>JAKRZM010000711.1:418009-874465 GCA_036379175.1 Heliconius cydno galanthus
ACTACGAAAATGCGGGTTGCATTAGGGTTTAATTAATTTTCACATTATCTTAAGTGCTTTGCAAACATACATTATATGAATAATCCAGTAGTAAAAGCGGGCGAAGCCGCAATAGGGTCGCTAGTCTTTAATAAAATAAATTTTAATATCTTATACAATATTGTTCTAACAAGTGTAATTGAAATGAAAAAAAATACACTCAATATTTTTTTATGTTCACAAACTTAATTATATTTTTCATATTTTATAATAATATTTTCGTATAATCTACATAATATTTTTCGTATTCCTTCTATTCTTATAATTATAATACTCTAATTATTTTTAATTTCGTTATCATAAATAGGTATGTTAAGTTATACGTATAACTGTACTTATCTATATAATTATATAAAAGTTTTCCGTTACCAGGGCTACAGAAACTACAGAACTATGCGGCGTTGAGCTCTGAAATTTGGCACTTGGGGAGTGTAGAGGAGTACTGAAAATATTTCCCGAAATGCTTAAGGGCACTAAAAGGAACTAGATTTTATGTTTATAGTCTATGGAAACGAAGTTGCGGGTTCTCTAATAATATACATTTTGTCCCGTTAATTTAGGTTCACGATATAGAGAAGGCTAGTCAGTGCCTTAGACCAGCCTACATGTGCGGCTTAAAGAAATTGCAAAAAAAAAACATTTTCTTTAAATATTGCTGAGTAACTTATTTATTTGTACTGGAACCACTCATCCGCATCATTCTTGGAATCGATTAGATCTACAGAAATATATTGTATTTTCATGTTTTAGGTAAAATATTTCAAAATGGCCTCAATTTACACTAACATCTATGTAAGTACCGTAAGCAAAACAAAAAAATAATTATTATAGAAAATAATAAATCATTCACAATTTAAATATTCATTGTTTTTATCCATTCTACAAGTATAATGAAATTTGCAAGTAAAATTAATTAAATATCCCAGCGCGACCTCCAATTAACATATTATAATTGTTACGAGGCACTTTGATATGTCGGATGAGAATCAAACACAAACAAAAATTAACGCGACCAAGAAATATAATAAAAATTTAACATACCGATGTAATTATAGCGAGGTGGTATTTTAATGAGGAGCAACGTATGCTAATGAAATCAAAGTAATTATTCAAAATACTCATAGATTTACAGTCGAAAATTTTAATTTAGAAGGCACGCCTTGGCCGTGTCTACCTGGCGGCGCGCGTGCACACTGCACAGTGCACAACGCTACAAGACATAGGAGAGAGTAAGACATAGCAAGTGTGGGTTATGCATTCCTATATTTGAACCAGTTACCACATATAACATTTTCTATGGAACACAGAAAGAAAATAACATTTTAATATAATATAATAATAACTTTGCCACAAACCATCTATCTATTGTTTCATTTGAATCCGATTCCTTGTACTTTGAAAAATGTTGTTTATTGTATATTATTATATTAATAATACATTACTCCACTGTAGGGTTTAATATCTAATTACATTTATTACGTGTATCATAGAACAAAAAGAAAAAAGAGGAAGCCTCTTATAAAAACTGAAGCCCCATTGACGCCCCCTGACGTCGCAAAACATTGTCTATAATATATATTGTAGACTTATTAAGTATGATTTTTATAATTTCTATGCTATAATAGAGAAAAAAATACAAAGCAAGTTATAAATTTATCATATAAAAAATGAAAATTAATTATTGTATTTTTTTCGCATTTTTAAATTATTATTTTCAAGATAAAATGTAAGATTTTCTTGAATATTTTTATTAATTTAATATAAATTTATTATTTTTTTTTTTTAGGCCTACATGCAAGGATTTTATGGCATTAAATGGAAAATTGCTAAGTTTAATAGAAAAATAGTTGCAAATTAGAATGAATCGTAAAAATTAATGAACGCTAAAGACAAATTCGACACAGTGCTTAAAAAATTAACGCTGGCAAGGAATATTAGGATATTCAATTAAACCTAACAAATAATTACCTCAAAGCCGAGCTATAAGTCTGGCTTCGGTAATTTTGAAAGATACAAGTCATTTAACACGTTAAGAACTTTATATTTTAGAAATTTTGAATGACGTAGGTACCTTTGACTCAAAAATTTTAACCATAATATAAATATCTTTTTTTAGTTTCATAACAGAATAAGCAGAGGGAACCTAGTGTTAAGACTCCGTTCCCCACTGTCCACCGAATTTTGGTGGCATTGTGTGTTGAGTGGCGGAACTTAACGCCGCATTTTTGCCATGATACCTTGATAAGAGATGAAAATATTAAATATCCATTACCTCGAGTTATTCTGGGATTCGAACCCACAACCTGTCTCATTTTAAGTCTCACACTGGCCTCAATAATGTATCGAATGTCTGTTTTTTATATTATATTAAAAATAATAATAATGTGTGAGTATCATTGGCACTACTCTAGCTTGTAGATACCCATTATAATATCAATATCTATTGTTTAATAATATATCATAAAAACATTAAAATAATATAAAATAATACTTATTATTAATAATATTAAATTAATTTTGGCGGTATTTATGGTGGTGGCGTGACGATGGCAAAGTTCACCGCGCTCCCACTGACCACTGCACGCGAGACTACCGAATAATGACCAATTTATTTTCATACGAGTATGTCAAAATATCATTGAAGCTTCTATATTATTATTATTATTAAATACTTATTTATAACGTTAATATACGTAGTACTATATACGTTGGGTTAATATTTCATGAATAAAAATAAAAGACATTAGTTTTTTTAGCTATGTGAATATAAATGAAAAAAATAAATAAGTAAAGTGTTTTTTATAAAAAACGAATAGATAAGGGTTTTAAATGACAACTTAATTATTCTTTCATTACACGTAATATATTTTTTTACATATAAGTGGTGTAAGGGATCATATTAATTATACTTTATAAACCTATCCTATTATATTTCATTATAAAATAAAATAAAAAGTAATTTATCGTAGAAACTAGCGTTAAATAATAACGAACTAACAAAAGTAATATTATTAATAAACTAATATTATTATATTTGTCTCACAAGGATAACAAAAACACGGTTTAATATAGGAATTAGGAACAGAGTGAATACTATAAAACGCCTATAGCAGTACAATAATCCGCGCCATACATTTTTCTTTAAATCAATTACCAAGTAATCCAGTAATAATCCAATAGTCTGACCGCAGAAATTACGCTTTTATTTAGTAAATTGTAACCTACGTATTAGTGGTTAATTATTTTGTACAAGAAGTCAAAAACGCGCCTACGTTGACAACCTGACAGGCTTCCTTGCTTATCTTTTAAGTAATTTTAATCTTTTTTTAGTTTCACACTGTATCCCGCATATAGCAGGGTAGGCAGAGGGAACCTAGTGTTAAGATATTCCGTTCCTATTAATTTCTGTTCCCCACTTTCCGCCGAATTCTGAATTGCGTGTTGAGTGGCGAAACTCAACGCCATGTATTGCTTGCTTACCAGAGGGAGGTGCGAAAAATTAAATATTTCCTTTTCTCGATTGAGGAATAGATCCCACGACCTGTCGTGTTACGCATTTTTTATATAACACTTTGTTATAAAATTAAAGTCACAATAAAAAAAAATATAAAATTTGTTTGGAAGTGAACCCCTAATCTCAGAATTTTTTTTTAAATAAAAAAAATATAAAGAGGAAGGCTATATTAGTTTTGAATTTGAACTACGTTACGTTTATCATTTCGATATACTCCACTGTACCTGCAGTGGCACTATGGGCACTTAGAATATGTATGACAAACCTATTTGTAAATAGAAACAGTTGATAATGTAAAAATAATGAAACAGTATAATTTAGTAGGTAATAGGCACCAAGTGCCGTAACCTCGTTACAGGTGAGACTGGAGTTCGGCAACTACGAATTATTTTAATATAATTTGATGGTATTTTGATTATCTCGTTACGTCGCCATTGTTTTAGATATAATGACGGTGTGACACTTTACGGTCATTTATTGTGTCAGGGGAGTCATTTTCAAAATTATTATGACATTATTTTATTAGGCTAATTTTCACTGAGTATTGAGAGAGTAAATGTTTAATAATAAATAATATAGAATTGCTAGTATTTTTGGCACCCAAAAATGTACTGAAATGGGAGTCGTACCAAAATTAATCTAATGTTAAAAGCACTTGAACATATTATTTGTCAAAGAAAAAAATCTTAAAAGCGTTATCGTCCCATTGTCACGAGGCGCGTGCTAAGGGACGTGCGAAGGGGCGAGGGGTGATAATATCAGAGCGCGAGTCCATCACAGCCCGACTCATATTATTAGAGTAAATTGAATAGCGCCCCACGAGCCGCAATAAAGAGGTGAACGCTGGCCTCTCGGGGCGTGTCGAACCCTTCCGACCTGCCAGTAATCCTCCACCGCCTTGTTGACATATCGTCGTGTCAACACAACTCACACCTCGTGTTGACGGTAATGAATGTGAATATTATTGAAGGATAAACAGCCATCTTCGCCCTTTTCAACCACTTTTTATAGGGTTAATGTTTGTGGACAAAAATGTAGAGCGATTAGTTATAATGTGATAGAGTGTCCACGTCGCGTCGATGCGATACGATAGGAAAGAGAGGTTTCTACTTACTTGCTGGTGCCGTTACAGACAATGATACAATGTGATACATCAATTTTCAAATTCATGGAAGTAAACCAACACTATGCACTAACGCACCGAGTAGGCCTACGACACCCAGCACGTTAAATACGGTTAAGTGCAAGAGCCGCGAGTCGTAGAGCCAACTGTGATACTACTTTGCCGAGCCGCAATTGGCCGTGGTGGTGGTGTCTCCGGTGGCTGGCCGTCGCCGTGGTCGTCAGTGTCAGGCCCGTGGTAGCAGTGGTGGTGGTGGCGTACCGTGGCGCTGGGCGCGCGGCGGCGGCCAGGCGGGTGGGTCGCGCAGGCGCATGGAGCAGTCGAGCGGCTGGTCGCGCAGGGCCAGCGCGGGCATGGCGCGGCCGCGGCCGCCGGTCGTGGGTCGCGCCGTCTCTCCGAGCGGCCGAGCGTCCGCCCACCGAGCGCGTCCGTGAGGCACTGCCGCGCGCTGCACGCTTTTTTCCTAAGTTTTTTTTGGGAGAGCGCGCGGGGGCGGGCCCTCCTCCGCCAATGAGAGGCCGCGCCTCCCGCCGCCGCGCGCCCGCGCCCCGCCGCCCCGCCGACACCCGCCGCGCCGACTCCTATTTACGTGGCGTATATTAAAAGGGTTTTCCGCGGTCGTTATGGATTTTCCGATACGTTTTACATACGACCTGGACGCATCGGGTCCCGTAGTCGGCCCCTGTACTAACTAACTTGCCTGATTATATTATATTTTCTCTTTTTTTCAGATGACTCTATTGTAGTAAAACATTTAGTCTTAATTTTTTCCTATTACCTGTTTTAAGTTTAAAATAATTTCAAGTATTAAATTAAATTCAAACAAGTGCTACATTAAATTCAAATTGTAATACCTACCACCTGATTTAGTAGTAGAGCAAGTATTTAGGGGTCGTTGACCCGCTACTAGCGATAGAGTCAAATCGAACAAAGCTCTCGGTAATCATTGTGCTGCTGTAATCTTTACACGTGATCTCCTTGTGCGGGGCTGTCGAACTCTTTCAACTCTTTGAACGAATAGATCGATTAAGAACACATTTTGTTTCTTTTATATAAAAATTTTTAGAAATCATCTAAATATATAAAAAAAATAGTAAAGTTAAGTATACCTATATACATTTACACTAAATACCAGACTGAAGAAATAATGTAAATTACTCACTGAATTGAAGACTCTACATTTTTTAAAATGCATTTAATGTGTTTTTGTCTGATTATCTCTACAGAAAGACATTTTTAAACAAAGTTAAAAAGTTGTAGAAAATTTAAATATTAATTCTACCTATTCATAAATTAGATGATCATTTTATCTGGTGCCAATATATATAGTTTTATTTAATATCTGAAAATAAAATACGAAATATTACACTTAGCGTTTTACAAAAATAACAAGGAAAAAGGAATAAAGAATTTCAATCGCGAAACTAAGAGGGGTACACAAAGGAACTTCAGACACACTTTTAGTTTTTATTTTCTGTAAAAAATGCAAGAGACGTGGTCGTTACGGTGACGTGATTTCAATACATTTTTTTTATTCTGCTTACTGTGGCATTTTTTATATACTTAATCTCTAACAAGTGATTGCAGAATCTTATACAATTACAGCAAAAATAAATTAAGATCTATTTACGGAAAGAGAAAATTTACCGTTAATTAAATTAATGCCTCTAGAAATTTGCGGAAAAGTTGGGAACGGAGAGCTTTAACACTAGGTACGCAGGTTACCCTGCTAACGTGCGGGATTGAGCGTGAAGGTAGATAAGCTATTAGGTCAGTCATCACAGGTAATTGACTAAAGATATCATTTTTTCACCTTTACTACAAATCGATAAACTCACATAATCTACTATTCCATCAGTTCTTATAAAATAATGGACCGTAAAATTAATTCAATAGTTACAATGTAATACTATCGTTATCAAGTACTATAAAAGATGGCAAGCACAAAGTAGGTACACATAATTTAAGCATATCTTCCTTCGTTTTTTTATATAGAATATACATTATTTTATATAGAAGCCAATCGTGCCACATTGGCACAAGTGTGCTACTGTAAATGTGACAGGTTGTGGGTTCGATTCCACTTGATGAAATGAATTATTTCTCATTCCTAGCTTACGCGCAGTAACATGCAAAAACAAGTGAACACGCAGTGCCTTCAGAATTCGGTGGAAATTGGGAGACGGAAGTGCATTCATGGGAAAGGATTGTCTTAACACTAGGTTCCCAGGTTCCCTCTGCTCACCATGCTATGTGCGATATACAGCCAAGATTTAGATAATAAATGTCCAAGATACATTGAAATACTTTTAGAAGAAAACGACTGATTCAGATGAATAAGATACTTGTATGTACACTTGACGCGGAGTCAACATCTTATGTGAGGCTTAATCCTTTCAACTCTAGTTTAATTTAGACGTCATCCTTTTGTAAATTTTGTCAAAGACAGTTTGAGGTAATTAGTATAAGGTTAGAAGTAAATTATATTAAATACAAATAAACTTATGGTATTTCTATCATATGTAAGTTGCCTGTTGGGATTATTAAAGTTGCTACATTGGCAAACCAGCGTCAGATCAATGACGCAATTTTCTTAGAGACAAGGATCACTTGTGTTGGTTCTGCCATAAGCTTTTTCTTGGGGAGTTAGATAGTCCAAAATTATTTTTAGTTAAAATTAACTACATATTAAAGACATGCATATTTAAGAAACACATTTATTTGTAACTAGCGACCCTCTTGCGGCTTCGCCCGCTTTAACTACTAGATTATTCATGTAATGTAAAAATTGATTAAACCCTAATGCAACCCGCATTTTCGTAGTTTCAATAAGGATTTTCCAATTGTTTTACACAGCAAGGATTTTTTAGTAGGTACCGTAATTTTAAATCTGTGCTACTAATCTTTTCAAGTACTTATTAAAATATATTTAAATGACTATTATTAGATAGTTAAATGACTATTTTTAAACGGAAGAAATTATAAACAAAAACCTACCTACTACTAACTACTACAAAAAATGTAAAACCAAATATATCGCGCTTAAATAATACATTCAACTCCAATTATCCAATACGTGCAAACGCTTCTAACTAAATCTTCGTTGCTATAGAGGCAGGCGGGATTTTTTTTTCGAGCTTGTGGTTAATGCTGAAGAGGGTATTCTGTCCCTGATGAAAAGCAAGCACGACGTGGCTGCCTGTGAGGAAAATTAAATAGAATGCATGGGCCGGGAATCGAACCCGAGCCACCCGCGTGGAAGCGAGCATTCTACCACTGAACCGATACGTGTAAGGCAAGCGGGCACGGCGGACGCATGGCATTCGCAGCAAGGATTTTTTTGATATTGTAACAACTTCTAAAGTACTTATTAAAATGAAAAACAGTAAAAGACAGTTTTGGTCTACATTAAATGGCCAACGTAACGAATATAGTTATTTATATGCTGAAAGTAAGGGATAAGTGAAACTTGACTCGATGCAGTTGATGTGTGAACGGCGTGATGTGTCAATAATTAAATGCGTTTTTCTCTAAAACTATTCGCAATTTCGAAATAGTTTAGAAAGCAAATTTTATCTCCGTTTAACGTAGAAATTTAATAAAGTATTTTAAAGGATAAGGATTAATACCATTATGGAAAAATATCCCTCACAATAAAAAATATATTGAAATTACTATTTTTAGACAGAAATATGATCACTACACGTTATCCTTAAAAGATAAAAATATGCTCTCGCGGACTTTTTTGTAGATCTCATTGAGAGGAACAATACTCCAGTACATTTTTTTCATGTAGTACTTACCATTAAAGCAGCGCATGCGCGAAAGTGTCTCAGCGGGTAGGACTTTATTCATATTTTTCGTATTTATGTTAATTTACATAAGAATGTACAAATAATAAACTATATATAAACCTTCTACGAAAAACACTCGACTTAATGGTGAAGACCGCATCAAAATCCGTTGGGTGGTTTAGAAGAAGAAGAGTTAGAAACAACAGACAGACACGAAAAGCGACTTTGTTTTATAAGATATAGGATAGGATAGGATAAGACCAGACCAGAAAATGTGATTAGGAACAAAATTCAATATCATACTCCTCCAATAGAATATATTCAATTCAAGAGACGATCCTGTACCATATCGAAAACAACATTTCAATACAACGTTTCTATAATTTATGTGATCGATTAAGCCAACGACTCTACATTCAACAAAGGCTTTGTCAAGAGCAGATTGACCCGTGCCGGTGCACAACACCGCGTGCTCGCCTCGTGACTCTCTCATTAACTGTCACTTATAAGATTAATCTTATTGCCTGGTGATAAGGCTTGTTTTGTGGATGCTGGGATGAGATGTGGGTCAGGATCGGGTGACGTCACGAGTCGGTGTGACATCTGCCACCCCCGCACCTGGACATCCCCCCTGCCCGCGCCCCCTCCCGCACCTCCGCCCGCCCTCGCATATACACCCCGTATGGCACGCTCCCGTAGCGCATGCAGATTTATAGCACAACCGAAATTAACATGGATATACAGTCCATGGAAGCACCAATTGGTTGAAAAAAATCATTAGTAAGCCTTATAAGTAGTTAGGTTTGCATTAGAAGTATTCTAAATTAAATCTTTATTAAGTTAATTTATGCTTTTTAGTTCTTGAAATTGGTTCTTTTTGACGTAATTTTTTTGTGTATATTTCTTTACAGGTACTAGTGATCTGTGATCTCAAGAGAGGGTCGTCACTATTCGAATAACATGAGTACTTATTTCTTTTATATTCTTGGAATTTAATATCAGATATTACATTTCACGTATTATTATTCTCATTAAGCATCGCCTTAAGAATCCTATCTCGCTGGTATACATGTCCCAAGATTTTGTCTGGTTGATGCGTGACAATAATATAATGATTTTACAAAGCGAGAAGCCACTTCCAGTCCGTCTAAGCATACATTTCGATACGTTATCTTTAGTCCAGTATTTGCGATGATCCCGTCCAGCTCGGGGGATGCGTGGTCGCACCCTTTCCAAAGGTGTCGCTGTCACCCGTCAGTAATTAAACTATCTATTTGACAATACAGACGTCAGGCGAAATAGATAAGGTGTCGGTTCTCAGATTACTTCACCATGTGGGCTGTTAACATTTTGTGATATTGCAGTATTTTTAGCAGAAAATTGGTAACTAATATTAGCTAAGATCTAACCAAAATAAAATGTTACTTATTAACACGATAGTTAATACTTTAAAACTAATATGATTTCATTTTCATTAACAAAATATCAACAAGTACAAGAAATTTACTTTAAAAGAAGATAATGGCATGAATCGCATTTTTGAGAAAATAAATCAATCAATAATTAATTTTACGATATGTATCAATTTCTAAAGGTTTGGACAAATAAATTAATTAGACGTCGCAAAAGCTAACCGAATTCGACCGGCTTTGACATTTGAAGGCGAATTGAGCCGTTGCCACCGTCGCGTCGCCCGTCGCCGACTCGTTACACTGTGTAAAGACTTAATTATATATCAATTTACTACTGTGTTACGCTTTTAGAAGGAAATTTATATTAATTTATAGCCAACCCGCCCCGACTTCTCACGGGTAAATGATAAACTATCAATTAACTATACATTTGCAATGGGTAAATACAATTATTCCTTGTTTCAATATTAATAAAAATGGTTGGGTTAGAGATAGAGAGTAAAAGATAAAATTACGATAAATTCCCATGTTTTAAATATACCCATATTATCTACGTACGAGTATATTTGATTAATTAATATTAAAATAATAACTCTCCATGGAGTACGTTGCAGGCTGTGCTGAAAACAATTTGACAGTGCAGTAAATTCACTTTATTATGAGATTTTAGTGAAAAAAAAGATCACCGAGTCAATCGTTGCCAATCAAGGGGAGGATTGGTACAAATGTCCTGACGTGGGCTTTTAAGGGCTAATGACGTATTTATGGAGTGCTACAAGAGACGCGTAAGGTTCGGAATGCACATTTACATTATGAGGCGTCGTAGCTCTCCTTTAAAGAACTTTGTCGAGGTTAGGAATGAAAGCTTACCGGATCTTTGATTAAAAGATAAATATAATCGAGATTTACACAATGTTTTTTTTTTCAAATTAATTTAAATCGCATGTAGCAGGGTAGGCAGAGTGAGCCTAGTGTTAAAACACTCTGCTTCCTATATTCCGCCAAATTCCGGAGGCATTGCGTGTTGAGTGGCGGAACTCAGCGCCGCGCTTAGCCTCGACACCAGACCGAAGAATTCTGAGTATCGAGGCCAGCTGTGGTGCAAGGGTACACAGTTGTGATTGTAAGCGCGACAGGTTATAGGTTCAATTTCCACTAAAGGAAATTAAATATTTCATATTTTAATTTGCTTTCTCTGGTAACGAGAGAGAGAGAGTTCCACTACTCAACACGCAATGTCTTAAGAATTCGGCGTAAAGTGGAGAACTTTATGGGAACGAAGTGTAATGTTAAGTTGTAGACGTGTCTATTTAAGGCATATTGGTTGCATATACGATATTTATGTGTTATTTGAAAAGTTATGAGAGCTTGATTTAAAGTGGTCATTATACTTTAAAAGGTTATCTTAGTATCATACCTAAAACTAAATTAATAATTTTTAAATTTGATATTAGATAAAAAATAAAATACAACTTTACATTGCTATTTATAGTCGGCATAATAATAAATCATATAAAATATTCGAATAGACATTGCAAATAATAAATATTGCCAAATATGACTTTTAAAACACTAAATTACTATTAAATAAAAATAGACTTTTGAATTATACAAATTTTTGGAATAGCGATAGATATTTCACAATGAGATGTATAGAAAGATACATTCTGATATAAGCTGATAGTTTTTCTGAATAATTTGAAAACTATTTAAAAATAATTTAAAAAATAATATACTAACTTGAGGACAAAAGTAAAATTAAACGAATTGATTAAATATTATTTCCAACATAATTAATATTCTCAATGTATATCAAAAATCGGCATTGAGGTCCTTCAAGGCTGGCCATCGCCAAATATATATCTCGTCTTTGACACCTGCATAAAAAGATTACAAATACGGATTCGCCAATGCCTTATTTGGTTAGTATAAGGATGTTTCGTATTAAAAGTGTCATGGCATATTTGTAGAACATTCCCTAATATGTAATGTATTAAAAACTTTAAATTTATTTAGTACTAGCGATCTGCTCGCGGCTTCGCCCGCGATATCACAAAAGCATTTGTGATTCTATATAATTATAGCCAAAGAATAATTTAAACATTTTTTTAATTATATATTTTTGAATAATATTCTCTTCTTTCAGTCCACTAAATATATTTTCTGTTAGTACCGAAACCCAGAGCCGTGTTTTATCTGGCCTAAGATAAGATATAATCGTTTTCATATTATAACAATAACAAAATTACGAAATTACAATTACACAATGATATATAAATAAAATATAACGAGAGTAAATTTAAAATGTATATTTATTACAATATTAATAATACCATGACAATATTAATAGAATATTCTATTTTTTTGTTCATGTTAATTATGCTAATCAATTGTAAATAACAACCTTACGTGAATAATTAGTATGAATACAATGAAATAGTTATGTAAAGTGATGTGCTACTCACGCGTGCGCAGGCGCAGGTCGGTGGGCGGGCACGCGCTGCGCAGGAGACGCTGCAGGCGCGACGCCGGGTACTGGAGCCACGATCTCTCATTGCGTCGCTGAAACAAATAAATTGAAATTAATATGAGTGAATTAGACAATCAGAAAGAACCTGGTGAAAAAATACTGCAATCTCCACTTTATGCCCAAAATAGGGACAAAATCCAACATCGCATAGCCTTGAGGCGAAAAATAAAGAGCAGAGGATATTTTTGATTTCACCGTGAGTTAATAAAATAATTATTTATTATTAACTCAATTAACTTTATAAAATTAATTTGAGACGTGTGTGTTATAAGCCGTAACTGTCAAGAAGATTTCTCACTTTGGCAAGATGTTGGCATTGAAACATAATACGCATGTACTTGTATTGTTTTTTATAGAGTTTGTTTTGTTTACTATACGTCGTAACACGTGTAACAATAATAACTAAATTACTCCGTTCGCATGCTCTGTGCACTTTGCGGGACTGTGCAGTTTGCAGCACTGATCTCTGTGCAGTGTGCACTCACACGCCCGACCTCACGCAGGGGATTGATAGTGCAGTCATCACAGGTGCGACATTAGACTCAACAACTATTAGAAAACATAACAACAGTCCACAAAAAAACATTCTTCATATAGCTGCGTTAGTTTTCGCTTTTTACTGCAATTACGCGTCGACCGCTTCGCGCCGCCCTCCGGAACAAATTAACTATTAGATTCTCACGCCGATTATTGCATCTAATTCTATATCTATTGTGCGCCTCGTCATTATATATCTAATTGGATTTGTAAAGGGTTAGTCATAATTAACGAGGTATTTGCGAGGCGAGGTCACCGGGCCGGCATTCCGTTGAGTATTTAAACTCATTAAACTCATTCAAATGACTCGTATCGCTGAAAATTTTCCTCATCCGCGAGCGAACGAAGAACTTTTATAGCGGTCTTTTATAAAACTGTAAAACATATTTGAGGGGGTGGCGGCCCGCGAGGACGGGGCGCGCCAGACATTTATTAAATAGTCCATCCAGAGCCTCCCTTTTTCAGTTGGAATGGTAATGTGGAGTAAAGTACATAGGCAGTAGGCGGCGCCGCGACGCTCGCCGTCTCTCTCGGTAATGTATTCACGTTTCCGAGCGAGTCATTTTTTATCGCAGTCGCGCGGCGCATTAGAATTTCCACGCGAGAAAATTTCACGCACTCGGTCGGGCGGCGGCGACGACTAGGACAGGCGACTTCCATCCTTTCAGACTCAAAGATAGAGGTCATATTGGTGTGTGGAGAAACGCTTGCGGGAGAGTACTCGGCACTCAGTGTGAGGCGGGCTGGGAGCTACATTGTAAATTCCGGCGACGCGCGGGAGGGGCGGCTGAAGGCGCGGGAGAGCGCAGGGGCGGGCGGCGCGGGCGAGGGCTTGGGGGGAGGGGGCGAGGGAGGCTCACCATCCACTATTGATATTTCACTGCATATTCTACAGTCCTCACAAAGGACCACCGAACCTAGCCCGCATATCCTGGAAAAGGTGCACAGGAAAATTTAAATAAATGTAATTTGTTACATATTTTTGTATAAATACGCTGGAAATATAAGCCCAAAGGAATGTCCACCAGTCCACTCATTTATAGGGCAACAATGGAATTCTCCGTGATACCCTATCACAATCAGGAGAAAAGCGGTGCTTTATGTCGTTAGGATTCTCTTGTCTATTCCTTTTCCTTCCCACCCGTGGACCCATACCAGGGCCACTCAGTCCCGCATTTATATCAAAGTTGATTTCTATCCTACTAATATTATTTATGTAACAATACCACAACACAACACAGCTTCATGCTTTATCCCTATCGCGATAGACAGAGAGAAAAAGAGCGCCAAACGCTACGGTCTCTACATACCTCTTTCGCCTCGTCCACTGTCATCAACCTCTTCATATATGCCGTCCGGGAGGTCCTTATGCTTCTTACGTGACGTTCTTCTAGTATCTTTGATACTATTTTCGAAGGTCAATATTATAAATGTGAAAGTTTGTAAGACTGGACATCTACACGCAAAATTACTGAACCGATTTATATGAAATTTTACAGTATAGCTTAAACATCGGAATTAAACATAGGCTACATGTTATGCAAAGTTTTTTGTATTATTTGGCTATAATATAAAAATAAGTTTAAGTGCTCCTTTCGTTATTTGACTTTTTTAACCACTTCGTTTTTTTACATCTAAAAATCCAGAAAATAATTTCCAAAGTAATTTCTCAGTTGCAAACACACTTGTAAATACAAAAGTTTCATCTTTAAATGCTTAACAATGTTTTACAATGTATATTTATTTCTTCTATAATTAGCAAAATAAAATATAAATCGTATTATTATAATTAAAAAAATAAACAAATTTTAGGTATAACTAAAACCGTAAAAGTTGTGAGAGTTCGCTATCATAACGCCGCACTCGTTTCGCCGCTTCGTTTCGTCCGTCGCCGGTGCCGTCGCGTAAAACACGATCATTACACTCGGCTTGCCAACCTTAACGTACCAATAAATGTTATTTCAATACTTCAGAAATTATAAATTGTTTTAAAATTTCATATATAAAAGAACATTTCTTAGCTTGACGCTGTTAGGAGAGTGGACAGAGGGAGCTTAGCGTTAAGACACTCCGCTCCCCACTTTCCGCCGAATTCTGGAGGCAATGCGTGTAAAGTAGGGGATCTCAACATTGCGCTTTGCCTCACCACCAGTGAAGAAATTAAAATTTTAAATACTTCAATGTTTCCTCGAGTAGGAATCGAACCCACAACTGGTCGCATTTAGAGTCACGCTTCTGCCCCTGTACCTCGACTGGGCTCTATACGTTAAAGAACAATAAGCACTTTTATTTTATTTATAAAAAAACCGCTGTTATTATAAGTTTTTGCAAAATATAACAAATAAGAAAACAACTGAGAGACCCGTCATTATGCACGCCAGCCGTTATCGCGTGGCAAAGGTGAAGGCCTGTGGAAAGGGCACGTAACGGGATTTCTGCTTTCCCTCGACCTTGAACGAGTTCAACCCTTCTAGGTTCTCGACATGTTAACGTAGATTATTCTTATTAAGGTATCTATATTATTTAAGCTAGCTATTTCATTAAAATGTACTAATATAATATGATGTTAGAAATCTTCAGCACTGGACAGAAAAAAGAAAATAACACTAATAAAAACAATAACACTATTTATATTATTTTTTGCCTGTTAGTAAAAAAACAAATTTACTCATTTACCGTTAGATTTCGCACGATATTTCATTATAATGAAGACGGAACATTTTATTACTTAACGAGAAATCCATTTTTTGACGTAATCTGGCACTTATCAAAGCAATTATTCATGGCAGGTTGCACTTAAAATTTAAAATTTATCTCAACATATACGAAGTGCATTGTTGATTATGCACTAAGTTTTATTGTTTTGATACATTTAATATGGAAACAAGGAGATTGACGACAGGCGGCGGCGCTATAAACCGCGCTCGTTAACTGCGCCGGCGCAGCGCTCGCTGCCTCGAGCCTGAATGCTCGGTGAATTAACGCTATTATAAATACTCGATACTTGTGTTGTTTCTTATCGCATAATATTCTTTAAAAATATCATAATATTCTTTTAAAATTTATTAAATATTATAATGAAATCTACAATATAGCAATAATATCTACGATAATAGAAAAATGTGGGTACTTTCTAATTAAAAACATTTACAAATGCGTTTTTCATTCGATCATTCCTATTATTTCAAACATTCCCTGATATTTGTGTCGTAATAAAAGATCGTTATAGGATTATTTATATTAGTATTACTTTGAATTTAGTTCACATTGTCAACGAATTATTCAATAGCCTACCTTCTAAACATACGAATGAAGCGGTAGGTCATTTCTGGTAATTGATGACTTGGAGGTGGACAATAAAGGTGTTAAGACGGCCGTCACGAGCCTCGTTCCCAGAAATTAATATTGTAATTCCATTTTATTTCATATATTTTTGGATATCAAACCATCAATAATCAAGAGGCCATCATTGTACTGTGGGATAGTGACTGATAGTACACGCAATGGTTGTGGGTTCGATGCCCATGCCTGCCCAGGTTAGGTCCTAATCTATGCCTTGCTATTTATGGCAAAAAGGTGAAATGAAAAAAATATTAAGGAATTACAGAAAATTGACCTTATCGGACGCTAGGATCTCTCTCAGAGTCATTAATTACAGTTAATATTTACATTTGCGTATTTTACTACATAGTTAAAAAGATTAATATATAGGTATGTTTGTGTTGCTGTAGCTTGTATTATTTTAAACTTATAAAGTAAATAAGTATATCATAGTATAGCTATTTTCAATTCGTTACATTTCAAGGCTAACTTGACATATAATAGTCAAAAAACAGTTCTGAGAACACATAAACGTAACATATATATTTATGGCACTAAAATACTGAGAAGATACATAACTACTTAAATTATACTGCGAATAAAGTATCTGAAGTAAAAAAATATGGTTTATGTATCACAATTTTCATTAGTAAAAATTTAAAAAAGCTTCTCGAAAGCATTAACGATGCTGACCTTTTTATATTAGTTGACAATTAAAAAGTGCGTTTTAAAGGACTGATTAATTAAATAATATTATCATTCTTATTTTCATTTCGCAACTTCACTGCAATGAAAAGGGCAGCCTACAATTAAAGACTTGCTCCGTAAAAAATATTGAATAATTAAATAGTAATGTCTTTACTGACTTCATGAGAAATAAAACATAAACAAGCAGCAAAATAAAATAAACTATTATAAGAAAAATACTGAAATTACATAAGCTATATTTTATTTATTGTTTTGTCAAGGTATTTTAGAAAATAAATTTAAATTCAAACCGCATATAAAATAATCTATTAGTCACCGGAACGAAAAACTCAGCCATAAATCAATATCATTCATAACATAGCGTGTACAATGTACAGCGTAGAGGTGCGCGCGCGCAGGCTTCGGGGAAGGAAGCGGCTCTCGGAACAACACCTGCGCACTTGCGATGCGAGACCTCACGCGTCTATTATACTTGCCGTGTAATAGACGATCATTGCCCGTAATCTTCATATATAATCGATACTAACATTTCTGGATATTTAATCGGAATTAAATTTTGAATTGTTTTGTTGTGGATTTTGTATGGTTGCATATTACTTTGATTCATGCGCGCGTTTTCATGCGTGGCCATCATGGTGCAGTGGGAGAATATCTGACTGTAAACGCGATGGTTGCAGATTCGATCTCCACTCTTATGATTGAGCCTATTTTTATCTCCTCAACTGGGTTAGTGGACTCTTGGATCTCTTTCTTATGAGGAAATCTGCTTTACTTTATTATTTTGGTAACATCAATATCGAGATTGTTAAGAAAAAAACCAAAGTTGTAAACAAAATTGCGAAGTTTAAAATTATATTTAAAAAATTTAAAATTATATTAGCTAAATTTTGACATAGTTATTTGTAAGCAGAAGGAATAAAGCGCACGTCTTCATAGATATTAGGGTTAGATTGACATTTTTTTTTATACGGTTTTTAAAAGAGTATTTTTCTTTACTAATATACAAAACGAATTTTACACTAATTTTTATGCCTTATAAAGCGATATACTAGTCGATATTATACAATATTGTTCACCACGTTACGTGCATAATCTAATGCGTTTCACATATATTCTTCAAAAACGCCGACGTGCGTGTTTCAGACAATTCAATAACAGATTGACCTTTAACAGGAATTTTCGTAAAAATATCTGTTGTCCATTATTAATTATTTACTGCAGCAATAAATCTTGAAACTAAAAAGTTAACTTAGAAAGTTTTTTTTTAAATTCAATGTATATTTACTTCTTGCTATTGTAGGTACTTTATTTACTGTGTTTAAAGTTTTTATGTCGCTGTCACTCCTTGCCAGAATTGCCAAAGATAGGCAGAAGGAACCTAGTGTTATGACTCTCCGTTCTCCACATTCCGAATTCAAAGCATTACGTGGAGAGTGGCGAACTCACCGCCGCTTCTTTGCCTTGGTATCAGAGCGAAGAAATAAACATATTAATAAATAATAATTCTTTACTCTGAGTGGGAATCGAACTTACAACCGTCGGATTACAGTCGCACGTTTTACCCGTGCGCTTCGATGTGCGACGGCCTCATCATCAAAATATCTGTTGTTCATTATTAATTATTTACTGCAGCAATAAAACTGGGAACTAAAAAGTTAACAGAGAAAGTTTTTTTTAAATTCAGTGTATAAACTTGCTATTGTACTATTTTTAAAGTTTTTATTTTCTTTTAAAATAATACATTTTGCAGATATTCATGCTTTAAAATTGTGCATGGATGGAAGAATGTAGGCAGAAAAAGTAGGTAAAATGAAATTAAATATTTAATTGTTATATTTGTTGTTACCTATTTCCATTCTCTATTAACAAATGCCTTCTATAAAAGCTATAAGAGTTTGTTAAATAAATTACAGAATCATATGAGATTTGGAAACGATTTTTAAAATTTCACATAATTCTGCGTCTTTACGAAGCAATTATTCATTTTACACATTGAAATTAAATAGTAGCATCAAACTAAAGAAGTTTAAAAGTTTAAATTTAAAATTTACAACATTCTTCTAAAGTTTCTCCTCCTCCATTCTTCCTCCAATGCTTCCATATACATCAAAAGTACGCGTCAACAAGCAAACATTTAATAATTTCCCTAAAACATTACAATACAAAAAGTATAAAAAATTTTTTAAGTTAAACGGTTTTATATTGCAGATAAATGTACTAAAAGCTAAAAAATAATTTCATAGAAATTATGATTACTAAAATTTAATCGTGGGGCACGTCCAATATCTACAATTGAAAGACATAGCGTGAGACTTCACCCACCTAGTGGTAAGTAGCAAGTGTCCCCACGATTTTATTTTAGTAATCATAATTTCTATGAAATTAATTTTTAGCTTTTAGTACATTTATCTGCAATATAAAACCGTTTAACTTAAAAATTTTTTTATACTTTTTTATTTTTAAGTTTTTAGTTTTTATTTCTCATGCTATTCAATTCGTTGAAATGAGGCTCGATGTCTCATTATTGCAAGGTTAATGGAGAATGTTACGAACGACCCCCCCAGAGGTCCAATAGAGGGACAAGGCTATGTACAACAAGATGTGCCTGAATCTTGAGGGGAAAACGCTAACGACATATCATTTTTATCCACCTAGTGCCATACAGTTCTCGGCGCGCTTTTACCTTTTACCTTGGGTGGTACCCCTAGCGACGTATCATTTTTAGGCACCCTATAGCCACACAGTCCTCGACAGGATACCAGATCTTGACTTAGGTGGGAGATTCATATTGTAATTGTGTATAGTATACTGTATTATACTTACCAAGCCCTTTATTTTGATACCCATATTGATGGGATTGAAAACTACATTATCCGCCATTTTGTAGCAGTGGCCATCTTTGATTTTGATTTTGTATAGTGCACTGAATTCTACTTGACAAGCCCTTTCATTTGATACCCATATTGATGGGATCGAAAAAACTAACTTGTCCGCCATCGTGTAGCGGCGGCCATCTTGGATTTTGATTTTATATAGTCCACTGAATTCTGCTTGACAAGCCCTTTCATTTGATACCCGTATTGATAGGATTGAAAAAAACTAACTTGTCCGCCATCTTATAGTGGCGGCCATCTTGGATTTTGATTTTGTATAGTCCACTGAATTCTACTTGACAAGCTCTTTCATTTGATATCCATATTGATGGGATTGAAAAAAACTAAGTTGTCCGCCATCTTGTAGCGGCGGCCATCTTGGATTCACAATAATATTGAATATGGATAATTGTATTGTCACCAGAATCAAAGGCGTATACCAAATTTCAGATCAATCGGTTAACGGGAAGAGGGTTAAATTTCAATTACTAAATTTGACCCAAACAAACAAACAAACGGGGTGAGCTAAATAAAACCGTTTAAAAAGCAAAAGATTAAATTGCATAAACACGGTATTAGTACAAAATATGATTAATAGTGCGGAGCGAGTCGACGGGCAATCAATCTCATTTGATTGATGGTTATCAGAACAGTGTCGCATTTACATACGTACATACATGCCACCGTTAAACTTATATATAGTTTTTATATATTTTACATCTACAAACATCTCCCGAATATTGGAGGGTAGGTAGAGATGGCCTAGTGTTAAGACACTCTCGTTTTCCATATTGGCGCAGAGGTACAAGCGTGCGACTAGTAAACGCGGTAGGGGTTGTGGATACGATTCCCAGATATCTGGATTCTATTCGGGGAAATGAAATATTAAATATTTTCATTTCTTGACCCTGATCGGCGTTTAACCGAAGTGTCTTAATGGGAATAGAGTGTATTAACACCAGGTTCCCTCTCTGAGTCTGACCAAAGCAGAAAAATTAAATGCATTAATAATATCGCCGAGTGTAAATAGAAATCACAACTAGGTATACAATGTATAGAGACATTTCCCAACTGCCTCGATAGTAATATTTTATTTATGAGCTATTAAATCTTACTTCCACGGTGTATTTACATTTAATTAATAGAGGTGAATATTAATGACACAATACAAAGGAAAGATTGTATGGTAAAAAACTGTATGTCAATGATACTGACAACTGTGTTGATATTGTGATTGAAGAAGTCTGAAAGCAGTAACTCAATAAACTGTATATAGTTAAAAAAATATATATTTACATTATGAGAAAAATAGTAGAGACGTTGCAATTAATTATAATAAAAAGGCTATAAAGAAAATACATTCAATTGTACGATTATTTAAGACATTCCTTCTTAGCCTTTTAGTTTAGAAGTTAAATCCTTTCTTACTGCTCTACACTCCTCCTCCCATTTTACGAAATGTGAACTTTACCAGTCCAGTAGTATCATTTGTGTTTTGTTTGTCAGTCAGTATACAAAAGAGATATGTGTGTATATACAGGATGTAACACAATCAACGGATCAACGCTCACAATGTTCAGAAATTTTGGGTGGTTCGGCAGATATTTAAAAATTTCTGATTTTTGGGAAAAAATCCGCTTGGGGTTTTTTTTGTCTAATATGTTTTGTGTTAATAATAGGCCTTTTTTATGATATAATAGTTTAAAAGTATCGGTTTATAAATCTTGGAAATAACACAGAAACAAAAATCGTTTTTAAATAAACTAAATTTTTACATAAACTCTCAAAGGCAGCAGCGTTAGTAACTATTGCTTAGTATTGTTTCCTACTGGGAACATATTTGAATGACTACTATACTTAATAGTCATATGAACAGTTCAAGTTCGATGTCGCAGGAGGATGTCTGATAAGGATACAGATAAGGATAACGCCAGTTCAATCATAGCCTGAAATCACCTCCACGGGTGTCACCGGGATGTGCTGGGCAATGATATACACAATGGTATATCCATTGGAATATTTGCATTCACCGTGTGTCGTAGATGATGCTACCTGTATTTATTGCTGTATATTTAATGAGGATATCTGCTATTATTTACAAGTTTGTATTTACTTTTACATTAATCTTTCACTCGTTGTAGGTTAGCGTAATTTTAATATAAAAGATATCATAGTGATAGATTATAGATGTATGGATAGATATCTTTTATATCTCATTTTAAGACACTATTATATCTTACATTTTAACATTGCGTTAGTGATTCATACAGTGAGGAGAACTAACTAATCATTTTTGTTTCTGTGTGCTCATTCTAAGAAAATTAAAAACATATCCCTTATGAGAAAACTAAAAAAAAACCACTTTATATGTTAATGAAAGTAATGAATTATCATATCACACTACAGCGTCAAAGATCTACGGGAAGACGTACCCATATTTAAATGAAGCATATTCAAACGATACTTCCGCTTCTAAATGAATGAATGGATATTGTAAATGAACCGATAATGAATAGTAATAGCAAATCAAACAATCAAGTTTCAATATGCACTTGTAGCGGTATGCCGGTCACGAATCACGCAGGTGTGCGGCGCGCGGCCCGCATCGCAAGCACCAGCCTCTACCTACACTAATATATGTACCTAAGGACCAATAATACCCACCAAATTCGTCTCTCACTAAGAACAAAGTGAATCGACCAATAAAATCGATAACAACAGTACCTACAAAGATTTTTCAAAATGTATTCAGTGCAAAAATCAAATAATTTATGAATATTTATACAGGTGCGTTTAAAAAGAAAGTCTGAACTATATGTACAGCCTTTTATTGTGCATTGTGACGGCCGCTTGAGTATAATCCAATGATATATTAAGTCAAGTTTCTAAACGAAAAACAACCATTCATTGATATGAGCGTGCATTGTTTAAACACTTTTTTAATGTTAAAATTATTCGTGGCTTCTTATTGCTATATCAATAATTCTACAAATAAATTCGATCCTCAGCTGGGGAAATTAGTTATTATTTATTAATATTTTAATTTTTTTGCTCTGCCACTAAGGCCCAACATTGAGTTCCAGCACTCAACACACACCTCAAAAAATTCGATGGAAAGTGGGGGGAACGGAGTGTTTCAACACTAGGTTCCCTCTGCCTACTCTGATATGTGCAGGATACAGCGTGAAGCCATATTCAATAAAATACCTCTTAACTTCTTTTATTTTGTGTGCAATATGAATAACAAAATGCCTTCAACAATAATAATCGTAAAAATAAGATGATTTTCGTTATCACTCACGGAGATCGTGGCGCGGTGCACCGACTGCACTTGAACTGTACTAAATGTTTATAGGCACTATAACAATATTCTAGTATTGTTTTATACAAAGCCTTTTCAACTTTGGAGGATTTATCATATGGATTAATATTATAAAGAATAAGGTGGCAAAACTCACTCTTACAAAGAAGCTTTTAGCGTCACGCTGTAACACGCATACAGCAGGGTACGCAAAGGGAACCTAGTGTCCATTTTTAACTACTCATAAAACAAGCCTACCAGCCTATCCAATACAAAATGGACTATACAATATAAAGTGCACCAACGTCTACAATATTCTTATATTAAAACTGGACTCATAATATGCAAAACTGGTTCCAAGAGTGTAATAAAGTAAAATTGAAGCCTGTTAATTTGTGAGAGCACGGAACATCATGCGTGACCCGGCCGCGCCGCGATCTACAGATAGATACAGGTACCGAAGTATATAGTATAGTATGGTAATATTTCGCGCTCGTGCTTGCCAAGTGGCCGACTTGCCAAGTGGCCGGCTTAATTATATCATATCGGTGCATCTGGAGATAAATCACGGTGTGCACCATAACTCACTACGACATCGACACTGTCGCTACAACTGATCTGGTCGCGATTATGCAAGCTTTTGCTTTGGACCCACCAGCCTATTAGCTTATCGTCTTATATTAAATTTTTTGTCTAAATAATATTAAGATTTTTTAAATATAATATGATGCTATATTAATAAATATTTGTTATTAAATGAATTAAATTAGATATTTCGCTCTACCGCTGTCAAATTAGTAAATGGTATTTAAGGTTTAAGGCCTAGCTGTAAAAAAACAGGAGTGAATTTCAAAAATATAATAATATATAGGGCTAAGGTATAGTTCGCAGGTCGCGACGCAGGCGGGCACGTGTGGTGTCGATATCTCACGGCGATCAGAGGCCGATGTCGCCGAAATATGCACCACGATTAAAGATACTGTGCCAAGTGTTTAGCCTCTGTCAGGGCTACCTCACCGCCAATGACTAACAGCTGACTAAACACAATTGTATCTGGGAATCCAAATAAAACTAGATTTTCTTCTAAATGAATGAAAATGTTATGTATTACAAAATAAAAAAGTAATTTTAACAAATTATAGGTACACAAATAAATGTATCTTTTGCAACTTCTTCTAAATCTCCTAATTAGAAAATAAGAGCGAGCATATATCGGAAGGCGAAATACAATATGTCTATATTTGTTATCTTATAGGATATTCAAAATAAGAAATTACTAAATAAATCAAATGTTTTCTCCTGTTCTTTTACATTAGTTAACTTAGTGTTTACTAAGTATTTTTTCTAAGATCTACAAACTTTTCTAGCTTCGCGTTTCTATATAAATATATGTTAAAATATCTTAACATTCTAATGTCAACTACAGCCCTGCCTCCGTACGAGACGGCGTCGCGCCGATGCCACATCTACATACTTCCCACGACAGACACTTTCCTCGCATTTTAATCAGATCCACTGCGTTACGGCTTCGAGCGTCTTTTTGATAATACCGAGTTGGAACAAATAATCAAATAAACCATCGCGCTATGAGAAATGGCTTTGAAAAGGTCATGTCATATCACGCGATGCTCGTAGCTCCAGTAATTGCATATAAATGAGGAATTGAAATTAGAATTTTTGCTATATTGGTTTATATGGATATTAATTTGTTTATTGTTATATATATTTAAATGTATACTAGAGGTACAAAAATATACAAAAACCTTAATGGACGTCTGCCCCGCCACGTTTCGCTTCACGATTTTATCACTTTTCAAATAATCCCGCATTAATTGCTCGCTCCGACATTATGAAATAATTTACTTGCATGTGAATATATATGTTACCGGCAATCTGTATAATTTCGGTATTGTATACAATACCTCGGCAATATATAGAATACTATGGGCGTCCAGGCAAGGTATTAAATATATTATGATTATAATTGTCCATTTTTTTACGTAGGGATTATATAAAGTACCTTCCGTTTCATCGGCAATTTGTATAATAAATGGATCTTAATGCATATTCGAACTACAGACTATCGGTTTTTAAGTATAAGTTAGATTATAAATAATTATTTATTTCATAGAATACCTAGACAAAATACGAAATAACTAATATTTCACACATTACCCGTTTTTGATATTCACGGTGGAGATATCGAATAGAATACCGAATTATGCAGATTGCCGGTAACATATTATACACTTGTAATTGAATAATCGTTGCGTGGAACTTTTTAAGATGTAATAAGCATTAATAAATGACCGCAGTTTGCGATGCATGCCGTTGTAAAGTTTATTTTGTGAACGAAGTTTATGTTAACTGTAATTTAATGAGATATTTATGTAATTGAAGTTAAGGGCAATAAAAAATACGTAATGAAATTAATATAAATCGTATTGTCTGAGTGCGTCGACTCGCATCGCCCATCTCTGTGCATATGCATGCATACTGCATATTCAAATCTCGATAACGTTCTTGAGAAGTTCAAAAATATTTTATTTGGTAGTGTTTGACTATACATGAGATCGTTGTGGGTTCGATCTTCATTCTAAAGCACAATTGAATATTAAAATTATTAGATAATTATTATGGGTTCAAGTTTCACTTAAAAGAATACTTATTTTGTTAATTAAAATTTATCTGTATAATTTAAGTAAAAAGAAATTTAATTACCTAGTGCAAATAAATGTTAATTGATCGAAAAAATTATTCTTTTCAATTCACTCCTTTGCATTATGCAAAATAATGATTAATTAGTAATAACAATGGAATTCAATTCATAAAAGTATGCAATTTTTCTTCAATGTTTTCTTATGACCTTATCACGTAAAATCATCATCCGTATACTGACTTTGACATAACCAGTTTTTTAAATAAAAAATATGATATTGCTATAATTATTATCAATAGAATCGAATTATCTCATATACCCATGTTAAAGTATAAACAGAGTAAGCGCGTGCGCAGGCGCCGCCGCGCAGGTGCGCGGGGCTGGCATCGCCCGCGGCCGCTCCACCGACCGACAGCCTCAACACTTAACTAAGCTCATTTTATTTAAATTGCACGTTTATCTCCCGCCACCTTTTAATATTACCAATATTATCGTGCCCTTAAAGCTATCATATTAAACGATCTAATTGCCGCTATTCATTTTAATGAAGTAGAAAAATATGTAGTCGTATATGTAGCTATGTTAGCGTATATTATACTAGTAATAATTATAACTGTTTGTCCAAACTAATAATATATTAAGAAAAGGAAAAGAAAATGTCCTTACTAGCATACTAGTAAAATAAGCAGAGTTAAAAGGATAGGGATAAAGCATGACGCTAAAAAAAAGATAAAAAATACACTGACATTCTATAGATGTAAAAATCTGAACTAAAATATATATATAATTTTATTTTTTATGTATATTTATTATTGCGTATATTTAGATTATAGACAAGCTAGATAACGAGAGCGGCATGCGTGTGATCCTAAAGCCCATGAGTTGGTCATACATACATATATCAAGAAGCCCAAGTGGGTCAGGAGCGATGCTGAGAGAGATAAACGAGATCCACGTGTCTGTTCTCACGAGATACTCGGCGGTGCTCATTGATATTCGCTGGACAATTGGCGGTGTCTTTTTTAATTCCCACTTTGCTTGGGACTAATTACAAACGCCATGTTTCCGACATCCGCTTGATTTAAATGGCTTTAGACAATGATTTTTGTTTATTAACTGAGACAGTACGGTTAATGGACACGATTGGACATTATGTGCATGTTAATATGGGGCCAAGGTCTCGAAATGGGGTCATTCTATATATTATCTGGATTATCTTGCATTTTATTATGTATAAACGTATTTTTCTAAGCAGAATAAGTGATAAAATTGTAGAATAGTATGACTTAAATGAAAACAATTTACCAGTTACCTATCATGAACATAGAACACTTGTTTCCAAAGTGTAAGTGCTTGTTAAGGAAGTTTTGATCAATTATAAGGTAGCGGAGAGATGCGCGGGCGCAGCTCTCATTGTATGCAAATACTGCGACACCTCGCGCTATTAACGCGCCTCACCCCTTATACGTCACGTGGTATGATAGCATCGGACAATGTGGGACAATTCAACGGTACATATTTAAGGTGACGATATGAGAATACACTTGATATAATATCTCGTTCTGAAACATCTGATTTTCGGTGTAAGTAGGTTGCAAAGCATCAGAAACACTCGAAAAATGTTAATTTTGATGATTATTGTTACTTACTATGATTGAACAGTAAGTAATTAGTTTAATTATTGAATTAATACTATATTACATAGGTATATGATATGTGATAAAATATATTAAAATTATCGTTTAAGTTATTCACTTAGAAAAAATTGGTTCTGCTTTTTATAAGTGTTTTGAGTTGCACTACTCATACAAAACTTGTAAACGTACAATTGGTAGAAATGCTCGAGTGTAGTGCATGTAGATAAGCTAATTTAAGTTGGCGCTATATTAAAATTGATCCCTATAGAATATTTAAAATTGATAAAGCATTTATTCGCAGTGTATGAAAGCTGTGGCGGTGGCGCGCACGCTCCGTGCCAATTACAGCAACGACCATCAGATATCGCTAACAAGACGATGCGTATCTGTCCGGCGCACCACCGCCGTACACGTACATTCAAATTCCGATAGCAAATACTGTACACCCCCGCGACGTAACTCATAAAGAGAACTACCGATTTACAATCTTAAACGATTCGCCTTGAGTTGTTTTTACTTTCCCATATAAAATGCGGCCATTTTGCATGATGAACGCAGCGGCGTGAATTACGTGGCCACAGGTCGTTATTGTTCCACCGAGATTTGCCTTCGCCTCGCGATCGCACCAATCTGATTCGTATTACATCGGAGTAAGCAAACTTGCCCGTAGTAATGAAGCTTGTGAATAAGCGAGCATTGTGCTGGAGGTGGAATATTTCACGCAGATGGCACGATAGGCGTCGGCGGCTGTGCGCGTGCGCCGGTGCGACTGTCACCAGAACCTGACAGCGAGCAGGAAGGACGGGGCCGCTATGAATCAACGCGGCACAATAACTAGTTCCGCTTGCGCACGGGCGCACGGGCGGACAAAGGAACGCTGCCTCGATTGTGGTCTGTGTCCTAACATTTGTTTAGAAGATGAATAGAGGCGCGTCGGGGCTGCGGCGCCTTTGAATAATTCGCGGATGATTCCTCTAGATTTATGGGCGCTAAGTATAGAGCGGGCGGCGAGCGACAATTAAATAATTTGCGTACGGAGCCGGCGCTCCGGTTTTTTAATCGTGATTTGTGGGTTTAGTTCTGCTCTATTAATCATAGTCCCTACGATTTACCAAATTATAACCAGCAACCCAATTATTTTAAAAACCATTTGAAAGTTATCGTTAGCTTTTGTTTTTTCGGTATCTTTGAACTGCAAAATTCTACAAGTAAGTTTAAGGCACACTATAAAAACTAAAGATGAGTCATTTTCACAGAAGTTTAGAAAAACGTATAAGGATAGTGATAATTCGACGGCACTCACCCAGTATTAGTACTTACGAGACACAATTATCAGTTCCCAGGCGTGGTCGAGGCGCGAGATGAAGACGAGTGTTGTGTAAAGTGGCGTAAAGCGGACAATTGTCTAATTGGAGGACGATCAATTGACGGCGAGGTCCGCTCCGCGCGGCGCTCCGGACGACGCGGCGTGAGAATATACACGAGACATGTTCTTCTTGGAATCTGCAGTTGATTATATTCTCTTTCTTTTACTTATTTTCATACATGTTCCCACATTCGAGGAAGATACAAAGACACTGGTGACAAATTGTTCTAACTCCCTATTTGGAATTTTACTTTTACTAACTGGAAACATGTCTTCATTGATTGGATGATAGTATACCAATAATGCAATATTTTATCTCTTATTGTACTAGTCTTATAAGTTTTGCACAAGACAAATTAATTTTCTAAATTAATTCAATTTCAAACATTAACTCTTTTGTTCCCATTTTACCAGAAATTTAACCTAATTGTAAATGTAAGCAGTTACTCCTGTTATAAAAAACTATACAACTTTAAACTTTACATAATTATATCAATTTGGTAAAAATAAACTAATATATCCATGTGAATTTCTCATATGCTAGCACCAAAATTGTGGCGCTTATATAGGGTGACGTAGCTAGTTCCCACAAGCCTCGCTCGCTAATGCGTTACACCTCGTTATATTACAACTGTACGGTTCAGACATGCGTCTGCGCATTCCTATACTAAATCCTCATGAAAGTCGCTTATTGGCCTCATTTCTAATTTGATTATCCATATTTTTGCTTATTGGACTAAAATATATTATTTATATTACAGATTTTATATACTTATTTATTTAGTAATTGTCAAATATTTAAAATTCATGTGAATTTAATGAAGGTGCAGTTATATGTAAATAGCTTTACCCATCACTACAAATAATATCGATGCATCATACAGATGAGCAGCGGTCAGTGACCATCCTAGCACCGATATTATTTAAAACGATCTAGCTTCGTTATTATGGCACGAGCATTTGGCCATCGATAACCGTCGGGCCCGCGCCCGCCACGCCGCGCCGCCCGCCACGCGGTAATGCTGCGCTTATCGGAGATGAGTTACGATTAGTAAATTGGCGAGCGGTGGAGGGCGCGATCGGTTTTCTAATAAATTTAGCTCCGTGCTGACTTACTAGACTGTACCTCGACGAGACCGTATTCTGAACACTCGGAAGGATTATAAAGAATATAATATTTTAAAAGTTGTGAGTTTTGAGAGAGAATTCTCACTCGTTCCTCTTTCTGGTAACAAATGTGATCCTGCACTTAACACACAACGTACGATCTACCTGCTTCTCCAGTATTGCCGCATATATCAAATGCGGAAAATCTTATTTATATACACGAATAAAAAATCTAATTAAGATATATGTTATAAAATTTTAAAATTCTGATAACGCTAAACAAACTGTAATAGGCGATAACTTTAAAACATGATCCTTTTTCGTCGATTAATTTTGTAAATCAATCGGTTCACACAACTATTATGCCTTTACAAGGCCTCTACAAAACGAGAGCCGTGACAAAATACATTTTTTACTTGAGAAATTCCTTAGCAATAGGGATATAATATCTATTAAAATAGATTTTTTTACTAAATTCTTATAGTTATAAATTTTAGTATTATCTAGTAATATTTAGTGATATCGTGTGAGCCTGGTATAGGCCGCTTCGGTTCCTCGGAGATGCTATCATCGGGTAAAGTAAAATGATGGTACGACACGGCGCGGCGGTCGGTGGTGGCGCGCTCTCGCCAAACATCTAACGTGATTGATGCTGTACTCTCCAATACACTTAATTCTAGTAAAGTACTGAGCAAGTTAACAATCTCATTACACTCATCTTGTAAGCTTTCGTGCATCCTATGATTGAGACGTAAGCATTTATAATCTTTATCAACTATATAGAAGACCAGTCGAGGCAGGGGCACTGGCGTATGGCTCTTAACGCGACAGGTTGTGGGTTCGACTCCAGAATTCTGTAGAAGATAGAGAACGGAGTGATACTAGGTTCCGTTTGCCTATCCTTCTGTGTTCGAGATCCGTGTACACGTAAAAAAAATACTATATTAGTATAAATAACCAACTAAGTACAAATACTAATTCGAAAACAAATTCGAAATTATTACAAATGATTCATATGAGATATGTACGAAGTGAAATTTGAATATTGTGTCTCTTATTAGAAGCGACCTTATGTATCTGTCAAAAACCTGGTGCACAATATAGTTATAGTTCTTGTAATAGTTGGATTGCAAGCAAAATTATGTAATGGTTATTAAAATATTTCTAATAACTCATCATTTTTTATATTTTAAATAATAATACACACTTGGTAAGAATCTACACAAAAGAAACAAAACAAAGCTATAATCCCTACAACGATTTTTAAATAAAAACAACACAAAATAAGCATAGAAAAGAGAAATAAATAGTAACAACATTCCACAATATTGTAGCAAAATCAATTTACAAACGCAAAATTGCAGACCGAGGACTGAAGACCCTTGCAGTCTTGGAGTGACAAAGTACATGTGGTAGAGTAGAGGTGGTCAGGTGGTCAGGTGGTCACACGCGTCGCCCGCATGTAAATTATTCAAATGTCCGTAAACAATTGTCAGCGCAAATGACTTTATAATGACCCGCGAATGTGCCGAGAGGACGTCGTCGCGCGCTGCCAATGCAGGGCTGCTAGCAGTATGAAATAGTGAGAACAAAATACAATTAATTAATTCAGAATTATAATTGTAAATATTCTTTGAATATTTGAGTCTGCAAAGCGATAAGTATTAGTTAAAATTTTACATATATTTTATAATAATAGATTATTATATTGCATGAGGTATACACCTAATACAATACATCGTCGTATCGATTGTATATTTATTCGGTATAGTTTATTATTATTATTAATAAATATTATGAATTATTAGCAAGCTGGCCTCAATCGGTAGTTCATTTGTATGAAAACAAATAAATTAAATCAGCTCCAAGCACTATCCCGCACACAACAGGTTAAGCAGAGGGAACCAAGTGTTAAAACACTCCGTTCCCGTTTTAAACAAATATTTAGTGTAATTTTAAACTCAGCCCTGCTTCTGAGTGGTCATTAACGATTTCACGGCAAGCGTGCGCCCGCGCCGTGACATTTCAATCAGCCGACGACTGGCGACTGCGACTACCGCCACGACACGCTACGCCAATATTACATTATATATACTATTACTATAATAAAACTATTCACTGTAATATATATTTTTTTATAAGGATTAATCTAATTTGTAGAGATTAGTCCTAGGAGGTCTAATGCAGCAGCTGTGAACGAAGTTCCATTATCCTGGAATTGTAGAGCTAAATATGTTTTAAATTTATAAAGTAAGTTTGTATATAAGATGTGGAGAGTATTTGAATACAATTTTACATTTAGTATTTGACTATACAGGTTTGCACTTGGACAGGTACAAATCATATAAGGCAGAGAAATAAAAGAAACTTAATTAGTGAAGTTGTGTTGAAGAATAAAAATATTATTTCTTGTTATCTTATTTTTGTAAGAAAGTTTAATATTACATGTTCGTACAAATATATAGTGACTTTACTCCAATTATAGAGTAGAGTAATATGTGGAGAGTGTTCTTTATATTGGGAATAGTGTGACACTGTGTATGTTTTACAGGTTGCACGTATAACAACGACGGTTCTGGGATCTATTCTTATGTGCTTTTTTTAGTATAGGGGAAATATAAATACATCACCTTTGAAAATTTCAATTAATAATTATCATCGTTCGTGAGATACAGACAAACAGACAGACAAATAGCAGAGTCTTAGTAAGAGAGTTTCATTTCACCATTTGGTAACGGAACCCTAAAATCGGAACTCATCAATAGTAAAGTGGAGTGCTGCCGTCACAATGCTGATAAATTCCAGCTAATATCCCAGGTAGCATGCGAGGAATGTATTGTGGAGATTTTAATCGATAAATAAGGCGTCAAGAGTTGTCGTCGGTTCTTATAAGGCCACGTTTTCATTGCCCCGCTAAGTTTCAGAGCAGATGAAGTGATTTCTCGATTTCTAATACTATGTTTTATGACATAAAAAGAAGTCCAGGGTACCTGGACCTGCTACACTATATAGGCTAGACTACCGACATCATGAAACACATCTTACCTTTATAGTTTTCTTGACTTTATAAAGTGATACGTTTTAAAAATACTGGAGCTTGATTCTGAAGTAGGTTGATCTAATTTTTACAATTAAATTTATAGAGACGACAAAAATTTATTTTATATCTACGAAATTAAAAACTTAGAAAAAGTTTAAATAAAGAAAGTAACAGTGTTTCAACAAATATTTCTTTGAAGCTATGTATGCCATCTATCAATATAAATGTATTGTGACGTTATTAATAAATAAAAAACTTTTCTTATTTAAACTTTACTTTTTTTATTGCCAATTTTTTGATTGTGCACAATCGACCACAATAGCCTTAAAATCCCTCATGCAGGAAATAGTATGTATACATAGATATAAAATTGAAATGTCTGTCTGTGGTTCCAAAATATAAGTGTTTTGAGTGCATATAGTTATTTACACGAATCTCAAACACAAACAAATTATTTATAAAAAAATATCTGTGTCTTACTGTATGTCTTACCGGCTATTCTCTGGTACATCTCGATCGATTTCTATGAGTATAGAACTAAAGATAAAGGTGGTTGTGGAGCACCATATAAGCTACTTTTTATCCTGAAATTCCCGCGGAAACGGCTTCGTCCGTTTAACTAAACGAATATTTATTTAATATTATTTAAGTAAGAGTAAAATTGTATAAAAAGATGTGAATTTTATTTAAATTATAGTGAATCCACGAGCTAAGACGCGTCGCGTCGCACACGTCGCTTGACGAATGCGCCGCGCGGAACTAATGTCCACATTACACTCCCTTCACACTTCATTATCACAAGTTTTATTTTGTTTTTACACCGCGTGTTCTACCCGCACGTGAGATAATCAACTCATATCAGATATACGCAATTTATATTTAAAATATAATTCTCAATAGTATTAAGAATCTATAAAAATATCTGGTAAAGAAGCAAAGCGCAGCGTTGAGTTTCGCCACTCAAAAAGCAATGCCTCTAGAATTCGGCGAAATGTGGGGAACGGCAATATTTTAATAGGAATGGAGTATCTTGCTACTAGAATCTCAGAATTCCCATTCTTTTCCTGCGTGGCAGCGTCATCAGGGTCAGGGTCCCTTCCACATTTTTCATCCAGTTTTTCAGACATTACGAGTTGAACTCAACGCCGAACTTTCTCCACCAGAGCAGGGCAATAAAATTAAATAAGAACCATTGCACTTCCTGCCCTCAATCCGTCAGTCCTGACCGTCTGCTATGCCACTGCGCCATGAGGGTCTCCTTTAAATTTTAATTTGATTAAACATATAACTCACATATTTAAGTAAATTAGCTATAATTGAACGTTTGCACGTTTTTCAGTTGTAGATTCGATTTAGATGAGTAATATATTAATAAAAAAGCGATATAGTGCGGGTGACGACTGACGAGGCAGAGGGGACGCCTACGGGACGCGGGCGCCGGTACCGGGCGCCGGGTGGCGGTCAATTAGGAAACGTTTAGGCTATTTATGTTGTTAACTATAGGATAGGGCTGTACAGTTTTTTTTAAAGAAGTAGTGTGTAAAATTAAAAATATTTTTCATTTTATCTTAATAGTTAAACTATAAAATCCATTAAATCCTTATACAGAATTTTACGGAATTTATCAAAACCTATATTTTTGTAAGCTGAGCTTACTAGTTTACCAGTGATGCCATACTGTTTTATATCTTTGAAATATTAAAAAATGCACTTGTTTCTGAAACATTTATTCCATTATAATGAACAAAAATATTTAAAAAAATACAAATAAAAATAACAGCCCTGATCGCGACCCGCATGTCCACTGAATAGGTACGCAGTTTAATTTCTGTCAACGGTAAAGCACGCGGCTACTTCAATAAAAAACATCAACAAATACGCCATATTGCCTTCTCTATAAGGGATGAGATTGTAAACGAAACTACCCCTTCTAAAGAAATATGAGAACACAAGGGGTTGAATGTCATACAATATGTTTATGAGACTCTAGGTGATGTTAGATAACGTGATGGATGAGGGTTTTTACTGCTTACAGCTCAGCCCTTTATGTAAAGGGAACGGGAACGATAGTTCAGGAACAGTGAATAATATTTACTTGATGTGATGTAAGGAAGTCATTATTCAGATATTTTATTAAGTTCACTTCTGAAGGGCTGTGGTGGGTTCTTTTATGTAGTTGTTTTATGTACATTTGGCCCTAGATTCCTTTAGAGTGCCAGAGGTCCTTCGACAAGGTGTGCAAATGACTTCCTTACTAAATACTAGTAACGGCAATTTTTGTAACATTTTAACATTTTTAACGCTGATGTGTGCGGGATACAGCGTGAACCTGATTTAATTGTATATTATAATTTGTGCCAAAGTAAGAACAATATAAGATATTTATTTACAACCGGTCCTTAAGGAAATGTATATAGACTTTATTCAATAAAAGTTATTTAAAAAGGAAATATTTACGGTACAATTAATTCGAGACCAATCAAAAGGAATTACGAGGAAATATAAATTTTCCTTACAATTGTTCGTCCAATTTGCGTCACCGCGTCTTCGTATATGTATATTGCGGAGGATGAGGTCGTATTTTCAAACTTTGTCGAATGTATTTTACTTCCCTAACAGTACAATAGTCACTTTTTGACATTTAAAAAGTTATTATTATTTTTAGAATTTTTACCTACACTCTCTGACGTCTCTTGACATTTCATATACCAAACTGACCTCTTTTATCAAGTAGATACAGAGAAAGATTAATAAACAACTTTCAATACAAAGAAATCGACCTAAGTTCAATAAATACGCGAACATCTGATACAAATTGATTGGTTTCAAAAATTGTACAGACAACTCGCATTACCTACAAACGAACATCAAGGAACGCCCAAAGTTATAAATGTTATCGACAGGCTATACCAGCTCGAAAAGTACCTAGTATTACTACTTATAGTTGATTTAAATACTAAATTTACTCGTCCACTTTTACCTGTAATTAAAAGTATTAGTTTACGGTAGTCTTAGATATATATATTTTTTTAATAATTGCTATACTTCTTCACAGCTATCATAATTCAAAAAACTACACACGACAAAACTATCAAACTTATCTATAAGATACAGTGTAGCCACCCCAAATTTGTAAAACAGGATAGTTCTCTGTAATATAATATATTTACTTAATTAATAGCTTAATCAGTTAATTAAATATACTTATATCCATTATAAAGTGGTTTATGTAATGAGCTCGATATCAAATTAGCGTCTAGAGCAGGTTTGGTCGGCTTGGCAAGTCGCGGAGACGTCCGCTCTTGCAGCATCAGCACATGATGCATGTGATAGAGCCGGGTGGAACAATGGCTCGGGTTGTCATCGCACCGAGTGTAACGAAGAGGAGGAGTGTGAGGCGTGGCCGCGAGCCGATTGGCCGCCGCATGCAAATGCGACTGCGCCCGCGCAATCACTCTCGCGACCATCGACCATTGTCCGGCAAAAACCCGCCGCGTCCAGACAAAAACCGCAAAAACGTATGGTAACAAGAAATGGCAAAAAATTAGCTTTTTACTCAAGATTTATGTTCCTCCCGCCGCACGCGTCTTTCGCTGACAATTTTTTCAACGGCGCAAAAACTCGACGCGGCTCCTGGACCCGTCACGTCACCGCGAAATGAATAAATGTATCATCGCGAAGCGCGCACTTGTTAGTCACGCTGCCCCTGGCTGGACACTTTATGTAAATAGCGCCCTATCCGATCGTTTTTTGTCCTAGCGCTAGTACTTAACGTTCTTTTTTAAAGTTTTAATAGGTACAAGTTTTGCCATTAAGTTTGTATGTGTATTATCTTTGTTGTATATAATTATATATACAACTAAAGTATATAAATAACGTCAGCAGACATGCTAGCTATTATTCCTATTAAACACCATTATTTTTTAAGTTGGGACAAGCAAATGCCTCTCCAAGTGAATTTCGTGCTGATTAAGCATACAAAGCTGATAGAGTCTGCTATATAAAAAAAATACTATTGCACCCAGTTCTGGTTTCGTGTAAATCATTCATAAATCATTCCGGTAGTTTCGTAACTTACGAAAGAAATGCCAATTAGTGAGTTTCCATTTTTTCAATCACACAACAGTTAAATTATTTAGAATTAGCATTGATTAGCGGCGTTGTGGCGTCGCGACGAGGGGGGAAGGGGGGACGGTGGATGCGCAGGCGCCGACGCAATAGCCACAGAGGCCATTACTCGCAAGTCGCATTTACATTGAATGCTCTGACACCGCCGCGCCGAATGTCGGGACGTACTCAATTAAAATACGCCGATAAATTAGCAGATATACGCTTTACACTCGTGCAATACAACAAATTGAGTACAGTATATGCGATTCCATCTAAAAATGCTTTAATATGGCAAAGGCTGTGGGGGAAGAAGAAACTGTCCAAGTTAAAATGACAACCCGTTTTTTATGGGAAAATCTGGTCATTATTCATTACAGCAATATTACTGATGGAAATAATTTCTGGCTTGCAGGATTGGATATTGTTAAGGAATCAGGATAACATTTATAATGATGCTCCTTTGATCTCATATCACATAACTACGTTTTGTTGTTTTTCCTAAATAATGAAATAGAAAAATGTATCCTCTAATTATTACTTTGTTATTATCATTAACACTTCTTGCTCCAACTACATCTTGAAAAGCAACACAACTATTTTTTACTTAAATACAGCGGCAAAGTCTCTAGCAACTAAATTGCTAGTTAATATAATTAAAATAACAATACACACAGACTACCAATGCGACTTCAAAGCGAGCACGACTATCAAGCGTGCCATTCTCAATACGAGTTCGTGAGCGTATGACAGTAAGACCTGATATTATTTTATTGTCGGTCTTCCCACGCCCCTTTCTTCCATCGACCAAAGTAAATCAGGATATTTTCTTATTAAATATTATCAACACGTTTAGTATCATTCAAATTCAAATTTGATTTAAATTAACTTTTGCGGCCACTTTAAATTGGCGAAAAAACAGATAGATGCAACTGGAACTATCTAATTATGCAAAATTATTCCATATTTAGCATATACCTTGATATAACTAGTATGTAACGATCGATTTACTACTAATCTAGTCAAACTAATTTAGTAAACGATCGATTTACTACTAATCTAGTAAAAATTTTAACATTTTCCCAACTTTCTTAGATCGTTGTCACCAAGAGAGCGTGACAAACGACGCAAGACGTCGCTCCACAGCCATAAAGTGTAAGCATCACGTCGGTGCACATTTGGACTGTAACGACGCAGATAAGCTCACTGCAAGCTCTAATGCGTACAGGAGTTATCTAAACGGTGCAATCACATCGTCTAGACCTCAGGCAAATTGCTTTCATCGTATGTGATAACCACTTTACATAAAGTTTACATGGCTTTCTGCCAAATAAAATATTTGTTTTTGTTTTATTTCTATGTAAAATTACAGTGTGTTTGGCGTATATATGTCTGACTTAAGCTATGTATAATAAGATAGAGAAAATATTTCAGTAAACTTAAAAAATATTAATACGAATTGGAATTGTTAATCTGAGCCAAGTGACTCGAAATTTAGCATAGGGTACGAGTAAAGTAGCGAAGGTTATTCTCTATTTATGAATACGCCGTTACAAAAGTGCCATGGTTATTTGTTCGAATTCCACATGTCTTAAGTTCCCATTTGATATAAAAGAGTTTCTATTGTTTCTTCCTGAATAACCCGCAAAAATGTGGTATATCTTTTAGGGTAGAAGAAAAAATTGGCAATTATACTAAACTTTTCTCTAGTAAATCTATGTAACTTTTGCCTAAGCATGTTATAAGTTATAAAGCTTTCTTAATTAATGAACCAGTCCTTCGATGCTGTCCTCGACGAACAGCTGCAACATTTCTAAGATGCCAGCAAAAACCACTGGCGATGGTCCAGGAGACAAACGAGTTCACACTTACACTGAAATCTTTGTTCCGGAAATGTTGAGTTATACAGAAGCTACACGTATAACTATGAATGTGTAAGAATTTTATGGATATTTTACACGAATAGTATTAATTAAGCAAAGGAACTCAGTGTTAAACTCAATTTCTCACTTTTTGCCCAACTTAACGCCGCATATTGTTGGAAGTGAAAATAATTTAAGCATAAAATTGCCCCCGAATGGAAATCGAACTTAGGAAGACCTCTTCAAATAAGAATTCATAAAATTAAAAAATATATAAATTGGAAATACTTTGCAAATACACCTTTACCAAGAATATTACACTCATAAAGTAGCTGGTCCAATTATAAACGTTAATTAGTTAGCAATTAATCCTAGCGTCCGTCCATCTCTTGAAGCTTTATGTATGCGAGATAAGCGTAGGCTCATTACGGTGATCTGGGCGCATTAGATCCGAGCCCGCCATTCCTATTCAATTATGCGATTGCACAAAAAGTGGTTGCGAATGCGAATGAGGACAGGACAGGACTCGCGCCCAATTTACAAATAAAACGCGGGGAACGTCCGGCCTCGCAAAAACTGACCACACTCCTCCTTGTGCATATGAATGGGACAGTTTTTGCTCGAGGTAAGGTAATATGCTGCTAAATCACTGGAAACTTATCTAGCTTTAATAGTTGCTTGTCTTTGTTTTTTTTCTTGGTGTTGTAGTGAGGCCGCTATTTGTATAAGGATAAATTTAATTTTAGGATTTATGGATACGGAAAATATGAAGTTTGAAGAAATGATCAAAATGTTTTATTTATTAATGAACTTTTATGTTATAATAAGGGCTTACTAAGTTAATTGGCCATACCAGTGGTGATATTACAGTTTACTTATGACACATTTATTTAAATTATATTTAACCTAAACGTCTTTTATTGTAATTTTTGTCAGCCTAAAAACACGTAAAACTCAACTGAAGTCAGAAAAAAAACACGTAGTATAAAATGTAATTATCGGCCGTACAAAAACTAAAATTAACCAAAAGTTCAACAAGAGGTTCCAGGATGAGAGAAAAGCGCCATATTAGGGCCGTGAGAGCGTCTGATTATGTAACGAAGAAGGGATCCGCCGCCGGCCACTTTTTGCCCGCGACAATGTCCACGGAGATGCGGCATGGAAAATTCAACAGATTATCTGAGATGCCTTCGCAGCCTTCGATGGTCTCCACGTATCCAAGCATCCTAAGGACTGTGCCAGTGACTGACTGGTTGGATGTATACTCATCATTCAAAATATCTCCTTGTTATGACTCGAAAGTTGGATAAAAACTTGCCCAATGCAATCTGTTTCCCGAACTAAACGTGTCACTTTCTGCTCTCTTTTGATTTTGATTATACCTGTTTGGTAAGTAGCCTAATGCTTGTGATTTTAAATACTCTTTGTGTTCCTTTTTGTTATTTACAATTAAGAGCGGTTATTACGTCCTATGTCTTGTCAGCGATATATATTTAAAATATTTTAAGGTAATTAATTATTATTGTTTGTAAATATTTTTTTTATATTGAGGCCAGCCATGGCGCAGGGGCACAATATGTGACTGAAAACACGACTAGTTGTGGGTTCAATCCCCACTCGGGGCAATAAGCTCCACCACTCAACACGAAATGCCTCCAGAATTCGGCGGAAAGTGGAGAATGGAGTGTCTTAACACTAGGTTCCCTCTGCCTACCTTGCTGTGTGCGGGATACGTCTACCAGGGTGGAAAAACGTTACAATGTATGTTATACATTTTTAGTGTTATTTTCTCCGTGTGATCCTAAATACCGCTAAAGATCGTCCAATTACCAATCTCATGATAGATATAAATAATATCATAATTAAATAAAAATATGTATATAGTTGCGGCACGACTCCGGCCGTCGATGCCGAGATACCCCGACTTATGAACCGGGCCGAGCCTTGCAAAGCAGGCGAGGGATTATTGTAGTCGTTATATTAAACTCGATCAAATATGTGATAACATACTATAGAGCAGCTTTGAGGTATGAACATCATGATGTAGATGTAGATTTAGTGAATTAAATTTATGTCACAATCGTTTAATATTGGCGCGATAAGAATATTAATATATAAAATTTGTTTTAAATATAAATTACCAAATAATAAACTTGAAAACGAAAAACATAAATGGTTACTTAATATTACGTTTACATAACATCGCGACAGAAATATTTGATTATAGATCTCTCCAGGAGTATAATATTTGAAATCTAATCTAAACATTACTCTAAGTAAGATTCGCACCTACATAATTATATCTGTCTTCAAAAAAATAAAAATGAAAAAATATTTTCAAATAAATATTTTTTGAGTTCAAAACTATGTCGCATATATCAGTCCCTCGAGTGGGAATCGAATCCAAATTCATCGTGTTTACTGTAAAACGTTGTACCGTTGCACCACCACAAATTCATTTAAATGTAAATGCCAAACTAAAAATGACAATACTTTATTAATTAAAAACTAAACATAATTAATAAGGTTTCATTAATAGCATATCTTTGTCCGCGTCGACACATCGTCACGCACTTTCGACAATTACAGATAAGAAAAACGACACCTAAATTAAATTAATTCAAGTTATTTACACCGTTTTGTTTCGCGAATGAATCAAGCATTATATCGAGATATCGTTAATCGAATCGACGATACATCGCATGCCTAATTGACCGTAGAGAGTCTCTCTGTTGCCTTCAAAATAAAGTCGAAATTAAAAAAATGTGGTAACAGCTGGACGTCACGTGGCCGGTCGATAAAGGACACCGGGGTCAGTCACGCAACACGCACAGGGTCATTTATTTGTCATTAACACTTCAAATTAGTATTAATGGCACAAATATAAAGTGGCTCGAGCGATCGTGGAGATATTCTTTATTTTAAGAAATTATGTATAATGCTGATTTTTAAGTAATGCCCAATGAAAATTCTAGGAAAGCTCCTAAGGAAACGCAATTAATTTTAATTTAAACAAATTAATAAAAAAAAAATCAACAACTTACAACTTTCTAAGAATATCACCAAGACATTGCTGCAACGCTTTTACATTTTACAACCTTTCTATTTATATATCTATATAAGCGTATAATTTTTTTTGTCCGTGTATTTGGGTCGATACGAGGGAAGCGCGCTTTGAACCGTCACTAACTGTCCGTCTGTTTGTTTTTGCTGGCATACAGGGCATTCCCCGCAACTTTCACCGTTGACCGCTTGATAGAGCATAGCGAGGTTATTATAATCATTTCTACCGAGGAAATTAGTTAATTGCGTCTCTGTAACGGGACCTTTGCTAATAAATGGAAGTAAACAAGTAACAACATTAATAAATATTAGTTTAATAATTAAGGCGTAAATTTCAGAAAAAGAAAAACGAATTTATACGTATTGTTATTATTGAAATAACAAGCTATTTGTTTAGTTGCTATGCTCATAAATTTTGAACTGTACATATACAATATTCAAGTGCAGTGAGCGTACCGAATACGTAGATTCTGAAGTTTTAATTTGATTTATTATCTGTATATGTGAAGAAAATATATAAAATTCGTAGCACCGTCCAATAAATTATAGTTAAAATATTGGTACAGCACTAATGTAACCATTTGTTTTGCAATTTTAAACAGGATAAGAGCATCTTATGAGCAGTTTTGATATAATAAAGTGCTTAATGTTGACCTTTATCGCTCTCATTAAAAAAAATATGTGATAGTTTTATATAATTTTAACTAAATAGTTTTAAGGTGGATCACGAAATACGATAGAAGTTTTACTATAACATATTAAAAAGATAAATGTATAGTCCGACTAGTATAAAATCTGTGGCCATATGAATCTGCAAAAATTGTAAGCAAATATAAGTAAAGTGTTAAAAGGAAGCGAATGCGTGCGCGCAGTGGCTGGAACCGCGAGGCATGGGCCGCGCCCGACGTTCTTATATAGATATCGATAGAGTAAATTAAGTTATTTTTTGTATAAAATATATTTTTTATTATTTCGTAGACTATTAGTATAGTTTTCAAATAATAAAATATCCATAATTAATTTAAACTTGTGTCTAAATCTGAATAACATATACATATATTTCAATACAATTTAGAATGATTTTTCTAATATTTATTTCTTAAAACGTTATAAATTAATAATTATTATTTAGTTTTTGTATCGATAACCACGATACACGAACCAACGTCTATTGTTTGTTCTACACTGCATGTATAACAAAAACACCACGCCTGCCAATTACAGAGGCATCGAGTTTTTCATCCGAGAGAACTTTCTTCCATCTCCATATTCATAGAAAGAAAGGGTGAAATTATAGACATGAATATGCTAACGGCTGGTAAATGCTAAAGTTGAATAACATCGCGTGTTCGTGGAGTCACTAGCCACTCGCTAGTAGCCACTGGACGCTCGGTTTTGACAATTTATTTATAATTACATTTTTGTCATATTTAAATAGCGTTATTGAGAATGAAATCGATATCGATTTCGATAATAGTAAGGATGTTTATTTTTTTAAAATTTTGTTTGCATCTTTTCTCCTTTGTATTTATTTACTTTAGAAAAAGAGAATATTCAAATTATATTGTCAATTTAACTTTGGTATAATGAAAAATATTTAGAATATTTAGAATTACAATTTAAAAAAATATATAAACCACATAATTAAGGTTCGTCGGGACGTACTAAAGAAAACCGAAGTACCGCACGGCGCACATACATACATACATACGCCGTCATGTACACAACGCCGTCGGGTGTCAGACATAATTGATAAAGTTAGTAGCTGATGGCCGCCACGAGAGCTGCATCTACAAGCATCTACATAATGATCTACATCGTCTCACAAACTTATATTGTATTGTAGTCAGCGTCGCGGGGGGCCGTAGGGGGGTCGCGGGGGTCGTGGGGGGCTGGAGGGGGGTCGACAAGTGGAGGTCAAGTAATGATACATTCGCACGGACTGAGGTGCTATGTAATAATGACTTATGTACGTGATCCAATTATTTGGGCACGCTCATTACGCCTTAAGTGTGAAATATTGCCGGCTTTATTACTACCATCGCTGACTTATACCCCCCCCCAATGCCCCCGTCCTCTTCAGGCCAGGGCGCCTCCCGTACTCCCCGCCCGCCCTCGCCCACCTGCAGCCTCGGGGGGATCTGCAGTCCTGCAACTACACTAAATCATAATAATGTAAGGTGCAGAACGCAAACGGATCGTGAGAAAACTTGCTCCATTTAACTAAAGTATGTGCAATGTGCATACTATGTATATATGAGTACGTAATACTCGAGTTGGTATAATATGATCGTTCTATAATTCAAACGCAAAAAGCGAACCAATGCTCGTAACTCCAACCGAACATGTTTCACAAGAAAAAGCTATATTCCAAGAATCCGGTGGAAAAATATTTAATTACAACTGTGACTTGAGTGTTTTATTTGAATTATTTATTTCAATATTGCACTCTGGTGCATTGACACGCTAGTAGCGTGACAAAATGGCTGACTGACAAAGAATGATGTATTTTACATGTTTTACTTATAAATTAATTACCTGAACTGAACAATGGATCGAGTTATTATCTGCTATAGTAACGGTGGTGTTTTACGAGGGGTCCACCTCTACACGCTGTCTGGACATCATTTCACACCTACCAAGAGCTTAAAAGTTATAGACTATAATAAAACATTTATAATCTCTAAAGCGATAAAGACTAATATTACATATACATATAATAAATTTGTAACTGATCGCTGTCTATACATGGAAGATAAATGAGAAAGTCAGTAATAAATGCCAACATAATGTTTTTTTGTGTGAAATGGCTTAACCGATTACAATATAGTTTTCACAATTGTATTTTAGCAAACTCCCCTTAACATTTAGTGTTAATTTTATGTGTTTTATTAAATTGGCTTAAACTTTACTTTCAATGAATGGATATATTGTCTTCAATATAATAATTGTTATTAGATCATGAAAATAATTCAAATGGGAATATAAATATTTTTACTTTACAAGCGGGCGAAGCCGCGAGTGGGTCGCTAGTTAATTAATAAAACTACAAAATTAAATATTTTTGCATATATCTATACGATAGAGAAGTGCAGACGGTCGGCCGCGAGGTCCGCGGGGGTCCTCGGGGGAGGTAGCTGAATACCGAGCACAGTGTTTCAGTTATTCCATTAATTAAACTGTGTCCCGCGACCCCCGCCCCCGCCCACGCCCACCGGCCGCCCAACGCATACTACATGCCGTTCTTATATGTACATGCAAATTTTTGTATATTAAGAAAATAACATTTATAGCTATATACAATGACGCGAAAATTAGCAGGCGCTCCTGTGTTACCTTGCTTTATGCGGGTTACAGCGTGAATCTAAAAAACTCTCTGTTTTACTGACATTCTCCACACTGTAAAACAAAAACAAAGACTAAGGGAACTGTGCATGGCTGTCGAGGAAAGCGGACTTATGTAAAGAGTTACTCCTGAATGAATAGCGAAAGTTGTCCGATGTACCCGTTTTCCGCACCAATTACAACTGCTCCGGAAACTATAGGTCATTTTTTGTATCAAAAAAACAGTTTTCAGACACGAGTTTATCCTATTTCAAATAAAATCGTAAATAAACCTTTGTGTGGTATTGAAATATACACATAAAATATTTTTGAAAATCTATCAAAAGTAAATATGAAAATATATACAAACTTTAATTTATTGTTTCAATTTTTTTTAATATCAATAAAATTAATATGATGCTATGCAAATAATAATAATATAGTTATAAAGTTCATCCCTAGCGTAGGCTGGGCGAGGGCGGGGGCGGGCGGCCGTAGTATGAGAGGTAGGTGAGATCGCACGCTGTTAGAATAAAACATTATTCATAAATAGGATATTGCGGCAGGTGGGCCTGACCTCCCTTCACTCCCTACCCTGCCTCCGCAAACCCACCCTGCCCTGAGACACAATGCAATTTTAACGAATAACAAGCCTTAAAGAAAATTTAAGGAAAGGTAAGCCTTCTTGTAATTTATAAGAATTCTACATCTTGATACATGAATGTAAAGTGAAAACATAATACATTGTTATAATTTTTATGGAGATACAGTTTCAATAATGTGTAATTATAATAAAATACTTACGACTTAATAAAAATAGTATAAAAAATACAAAATATTTTAATAAATTCAGCCTCAGGCGGATAGACAGAAAAGGCCTATTCTCCACTTTTCACCTAGATTCAAGACATTACGTGCTGAGTAGCGGAACTGAGCCCCGCATGTTTCATGCCGAAACGTAAATTAAATACCCCCAAGTGAGGATCGAACCCAAACCACGGTAACAGATCTTATAACATTGCACCACGACTACTACTAAATAAACATTACACGCCTTAAAAAGTAGTTATTTCTTATAGTATAAGTATTTCAAAATGTAACAATGTAGAATGCGCACATAGTTGCATGCTCAGACGTCGTTTATTAATATCATATTAATTAGCAAAGTTGCATCTCTCAGGAACGTCATTAACCGTTACAGTTGTGTTTTAGTGATAATTAAATTAAATAAATATTAATGATAACTTGAAACTTAATATATTTCAAAAAAATTATGCATTACTTATGTTTTGTATGACTTCTTGTACGATAAGTCGAAAGATGTATTAGTAAATTGGTTAGTTTATTATAGTGTATGGAACTATTTTAGTTCATCCCTAAACATTGACAACTTACACGAAAACTGACATTAAAATAATTGAAAACCACTACCTCATTTAATACTGTAAACTTAATTTCCTAATAACCATAAGTTACATATTTAAAAAAAATCTAAATTATTTACAGCGTTAAGTATTTAACTGTCAATTTATCAATGTTAAAATAGTCGCTGATGCTTTCCGCTTCCATAATAGAAGAACTTTTTCTGAGTACCCTACATATACTAATGTGTAGAGTCAGACTGTCAATCCATCAACGTACCCCGTTGACGGATAAATGTAGGCATACCGTACTGCCAGCATTGAACATGCAGTTACAACTGTATACTGTCAATTAATTATCAAAGATATGTATATATACATGACATAATTACAAAATAAACTTACTTTGTAATTGAAGTAAGTTTATGTAAGTTTTTTTTAACTTCACTTAGTATCCCGCACGTAGCAGTGTTAACGTAGGGAGCCTAGTGCTAAAACACTCCTTTTATTAGTCATTGTCCAATCTGGAGATTTACTATTGGAGTGGTAAAACTCAACGCTGCGCTATGCCTGAAAAGGCATAGATAACCAGGGCGGGGAAATGAAAATAAAAACAACTAATTCCTCCTAGTGGAAATCGAACCCACAAGCTTCATTTACAATCCGACTGAGAGAAAATCTGTTTTATATTAACTCACTCTATTTATTTATTATCTGGACATAATTATAATATGTAGAAATTTCTAACATTTTCAGTGACGTAGAAACAGTGTTTGGTTTGTAAGCATAAAATACTCCCTAGCTATATATTTTTTTTACTTTTTCCTTACTACTCAAATACATACATATATTACCACAGTCGTCTACATATGGTAGATAAAGGAGTATTCTATTTACTATTTATTGGGTTGACGTCGCATAATCGATGCTCATTACAGCGCGGATTAATTACATGTGGCCCGCGATAAGGACAACTGTGCCGTGGGAACCGACCGGACCCCGCTTGGGTTCCCACTCACTTTAATTACATTGCTGGCTTACGAAGAACAAACCTGCGATTTCACCATAGAAAACGAGCAATGGATATATGAAAAATGACAGGATCGACTTGCATGAGGTCATTCTACCATTTGCTTGGCAATTATGTAAATGTCTAATGTGCGGCGACACTGCCTTATATGATTATTGATATTAATGCAATAGAATTTCCATACGACAAGTTTTTTGTTCGGCTCGCTCTATGAACTCGCATCATATGTTATTTATGTGTTAGATATATAAATATATATATACTTCAAAGGTTTATAGATATATATTATATTCAGCTTCACGTTGTATCCTGCATGTAGAACAGAAGGCAGAGGGAGCCTAGAGTTAAAATACTTGGCTCCCGTGACTGAAGGTACTGCGTGTTGAGTAGCAGAACTCAACGCCTCGCTTTGCAAAGCTAAGAAATAAAAATATTAAATTAATTTCCTCGAGGGGGAACCGAACCCTCAGCTGTCACGCTTAAAGTCACACGCTTGTGCCCCTGCACCACGACTGACCTACTCATATCTGGCCTACTCATACATACGACAAAATATAATATATGATTGCAAAAAGGCAATTCTAACGCGGCCCTTAATTGCTCGAGTGAAAGGCTGTTATAAATAAAGTAACATGTTTAATAAACGATTTATTGGACGAATGTTGATTATAGCATATTTTGTAATAAGGTATATACAGCGTGTTCTATTATCTATATCTGTCTTATATTATTTTTATTTAAACAACATTATAAGGCTTATAGGCTAGAAACAGATAATCAGTAGTAATAGTTTTCAATAATAGCAAGATTATCTCATGATATATTTTTACAAAAAAAAAATAGGGACACTTCCATATAGAATGGCATAGAAGTAACTGCAAGTATAGTAGCGCAGCGTGCAGTCCTTACAGGGTGCGCATAGAATGAGTGATAGAATGCGCAATTTACTGTAGGAAGTATCATAGAGAGGTTCCCATCGGAGGCGCCGGCGACACCGTTGCAGTGTCGTCGCGTCGATCCCTTTTAAATCAGATCCAAGCGTTGGCGCCACCTCCCTACATAATACATATGATTGACAGACGTTAAAAAACTGGCCAAGTCGGAGTCTCTAGCCGTGTTCTACTATCGGAATGAGATCGCGAATCGCCTGAGCGGTAAAAAGGGCCATTTATTATTTTATTACATCTAATTTATATGGAAATGAACCTGCGCCTACGCAACACTATGCGCTCGTTACATTAATTAGATATATTCGACTTTTACTATTAATATCATAATATATATGACTTTTAGAATTTTAGATAAATTAATTGTAGATATTTTCAAATGGTGCGATATAAAGTATTATGTTTAAATAAGCGTTAACTTAAAGTAATGTGTTTCCAAGTCTGTTGAAACAGTGCCCGAGCATGGACAGATTTTCCAGATATTTTACTTTTTTGATATGAAACATTAGAATCTTATGTTATGACTAGCGGACGCGCGCAGCTTCGCTTGCGTATTTAGGGGTGAATTCTAATAAACCATGAAACACGTGTTCAACGAAATATTTTTAAGATACTCAATTTCAAATTTTATAAAAATCAGTGGCGATTTAAAGATTTTTCCATACAAACTTTCAACCCCTTATTTACGTCCTTAGGGGATGAATTAAAATAAACCACGAAACATGTGTTCAAAGATTTATTTTTGAGAGTCTAAATTTCAAATTTTATAATAATCGGTGCCGATTTAAAAAAAAATCTATACAAACTTTCAACCCCTTATTTGCACTCTTAGGGGGAGAATTCTAGGAAACGATGAAACACGTGTTCAATTAAATACTTTTAAAAATCTGAATTTAAAATTTTATAAAAATCGGTGCTGATTTAAATTATTTTCCATACAAACTTTGAACCCCTATTTCACCCTTTTAGGGTTAACATTTTTCAAAATCTCTTCTTAGTGGATGTCCAGATTACGAAAGTAAACATTTGTCCAAATTCCACGATTCTACGCACAGCGGTTACGGCTGTGCGTGCGTCTTACCTCAGTCAGTGAGGACAAGTCCTTTTATATATGGACCGTTTATTTTGAAAGTGGTGTAAGTCCATTTTTGAGAAAAATGAGATATCACGTAATTCATGTTTAATTTAATGTAATGTTTTTATATATAACTAGTCCGTGTTTAATTTCTCAAAAAAAAACAATTTTTTGAACAACTGAAAATCGGTCGGTATATGAAATTGCATAATCATCGACATACTAACCTTTAATTTTCTCGAAACAAAAGAAAATGGACTTACACCACTTTCAAAATAAACGGTCCATATATAGATTACAAAAAAACAATTAACTTATATTTTTTATTTAAGAACAACATTTACATAATATTATATTTATATCGATATCACTTTTTATGTATTTTACCTTAAGAATATACTTATGTCGGAAAAACCTCACTGAGTGTACCCTCAGAATAAGGATGTTCCTTGTATTTCCATTAATGGCCAAAAAACAGTGTTTAATTATAAAATCTGATATCAATTTCTAATAGAAAATCCTTCTCAGTGGAATTTGAATCTACAATAGTCGTTTACAGATATTGCTTTACAATTCTATAAAGATATCGATAGATTGTGATATACAGCGTATAATAAATATTTATAAAGGAAATGAACGACTATTTCCTTATAGCATCTCAGATAATGGTGAATTTTTGCATTCTTTTAGTAGAATATTTATGGAAAAGAATGATACTTCTTCATAATATTCATAAATATGCATATTTTCGCCCACAGATGGTATTATTATAATACAATTATTTATATTAAACTAGCAGATTATTTAATTATACAAGTTAACATATTCCAAGTTGTTGTTCTACACTAGGGCTACTAACTGTATGGACACTTACAAGAACACCGACACTAACGCAAATAGTCATTCTCATATAATAAATATTAATGCATTATTAAATACTCTGACAGATTGCATTCTTCTACGTGGCTTATTACTTTAGCTCAATGGACGTATAAATATGTCATTGATCAGTTTCTATGAAGCCCTCCAAGAGTGGGAAACGCGGCAATTATAAGGAGGACGTCGCCAAGTTTTTTAAACCCGGCAAAGATGAGAATTATGAAAATGCATGAATGTGACGGACACTAGAGACCAGTGCAATAGCGATACGTGTCGTCTTGGGAAACTAACATTAATAGTACCTTTTTTTATGATGTACTTACACCTAATGTCTCCCACATTAGGTGTAATTTATTTACAGTTTGAAAAGTTTTATTTAATGTTCTAATCAGTATAGTCCGGGTTCTCTCGACTATTTCAGCATTACAAGCAAATCTTTCGTAATTAGCTTGATTTTGAAGAGATGTCCAATATTTGGTCGGATAACAATTTTATTTGTGGTAGCATGGATGAAATACGTGGATTTAAAAATTTAAATAAAAATTGCTGTGAGTTTTTTCTGTTAATTCTCTAAAGATAAATATCTAAATTATCCGAAAAAATATTAGTCTTACAAAATGCAAGATTTTACCAAAAAAGTTCACTTTTCAATATGTACGAGTATCATTAACTAATTAGGTCATGAAAAATAATTACAAACTAGCGGTTTTTTTTCTGTTGGTTAGTTTAACAACCACATAAATTGCATGATATGTTATCCAAAGAAAAAATTGTAAACTGTCTTTTGTATTATATGATTATACCGTTCTTCATTACCTTTATTATATTATAATTTATTTAATTATTGAGAGAACTCTTCAGTGCTCTAATGCGTTTTTAATTATATAAACTTTAGAAAGCGACTAAAACGTTTTCATTAAGTATCCTCTTTGGGAGGTCATTTTAAAAAAGCGATTGTTGATGTATTTTTTTTAATTTTATACTGTATCCAGCTTATACGGCAGGAGGGAACCTAGATGCTAAGACATACATTTCTACTTGTTCTCATAGACTTGTCTTCTTTTCTCACTTTGTTTCTTACTAGAACGAGAAAATGGAAATATTTTAATTCCCTTAAATGTAAATCGAACCTGCATATAACTTCACTCAAACGTTGTTTCGCTGCGCCACTACGGCATATGTTTTATTTAAATTTCATGTGATAGTAGCTGAGCTATTGACCTATGATTTTTCATTTATAAAAGAACAATAAGTCAAATCTTTCTTAAATTAATTAATAAATAGAATAGAATTTAATTTATTCATTATTAAAATTTAAAATTTAAATATAATAAATTCTGTTATTACTTTAAACAAAAAAAACAGAGTTCAAAACCACGTAATTACTGACAAAGTAACTCATGTTCATAGAGGCCGACATTACAATATTGATGAAGGTGTTTAGAAGGCGCTATATTCACGAGTAATTGTTACAAATTAAGAGACGCCGCAGGTCGGGCCAAGGGGCACTCATCAAAAACAGCCCGCAGTCAACTCTACGCTTTTTGTTTAGACTTTTTGTTAGCTTAAATTTGTTCCAGCTTCTGTGTCAGTTGATATTATTATTGACTATATTTGACCAAAAGTTTTATATTTCTAACATAAAAATGGACATATTATATTACGGCATAAATAATTTAACGCCATCATGGCGCATGGGCACAAGGGACTGTAAATACTACGTTTGTAGATTCGAATCTCTCTCGGGGGAATCATATTAACATTTTTTAGGTTTAAAGAAACTTTATTATCGAAAAAGACACAATGTCACTTATGCGATAACACAATTTAACTTAATATCTATAATTTAATATCTTAAAATACTTAATATCTTAATATCTATAATTTAACGTAATATCTATATTTTTTTAATATTTTCATTTCATTGATGTAGTAGTTTAGTGTAGTAGATCCTAGTGCCAAAACGTCCGTTCCCCGTTTTTCGATTTGAATTTCGAAATGCAACGATGCGCTTTTTAGTCTGACCATAACGAGAAACAAAAATAAACTCCGAGTACGAATCGAACCCAAAACTATCGTATTTAAAACCATTCTTCCATTGCGATATAAAGATTTAGATGTTGTATTCTTTAGGGAAATGTCGTACAATACCAAGATAGGCAACTTACCAGGGGGTAGATTGCCGTGGATGATTGATGAATGAACAGTTCAGGCGGGTAAAACGCGAGCTTTGCCCGCGAGGCGCCACGGGCGGGACCTCCCTGTATATTCACTTATAATTGCTCTAACAAAATAAGTTATCAAATTAAAATTAAAATATGTTACTTTAAAAAAAACTAATTTGTTATAATTTTTTTTCTTAAATTTTATTTCAGGCTTAAAATGATTAATTTTCGAATTAAAGCTTTAATCATTTTAAGCTTAAAGTAATATTTTAGTGTGCTTATGTTTTAAAAGATATATTTTTTAATTGTAATACATATGTTGAAACAAAAAACAGAGAAAATTTACAAAGTCACCTAATATTAAATATTAAACCCATATCTTTTGTTGTAGCAATCAGACAACTAGTACACACACATAAAAATATTTTTATAGGTATTAACAAAAACCAGCTTCACGCTTTTACTGGAATGGCAGGATAAACAGAAGGAACCTAGTGTCGAAACACTCCCTTCCTCACTATCTGTCCAAGTTCCGAGACGTTGCGCTTGTACCAGAGCGGAGAAATAGACTTAATATCATCATGCCCCGATTAGGAAGTAAGCCTTAAAGTCCTGTCCCCTTGCACTACGACAATCTCAAAATGCATTAAAAATGGAATTATTTGATGTCCTGAAATATTATACACTTATATTTTTATTATATCTATATCTGAACTAAATGGGGTGAATATCTGGTAAAAAGCTACATACCGCTCATAGGACCAAAGTATCACAAAATGATAGTGTATCTCATATATATACCTACAGTATTCGGAATTATATAATTTAAAAAGAATTAATTTTGAATTTAACTAAGAAAACATGTTCCCAATATGTTAAACAGATTGATTAAACATCTACTTCCTTCCACTTTAGTAACTAGCGACAAGAAAGGAACACGAAACACTTGTACGCTTCCTGCAAGTATGTAAACGAAGGCGTCAAAGAAACGATCAAACGAATACTCTGCTCGATAATCGTAAAAGTAAGTGTCGATCACCGTCGACACGTGTCCCGAAACCAAATCGAGCCACGAATTATGTACTAAAGAAATATCACATTGTCTTTGGGCTCTAACGTACGAATAAGACAATGGATATCTGGAATGGGTTTTTGTTCTGCGACTGCAGCAACTTATGCAAAGTTATGCCCAGCAGACGAGCGGAGATGGCGCGATACCGATTTGGATGAACAGCCAAGATTGTTGACAGAGAGATGCAGAGATATGGAAATCATTCATTCTCATCATCATCATTCACAGGTCACTTTTTATCAACCCTTAGTTTGAAGTTTGAACATTTTAAGGATATCATTAGGGCGCGCCCAAAAACTTGTTGTTTCAGAATATTATCGTTACATCTCATAAAACTTAGAATACTTGTACGAAACAACATTTTATAGCTAAGATGGCAAAAAAGCTGCGCTATTACGTTGAAAGTCACATTGCCGAAGAGATATTTGGAATATGAAAAAGGATATTTAAATGATCCGTCGTTTGATGGGCATTCACCGCCGTCACGGCATTCCAGCCCTGGCCTTATATTTATGTTGGACTAAATTAGACTAAGCTTAGCGAGAAATGTTTGTTTTTAGTAGATTCTTCTATTGTATCAGTAGTCCTCAGGTAGCTCATTGACGTTGATTGTGGTGATATTTGATAGTGACTAAAGTTACGCGCATTTTTATGTATGTCCATATAAATGTTTAGATTAAATATACATTTTTCAATACCCAATATTTCAATTAATGTTTAAATAACATGTTCAAAGTAGAACATTGATGATTTTTTTTAAAGATGTTAATTAAACTCAACATTTATATATATTTTTGTCACGTTGTATGTAGGCCATTCTTGAATAAATAAGAATCTTGAGAATTATAATAATAGAAGTTATATGACTATGGATGACTTCACAAAACCAAGGTGTACCTGAAAAAACAAGAAAAATATCGATTAACTATCAGTTCTAAGTTAATTTATGCATCATAATTTTTAATCTCGTATTAAAAAGCGAAGAAGTCCAGAAGAAGAAGTTCCGAAATGGTTTCGGAATATTTGAATTAATTTACTTTTAGCATAGAATTGGAATGAGTTTGAACAATATTCAAAGAGCAGTGATTTCCATAATAACATAACTTTGAGAGGTTCACAATAATTACAATGGCATGCGATAACGACTGTAAATTCGTCAGGCGCAAAACACAGGGAATAAAAGTTTACGATCCTTGCGCGCTTCTAACGATCGGTATTGTTTCTGAACGAAAAAATAAAATGTAACGAATAAGGTTTAATTGCAAGGTTCATTTGGTGGATGGGTCCAGGTGTGTGAATGAAGCTCGTTCGAGGACAAAGCGCGATCTCGGGTCTGTGTCGGGGGGTTGTGGGGGAGGTGTGGGGGTCGCGGAGGGGTCGCGGGGCATTCAAACGATCCAGACTTGTCAAAGTTTTTAGAGTGCGCGGGCGCAGTAGCGGCTACGGGCGACGCGGCGGATGCAAACACGTCCGCACCCGAATCGTTTGCCAATTTTTTTATTAGTTTTGAATAAATGAAATATTCATTGCGATTTGCGACACAGACCTAAAATATGTCGATGCGCCCAAATATATTCATTATCTAAATTTTTCATCACTTTTTATTTGGCAAATGTGGGCAGAGCCTTTGAATATGTGCATATGGAACAGATACAATCGAAGGAATGTCTCGAATTTCCATATATTCGCAAGCATATTATATTCAGCAAAGCCTACAGACGTGAACAAAAAAATTTGTAGGCAAAAATGCGAACACGCATCCAAAATGAATGCATTTAGTGATCGTTTTAATGGTACATAAGCTTCGCTCGGTAATCACCATCTTAATGAATTATGTTACAGGACTAAATAAGTCTTCGCGTAACAGAATCTTACATCCCGGTTTCAAGAAATACTTTACATGTCCAGTTAATGAGAGGAAAATATTCAAGCTTCAAGCAGCATCTAAGCAACGAGGCTCCCACGGCCCGACGCAGGAGTGCGACAAAAACATCGGCCGAGGTCTGCGAGGAGGTGATGAGGAGAGGCGAGGGAAGGGAGGTGGGAATCCAAGGGGGTGAGGAGCGGGGGCAGGAGTGCAGGATTGCGCGCGCGTCTGCCGCATGCATACAGATGCCGCGTAATTGTCGCGCGCAAAAACTGACCGCATGATAATCGAGGAAATGCCGCGCCTGCCCCGGACACTGCTCCATTCTGATTGTTATCGTTCTATTCGTGTGAGTTTGTACTGCGTATAGTGAACGAAATGAATACATTGCAATATGTTTAATTTCTTCGTTTCGACTACGTTCATTAATGTGTCTGATAAAATAATATAATTTAATATACCTACGTAAATCATCTCTATCCACCCTATCATTTTTGCTTTACATAAAATCAAATTAAAAATTAAATTAAATCAGCTTCACGCTGTATCCCGCACACAGCAGGGTAGAAACTAGTGTTAAGACACTGCGTTCCCCACTTTCTGCCGAATTCTGGTGGCATTGCGTGTTGAGTGGCAGAACTCATTATTTTAATAATTGAATCATATCTAAAACTAAATTTATTTATTACAAAAACTTATTCTCTTATCATAGAACATTTGTTTCAAAATAGTACCCACAAAGCAATACTACAATAATAATTATAAATTATTATATTTAGATAATATTCAACAAGCAATAACTACGGGAAAGCATTTAGAAATTGAATTAATAACGGCCATAATAATTTCAGAATGTTTCTAATAATATTTGTTAACATCACACGATTTAGTGTTACAGATTAGCTTCGCTTCGCTTCGCCTAGTACTCTTGGTAGGAGGAATAAGGTATATTTCGACATGATTTTTGATATTTAATAGAGCCCGGGCAGGAAACGGCGCATCTTCTCACGCGGAGCTCTGAAGTATTGTAATTGCGTGCGGCGCGAGTGCCATAAAGTAAGTATGCATTGAATATCGTACGCCGCCCGCTCGTTGGGGCGCGGTGTGGTATGCAACTGTCGCTTGAAAATTATAAGTTTTATAATATTTGTGGTATGTTTGGTCGTTTGTAGGTTTGAAGAATAGCTGAAGAAAGCTGGTCGTTATCATGATGACGGTGATGATGGGTAGCTTCAAATCAGTTTACATATAATCTTTCGGCTATTCTTGACCATACGTACTATAAAAATTATGACTGAATGGCGTCATTGTCGTTTTGGCAATAATATATTAGTTTTAGATAATGTTTAGGGTTCCTTACTTCAAATAGAAAAACGGAACCCTTATAGGATATTTTTTTTATCCATCTACCGGTCTGTTAAATCAGGATCTCGAGAAGTCTTTTGGTGCACAGAAAAAATTAAGCTTCTAAGAAAACCCAATCAAAAGATACGAGTATTTATGCATCGTTTCAGCTACATTTTGTATGAAATTCGCCACGTAATCAAATTCTATAGCTTACTTTTACTGCAGCCACAGTTATGAAATTTGGCACGAAATGGGAAATCAAATAAAAGAAAAAATCCGAAAAGTGAAAATTTATTGGAATTTTATTACAATATAAATAAAATATTAGATTCTTATATTTCTAGTTCATTATCATATATCATGACCTACAATCCTGAAGATGTATCGAACCCTCGGTGGGCGAGTACGACTCGCACTTGACTGGTGTTCTAATTAATAACTGTATACATATACACATACATATTTAACTAAAATCCTTACTTTAAAAATAAACTCAATGTTTAAAATATAAAAGCAGTGTACGAGCAGGCTTACCGTGGTACAGATAATCTGGCCAAATTTATTTATGACGGGCGCAGCGCAGGCCGGCCCGCGCGGCCACACACCGGGCACCGGCTATCGCAAATTGCACAAACTTACAAAACAAAAGAAAATTACTTTAGTGAGTAATTAACGTTACTGAATATTCAAAATCGATTACTTTAGAGTATCAGATGAGAGGCTTGACATAAAAGTCTTTTGAAGGTAAAAGGATATTTTGTATTTGATCTTCTTAATATAAACAACTTATACAAATACAAGCCTGTTGACTTCTGTAGAGTCATGGAACAGCTTTTGTTTGGGACGTGATGGTTGTGAGTTCGATAGCTTCTTGAGGACAAAAATTATTTTTATTTCTCTGCTCTAGTAATACAAAACGATGTGTTGAGCTCCGCAAGTCCGCCACTCAACACGTAATGTCCCGAATTTAGTTCATACTCAGCATACTTATAGTGGAAATACTGAAAAAAATTCTAACAAGTTACATTGGCGCTAAAAAAATGGAAAATATAATATATATTAATTATAAAAATATATAAGTAAATTTTACAATAAAAATTATATTTTTATCTTATTATGAAATATTGGGATATTTATGAAGAATACATACAATTAAAATAAGTTAGACTTAATAAATATAATTATATTTATGACAAAAGAAAACGAGCTGGTAACTTTAATTACACAATATTTATTTTTATAATAAAATATATCAATTATTCGTTTCGAATACTAAGACCTAGTTGGGTTTTTATTCCATATCTAATAAGTACTAAATTATATAATAAAAATATTACCTCACACACTATTAAGAAATATGAAATGCCTATAGAATATAGTCGCGTATAAGGAAATCGAATAACTTCCTTATAAATTTAGAGTAAATATTATATAATTCAAATTTAAAATCTTTTAATTACGAAACTAGTAAATAAGCATAAATGTTGAATTTTATTGAAATAATATAAAACTAAATATTAATATATAAATTTCATTAAATTTTGTAATTTTGTTACGCTAGGCTCGTATCATGTATAATTTAAATTTAGAAGCTAAAAAAAGTAGTTTAGATTTTGACGATTTTACAAATAAGAAACAATCCCAAAAAACGCGGTCAAGCGCGAGTCGGACTCGCCCACCAACGGATCCCTAAAAAAGCATATATAAAGAACTTTAAGTTAAAAAATATGTTTTTGTTGAAATCACAGATATAGCAGAACAATGGAATTAATTCTTGAAGGGCACTCAAATCTGTGCGTCATAGAACAATAATAATAACAAATATATAATAACCGATAATACATAAAATTAATTAAAATATGCGCGAATGTGTTAATAGCTAGGAATTGTTCTGAAGCTCCTCAAAAGGAAACTCGTTAGTACATATCTAAGTATTTCAATACAAATGTTTATTTACAGCGCTTACCTTCCCACACTGCTGTCTATCTACAATACGGTGGAGTGTCTGTTCATTCTGTTTATTTTAATATACATATATTAGATAAAATTATAAAATTTTGTTAAGAGATTCGTCACTACTGTACGATATTGGTACTTCGCAACTACAATAAAACTGGAAATGAATGCAATGCAATGAGTTTAATAGATTTTACTTTAAATATCAAATATAAATAAAAATACTATGTATATTATAATATATAGTATATTTTATTTATATTTGGTATTGTATATGTATGTTTCTTTTTTTTTTCAAGTCGATAAGCAACGTAGCGAAGCACAACTAAATACCTGTAATTGTTCTTTTCAATATTCAAGAGGCTAGAGGTAAAATTTTCCATTCCAGGTAAATACTAAGGTAATAATATTCCGCGAATGTCGCATAATTAAATTAAAATTACCCATATTTATATTAAATAAAGCATAAATATTGCTTTGTTATAGACGTCTCTCTTAAAACAATAATTACAGGATTCTTATAAAATTTTATGAATAATAATTTACAAGTGTAGTCCCTAATAAACTTAATTTGATCAAACTAAAACATATAAGAGACCATTGAAGTAGATGATGATGATGACTTTTTTAATATATCTTCAAAAATATGTACAAACTAGCTACAAGTATAATTACACATGACTTTAAATAAAGTATTTAAAGGGATATATAGCTAGGAATTGGGATATTAAATATGCTTAAAAATACCGACGTTTCGCAGAATTCAGATGTGGTCCTGTAGGTGATTTTATTTTAATTACTAAATATACAGTTTAATCTTAATTATTAATATAGTTACTTATAATTAAAACAAAAAAAAAATATTATTTGTGCGGAAAACCTCTTTGTTCGTGCGTTAATTCAAAAAGTTAATTTTATTTATATTACAAAATATTACTTTTTGTTTAGTGCAACACTATTAAATTAAATTTATTTTTGGCTTTTAAGTCTCTTTGAAACAATTATTTGAGGTGATCGACGCGCAGTGGCACAGCGCGCGACGTTTTACTGTAAGCATGACGGTTGTGAGTTCGATTCCCACTCGAGAATATTAATTATTTTCATTTAACCGTTCTGATAACAAGACAAAAGCAGTGTTGATTCTAGTCAGTTGACGGAAATACATTTAACAATCAATAGTTTAGAGTGTAAATCGAACCTACAACCTATCGCGTTTTCGCTTGTGGGGCACAAGTGTGTGCGCCAAGACTTTAAACTTATTTACTTTCAATCAAAATTCCAAACAAAAGATCAAATAATACCTCCGATCCCCTATAGGTACACTTCCTAGTAAACCACCAGGTTCCCTCAGATTATTTTATTTAAAACAAACGCTAAACAAAATGATAGAGCACTCCGGACTTCAATACCGAAGTATGATTAGCCAATCAAATAATCATAATAATCGCGGGCGCGGCCGTGATTGCGACCATTACCCTCGCTCACTGTTGAGGAGCTCGGAAGTAAGAGCACTGCCTATTACACCGCTACCTATCATTAGGTGCCTTTCTCCAAATATTGTTATGGTATTTGAAATGGTTTCCTGTAAATACTCTTACAAATACTGGGTACGTCTTTAGATAAACTATATATCTGCACTGAAATATATTCTGTTGTATCCCTTCACGCTGCATCACGCAGCAGCAGTTCCCCACTTTTCGCCGAATTTTGGAGCTTTGGCTGTATTCAGCTTGTGCTTTGCTTGGTCACCAGAATAGAAATAGAAATCACTTAATCTCTATAAACTTTGTCAAAAGTTAAAAAAAAAATGCACTGATTAGTACCGCCACGATATACATATATTAACATAGCATTTTTTTCATATAAGGGAGAAGTGGCATGAAAGAGCCAGGTTTTGAAAGAGCCACTTGCAATATTTTAGTAGTTTAGGAACGGATTCGTTAGAATATTTTATTTTTAAATGGCAATATTGATTTCCCGCCACCCACTAAAATTTTACAGTTCATCGGAACCAACGGACGCCGATAAGTCGAGTTGAAGTTTTTGGCATTCCAAAGTAAATATTTTAACTCCTTTGAGTTGTTTTTTAGTATTTCATTATAAACAAATACGGGTAATTGGAATATAGATTGAGTTTATGTATATATTTGGCCTTGTAACTACATTAAAATTGAGTTTGAAAAGTTTTGATATCGTTGTCATTTTGGAGGTTACATTTTTTTATAGAATAAGTTATGAAAGAGCCGGGTGGACGGGCCTTGAAAGAGCCGAAAGAAAAAACGAAAAAGGCCCGAGAAATCAGTAATTGAAGAATTAAATTGGCCATGGCCAATGGTTTCTGCCTAGATAAGTGGAAAGAAATTGAAAATGCGAGTGATGATTGGCTCAAAGGATTCATATAATGTTATTGGTCTGAATAATGTAAGATTAAAAAGTTTGTTAGAATAATCTACTTAAAATGACTGATAGAATTAAAAAAAACATTACTTTTTAATAAGAATTATTAAATCGTTTTTATTTAATATTGTTTACCATAATTTTCACTGTTATACCTCATAATATAAGACTGGCTCTTTCATAACTTTTAATGGCTCTTTCAATATCGAAATGTTATGAAAGAGCAAAATGACACATTTTTTTAAAATGAATATTTTATTGATTAATTATTGTATTTAAGGGTTATTTCGTACGAAATTACCTAGTTTAATAAATAAATAATAATTTGAGGAAAAAAAATCTTAATTTCTTTAATTAAAAGTATATTTTTTTGCTTCATTTAGTAAACTGGCTCTTTCATGCCACTTCTCCCCTACTATGTTAAATTCTTCCTATTACTAAGTAGAAAAGTATAGACAAAGCTACTGGGTCTAGAAATTTTAAGTTTGGCATTGGCACGTGGGTCGGAAGTTAGGGTAGGGCAATATGAGGGTATTTAAAGAAAAATCCTACTTTACATCATGAAGTCCACGTAAACAAAGTTACGTATGACAACTACTATTCTATACAATAGGCAAGCCTATAAGCAATTTCCATAGCGGGCCCTATTTTATTGTTATTAAACTAAATCCAATCAGTGGCACTACCTCGTGCTAGGCATGAGTTTTTTTATCGATTAATTTCTTATAATTTATAAATACAGACAGAGATCGGGGGTTTGAAAATCGTGGAATCATTGTGTACATTAGTATCTAATTTGCGTTTGTTTTTTTAAAATTTCTAATGAAATCGGAGCAAAAACTTTTCTTCACTATATTGTTTGATAATCTAATAATATATTATAATTGTACTTATTTCCAATGTACTAAGAAAGTACAAATTTTAATTTCATTTTGTCAATATCTTAATCACATAAAACTATTTAACCAAAAGATAAATTGTATATTTGAATATCAAATTATACGCTGTTAATCCAATTTTAATAATTTAAATTCTTATATATCGATAAGAAAATAAGAACAGCATTGTTTAAGATGCGGTTCCTTTTAATAGAGTACAGATGGGCCCGCGCCGCGCTATGCCTGCGCCCCGTCGACTGCGTAATTACTGTTGAGCCTATATTTGCTTGTTGGGACATTTCTACTTTATTGCTACTCCTTCGTATAATAACTACTTCTATATAATTAATTGTTGTCAAAATATAATTGTAATTTATAATATGATGTTTTATAAGGAGCAGCCGCAGTGCAGGGTCACAAGCGTCCGACAGATTGTAGGTTCGATTCCCACTCGAGGAAATGAAATATTAAAAATTTTCTGGTGTCGAGACGAAGCGCGTAGCTGAGTTCTGCCACTCAACACACAAAGCTACCAGAATTTGGGAGGAGTGCAGTGTTTACTACTAGGGCCCTCTACCTTCCCAAATACACGTAAATATGAAAGAAAAAATGTTTTATAAGTAAATAACTTTTACAGGGATCATCATTATTAAGTAATTGCATAGATTATTATGTCATTAATACAATTATAAATTTAATTTTGAAAGTAAAACAGAGTAATGCACTAGTTCATTATTGTTATGGCGGTTGATGGCAAGCATTATGGTTACCGCTTACAATTTGGGACAGCGCGACGGCGGAGTCGTATCGTGTTATTACAAGATGTAAGCGTACGCAAATCACCACCCGGATAAAAATAATTGCACCCGCGACTCTACCGCCGGTATTATCTCAAACTATATACAATTACTGAACCTTATTTTGAAGGCTACTCTATCACTTTCTAACCATTGCAAGGCAATGCTGCGTTTCCATTGAAGAAACAAAATGAAAAGTCTAAACATTGCGCTTTTAGACGCTTCAATGTATACGAATATTGTTCTATGTATCGTTTTATAGTAGAGCCGTTGGTCAGTATCGAGCTCATTACAATATTAATCAATGCTTTCACGAGGGATAAAATCGATGCAGAATATGTATGTGTAATATTAGTTGTGCAATACTAATTCACGGTTGTTTCGGTACAATATGAACGAAGAATGTGGTCACGTTTCTTATATAATGGGATTTAATTAAATATGACAAGGTTTAATGTAGAGAATATTAAAAATGTGAAAAATTTTTTTTTGATATGTATAAAAGTTTAGAAAATTTGGATTATTCAAAGATTTTGATTTTTTTTTAAATTTAAAAGAAGCGATATTGGTGTTATGACAAATATAAGGTTAATGTTAGAAATATAAAAAAGCCAATGCCTTTCAAACTTAATTGTAATTAAGAACATGTCAGCACAAATTTGCTGAAAAGAAGTGCAGTATGAATGCAATGAAATATTATGAATATATTATAATGTATCTATATAAATAGTAGGCATACAGAATCTAGTGCAAATACAATCTATTCTCTATTTTCCGAACCCACTACTACTGCACTCATAGTCAAACCCTGTTCCATTTTGTTACGATAGGCCTTAATAACCTGGTAAGGATAATATGATGCAGGTTGTTTCCACAGCCAGCACCGAACGGCCAATTTAGTATAATGTAAAATTTAATGGCATATACGGTGTGTAGGCGTGTTGCAGTGCGCGAGCGGATAAAACCTTGTAATTGAGATCTGAGTGATTTGCATATTGCCCAGCGACGAAACCAGTTTTGTTTTTTTATTCTATTTGTTTTTCATCCATATTCTATAGCTAAAATTATCTAATTTACAGCTTTACCTTTTCTAATAGCAAGATAAGCAGGGGGAGCCTAGTGTTAAGACACTCCGTTCCTCACTGTCTGCCTAATTTTCGATTCATTGCATGTTAAGTGAATGTCTCCTCTATTTTTCAGGGGAAACTGATGGCACCCAGCGATAAGATAGAAAAGAGCCTAGCAAGCCTAACTTTATTTTCTACGTACTAAATTCTCATTGTCTCGTGAAGTTTATCATGCCCATTCTTGACATCAGAAATGTGTTCCTTTAACCATATACCGATGCTTCTTGTTTCTTTGACGAATCCCTTAGACTCAAAAATGATAACTGTAATTTTATACTGTTTATAGGGTGGTCCTTGTTCAAGACACCATGGTGTCAGCGCATTTATCCAATGGCATACCATGTCATCGAGGACGAGATAAAAACCCGCCATTTAAAATTAATAACATGTAGTTGCATGTAGAAAAAAACATGTAATATTGCAAGTTTCTAATGAGAGCTGCCAATTATAAGTTATAATTTAAGTATTTTAATGAAAATTAATATCGATATTTGATTTTAAAATGTGTTCGTTTGTGTCGCAAGTTTCTGCTGCCTTGTTAAATATTAGTTCTGTAACTAACTATTGACTAATGATCGCGTATATTTCATAAGCTTTTGTTTTATTTATTATTAAATAAGTATGAATAATTAATATATAGCACATATAAGACTGGAATTTTTATCAGTCTATATTTTTAGTTCACTTACGGACTGAAGACTAGTAAGTTTACTTGTTTGTTTTTTTTAGTAGTTTCCTAAAAACGTAAAATTTTAAAAATAATTCCTATCCGAAGCTTAGGCTGTCTGCACGTTGCATCTACCTCCCATATCCAAATATTACAAGATTGCGTAACACGCTGGCTATTTAGGGAACTAAACTAAAATGAAAACGTTTTAGAATGTCACTATATCGGTGGTCTAAGTTCAGCATGTGAGGGAAACTTGCGAGATATTCGCAGGGGGTCCAAGTACTGTGCTTCTCGGTATCGAGACGGGTGGCCGGACGAACAATCCTAGAGGTTTTTTCATGTAAATGGAATCGAAAGTCTTAATTAAATCATGTATAAACATTAGATTAAACAGGCTGTGTCGTCCCATCACGACGGTCTCCTTCCACTCGAGGAAAATGTATTAGTAAAAAATAAAAGATATTTACATACATATATACATATATCTTGCCTGTCATATAAAATATCTGGCAAGCTTTAATAGCTTTTGTGTTTTTTGGAATTCATGTTTTACCACGCCAATCTAGCATAAATATAGCAGCAGATAGAGAAACTCTATTGTTAAGACACCTTGTCTTAAGAATCTCTGTTATTATAATTCTAAAAAAACATCTAAACATTTTAAAATACAAATTAGGATATCACTAAAGTAATATCAGAATCATTAATTAAATATATTTGGACAATTAACATTAACATATAAGTAGTTGGTAGTAGTAAAATGCATATTAATATGTTTTTATTGGATCTCAGTAGGTGGCGGTCGGAGGCGGTCGGAGCCGGCGGGCAAAAAGCTGCAAAGCGATACCAGGGCTTGAGATCTTAGCATCAATCGACAATACGCCCGGAAAAGTCACCCACCCACTACGTAGAGACAATACTCCATTACATTTTTAATAAGGTGTTAAAAAGTTTTAAATAAAACACAAAAAACTGAAGAATTGTAAAGAAGAGTACAGGTTCGATACGAGTTCGAAGAATTCGATTCGCGCTCTGGTATGGCAATGCCTCGAGTATTCGGTGGAAAGTGGTAACCAGAAGTGTCTTAATGGGAACGGAGTCTCTTAACATTAAGTTCCCTCTGCCTATCCTATTATGTGCGATACAGCGAGAAACCAACAAAGGGGAGAAACTCGTAATATCAGATTCACGCTATACAATGCTAGAATAACTGACTAAAGCATAGCTATCGGTATAGTCGCAGATCTGTAAAATATATTTCAGTGGACGCTCAACCTTAACAGCTCAATTTCAACATCACAAGCAATCGCAACAACACGTTCCGAATACAAATACTAGTTATATATAAAATTATTAGACATAAAATATGTTAATATCTGTTTTTACAACGTCAATGATACATACTAAATAATAATTGCGCTTCATACATATGTTCATTATAATTTTAAACGAACAAGAACCAATCGAAAGACGAGAATAATATAATTAAATACATTATTTTAGCCATTACTCGCCAAGTCATTTATAATTCCACAATAAAACTGAGGATGTACCGGCGATATCTAATAATGTTATGAGAGAATGCTGTTTTTAATGAGAAGGTCTTCTTAAGATGCGACATTGACTGTAATCTTATTATACTTTTAAAAGATGAAACAGTACTTCAGTCTAAACTACCTGAATTATGTATATCTAGGCCCATATTGGTAGATAAACTATATATAAATTTTACGATAAATATGTACCTATGTGCATAGAATGCATATTATTTAAAAAATAATAAACTATTTCTTATTCATTTCACGTAATTATGAAGAATAACATAAGTACTAATAATATTAATTAAGTATGTTATTTAAATATTAATTAAATAACATACCTAATTAATAGATAGAAAAAAAAATTAAAGGAACATTTATATGCAACTTAAAAGATAATGATGATGAGTAATATAGGTAATATAGGTAATACATCGATAACTAACTTATTCTTGTGACTTCGCCCGCGCGGTTAGTTGAGCTTTAGATCAAATGTGTGATATGTGTTTTCAATTCAACTAGTAGTTTCTGGGATTAGCGTGGAATACCAAACAAACTCTTCAGCTTTATAACAAAAGTATACTTTTTTTTAACTTCACACTATATCCTGCAAATAACGGAATAGGCAGAGCGAACATGGGACCCTAGTGTTAAAGCTCTCCGTTCTCCGACATCTGGAGGCGTTCCGTTCCTTTGTCTCATTACCAAAGCGATAAATGAAAATATTAAACATTTAATTTCTTCGAGTGGGAATCGAACCAACAACTTGTCGAGTACACAGTCGCACGCTTCTGCTCTGGCGCCATGACCGCATCAATAAGTATAGATAATAGATATAATTTAAATTATTAAATAAAAATAACTCAAATTAAATTATCTCGTTAGCTCTTAAATAAGGAAAGAAGTATTTCAATAAGAAACGCATCTATTAGCAATTAAAATATTTCTATAATATATTATAGTATATTTTAAATAACATAATATACACATAGGTATACCTATCTCTATAAACTCGGTAAATTATTCCCCATCTTTGAGACAACAAATAATTTGAGCGCAAACACAAAAACTGGTTCCATTTCGAGGACATCAGCACAACGTCGAGCTCGTCAACTTTTGAATGACTCCATTCATTATTTCATTCACCGGCCGCCCCGACACCTGTTGTCGCGACAAATTTCGACTAATGATCTATTTTATTATTATTATTATATTATTATCATTTATAAAATAATTATTAAATTGTTGGTTTCATTTTTTATATCAAAATACTGTACTAATTAATAGTTACTAGAAGTGTATTAAAAGTGTAATATTTTTAAGATACAAAGTAAAAAATTATATCTAATAATCCTAACGAGCAGGTTCGTAATTTATTTTGTTTTTTTTTTCAACTTCGCGTTGTATCCCGCATGTAGTAGACGGAGCCCAGTGTTAAGCCACTCCGCTCCCCACTTTCCGCCGAATTCTTGAAGACTTGCATGGTAAGTGGCGGTGGTCAACGCCGCGCGCTTTACCTCGAGTTTTCATCCAGAAGTTTTTGAGATTAGCACATTTAACCAAATAAAAAATATTAGCTTTAAAATATATGTTATTAGGTATTTGCAAAATAAATGAAGCTGTTGTAGCTGTTGCCTCAGCGTCTGCCTGTAAACTTAAAGATACAAATCACTAAAAGATACAAGTTCAACATTTTTTTACTCATTTCCTACATTTTAACAAGATTATTATTTATTCATTCTAAAGGAGCTCTTTGAATTATAAAAACATGGGCAGAGCTGCATTGCGTGTTTGTTTATTAGCATGCCGCAAGTGTAATTACGGGCGGTCACTGATGCGTCCTGCCGCTGCCGGCACTGTGCACGGTGCACGCTGCACGGTGGCCCTGTTTTTATATGAAATTAACTAATTTGAGCCTAATTTCCTGTAATATTTAATTTAAATGTGCAAAAATTTGCAAACGCATACTTTATGGTAATGAATCAGCGATAAGTGCGCAGTGCTTATATTTTATCTTATAATCACACATTTGTCCACATTGTTGAAGCGGTTATGAAATATAACTACCTTCATGTAAGATGGATGTTGGTTCAAATCCTACTCGTGGTATTAATTGTTTTTAAAATATTGGCTTCGTAGCGCAGGGAACGCATAAATAAATTAAAACACCATGGTCTTCCCCACTTTCCCCACTCTGACAAGACAAAGCGCGACGTAAAGTTTCGCCCAACATATGCAATATCTTGAATTTAGGTGAAATGTGGAGAAAAGAGTGTCTTGACAATAATTTCTCGCTGTGAAAAGCGTGAAACTGCAAATAATTCTTATCCTTGATTGTGCGAGACATAATGTGGGGTAGGGCTACGAATCACTATATTACTAATATAGTTATTTAAGGATATACAGGTGTACTAAATGTAATGTTGCCTAGAACTTGGATGATGATATATTTAATAAAAAGGCAGTAGGTCTAGTACAGAAATGGTTTGCACGATATTAAAAATAGTTTTTACGCAATATTTTTCAAAGGAATGTAACAGCCTTGCTGTTTCTAAAATACACAATACCATCTTATGTACCAGTAAGAAAATTTACAAGTCTATCAATAACTCCATGTTTAGCAAATGTATAAAGCAATTAGCTGTTCATGTTATTGCTTTATTTTTCTAAAGATGTTCATATTATGATATTCATGGAATAGCATTAAATTGTCATGCTTAAATAAAATATAAATAAAATAAAAAGATATTCATACTCATTTCAGTTTTTTTCATTCTTCAGTTTTCACTTAAACAGAGTTCGGTGGCGGAACTTAACGCCACGCTGTTAGATATCAGAACGGGGTATAAAGTGTGACTGTAAGTGGACAGGTTGTGAGTTCAAATTCCACTCGAGGAATTAAATATTTAACATTTTCATTTTTTTCGCTCCGGTATTAAGGCAAAACCAACTATGAGCCTATGTAGCTTGATAATAAAAGATTTTTTTTTTATTTTATTAAAAGCCGGCGCTGACTTCCGCCACTCGACACGCAATGCCTCCATAATTTAGCGGAAAATCGGGAACGGAGTGTCTTAACAGTAGGTTCCGTCTGCCTAACCTGCTGTTTACGGGATGCAGCGTGACGATAATATAAATATTAATCCAGCCCGCATTGTGGCAGCACCAGGTCAGTCAATCAACTAACAAATGATGATCAATTACAGCGAACGATAGCGTCGCGACAGATGCGCTACATCTGATAACGCTTATCAATAAATGTTTTTTTTATTCATAATAATAAATTAACTTATATTATTACTTGATATATTAAATAATATTTAAGTAGTAATGTAGCTTCTTTTCGTATTTATTTTTAATGATTCGTCAATCACAATTGTACAACAGATTAAAATTACAGACTAAATTTATAATATATATATAATAGCATTTTTATATACAGTTTAATTTAGTTATTTACTAATGGCTTTTTACGCACCAGCGTGTCCAGCCAAGTTAAAAAAATTGTGTGCATTTTACGAAATGTATTTTACACGAACCACTTCAAGCTACTTTTGAGCCCTTCATAACTTGTAAACTAATTAGTCTACATGCATGAAATTTTGCTCATTTATTAAAACCACCTAGCTTGTGATGTATATAAAACTTGATTTTTGACACTAAGATACTAAGATTGATCATTATTGATAATTATATATATTTATTATAAGTATTAATGATTAATATCTAGTGATAATTTATTTATAAAAGGAATGAATAAGAGCTTGAGTTTTATCCCGAGTGTATCCATTCTTTGGTTGGTGCAGTCGAGTACAACACGTTAACAGTAACATTTAACTTGGCTCTCATTTCATATTTATGTTTATTATGAACTACCAACAATTGCAGTATATGTTAAGAATCAGCTTGTAAAAAGCTATTTCATTACAGAGCAAAAGCCTTAAATATATTTTTCGTAAAAATTTTTTATGATATTACGTAGTATACGTGGCATACATAAATAAATATTTTCGAAATAAAAGTATTTTACGTATCTTAGCATTGGTTTTATTGTAGAGCTATATGGTTGTAATCGATTCTTAATTGCTATATATTATATCAAGTAAAAAAGAAAATTCATTTAATTTAATTAATTAATTAAATATTTTTGAGAGTAGCGGGCACATAATCTTTTTAATGAGGTATAAATTAATTATTTATAATAAAGTCTTATTTAGTATTTTTTGAACGCCACTACATTTATTTAGTTTCTGAAAAACCTGCTTTGAAACCCTTATTCCATATAGCAAGGTAGACATAGGGAACCTACTGTTAACTCACTCCATTCTCTAATTTGCTTACTATTTATGAGACATTACGTGTGTCGATACGTAATGTTTCTTATCAATTTCAGGATTGTAGTGTAACTTATAAAAATTGACGGACATATTTATAAATTTAACCTTTAAGTTATACACTAAAGATAGAAAAACAATTTTGAAAACAACTCTGAACGTAATGGGATTCGAACCCGCACCTCTTGGAAACCATCTTAATGAAGTATGTATATACTTAGAAACCGTTAAGTGTTGAAACACAATTAGAAACATAACACGACATCTGCCAAATATTACAAAACTAAATTAGATGCAAAATTAAAATATTTTTTTTTATCAAATAATAAAATTACCTTAATTGCTTGCTAATGAGTATCGCAAAGACAATTTAAAAGCAAAATTAATATATAACTGTGTATTTTAATTACTCTATTCAGAAAACAGCAATGAAACAGACCGATCTATGAATAGCAACCGCAAAGGAATGAGATAGGTGCTATTTGCATTGAATGCGCCGGTGGCTGCGCCGGCGCACCAATGCCGGCGCGACTAGAAAGTAGACGCGGCGGAGACCACGCCCCCGGCCTCTCCTCTCGACTAGTCTTAACTCTTACGATCTACGACAAGTACTTAATGGTCGGCTCTATACTAGTTTTAATCGACAAATCTAAGCATAATAACCTGTCTTCGCCATACAGTGTGAGCTCAGTCGGAAGCCGCAGGCGCCGCTACCTTATTCGGCGATAGTACCTGCTTAAATATCATACATAAATCCTAAATAAGTTTCATATTCATTTGCCATATTTCTTATACTTTGTAGTTAGTTATAGGGCCATCTGTTATCTCATTGTAGGGTAAAATATAGATAGTAGACGATTTACTTGTGACTCATTCAATAACGATAAGTTTAACTTAGGTGATAAGAATTAAATATTATACTTTACGTATATGAATAATTTACACTTTCGAAGCAGTATAAAATTGAAACGAATAGAATATATTTTTTTGCGCTTCACGTAAATGATAATAAATGTAAAAATCCTCGCAAAAAGTAAATCCAATACATAAGTTACGAAGCAATAAAAATAAACACTTGTTTACATATTTAAACATTCCTTAAACAACAGTCAGAATTTAAGGTTATTTTATGATTTTCGTTGCAATCGAAAGCAAAAAATATATATACAGTCACGTAAAGTAGATCTGATATACCAAAGCGAGTGGACGAGGTGTAAATTGATAGCCCCCAATTAGTTGGACCGTCCCGCTTTAAATTTACATGGAAATGACAAGTGATCAAAACTGAGATAACATAAGTTAAACGATTTCAGGGCGTTTTAAGTCGACGCGGTGTTCCAACCCCTCTTGCCTGTCATTTTGGTTAAAAAACTATATGAACGGTGTTTATACCTGTCAGTGAAATGGACTTAAATTTGTGGCAATTACCTATGTTATAGTGCGTGAATACTTCTTTTCTTCTTATGCTTTGCAGGCACACTGCACTTGCACAATTTTTAAATAAAAATTTACAAGTAATTTCAAAATATATTTATTTTTAAAGTAGGTACGTTTTGTAACTTGTAGGACTTATTGGTAGGTACCAGCGTGTACGTTTGTAGTTTGTACAAAAACAGGCGGCAGATGTTGCCAAAAGTTTTCCGTTCCAACTTTACATTTTCAATGTGATGTTAACTTTAAATTTTAAATTGGTTTACTCGTGTTTTTTTTATTCATTTTGAAAACCTTTAATTCAATCAACAATTTATTGAGCAAAATTTTGAACATCGTTTTTTAGGGTTCATCCTTTTAAGGAAAAAAGGAACCCTTATAAAAACACTCTTTTGTCTGTCTGTCTGTCCGCCTGTCTGTACAGGTAGTATCTACTAGTTCAGAAAAAAATCTGAAAACTATACATTTGTGGTTAAATCCTAAATAGCCTTAAAAGGGGGAAGGGGGCAAAATTGGTCTGAAGGTACTGGCTAAGTTAAGCCTGAATTTCAGAAAATGCTCAAAACCTCCAATAATTGTACGGAACCTTCCGTGAGCGAGCCCGACTCGCGCTTGTCCGATTTTTTCTTTTTTCAAAAGAAAGATATAATATAAAGTTAAAAAATATTAAATTTATATAAAACATCTTCGCGCTGTATCTCGCATGCAATAAGGTAGGCAGAGGGAGCCCAATGTTAAAATACTCCTTTCCCCATTTTCTGCCGAATTCCGGCCACATTGTGCATTGACTGGCGGAATTCAACGCCGCGCTTTGCTTTGACACCAGAACGAAGAAAATGGATAATCTCGAATAGTCACAACCAGTCGCACTTACAGTCACATTTTGGCCACGACTGGCTTAAAGTACATTTTGGACCCATGTGCCACGACTGGCTAAAAATATATACAAAATTTAGTAATTTATCCACCTCCCACCCACAGTAACACCTATATAGATATATTAATTACCTAATTACTTATTTTTTATGAACAATGTGACATTATCATTATCATACTAAAGATAAAGCTAAGATATTAAAATATTTAGTTGTATTCATGAATATTATAATGATATGAAAAGTACCGATAAGATATACAAATCTCCGCAGGAAAAACCCAGCTAATGCAAAATAATGATAATGGATGATCAAAAGCATATTAAACTATATGTTATCTTACTTCCCGTATCAAAATCGATCGATTAAATTATCGATACAGCAAATTACCATCTTCTTGTACATTTACAAGAATTGAAACATCTAATTCATTGATATTCAATAACATAACGTCAAAAAATGATAAAACAGTATCTTGCGAAGGGATTATAATAAAAGTTTAACCTTTAATTAGGTATTTCAATGATTGATGGGTGTTAGACGTGGGCCTTTACGTGCTATGACTAATTTACATATCTGCATTTTCATGAAGTTGGTAGACAAATGATAAATTAAATGAATAACTGCAAAGAATCGGTTTTATATACAGCGAAAATATAAACTAATAGCCTGTTGATATAAGGTATCTTGCAATATGTTTATATATTTTTTTGTATTTTTGTCATCCTATATCTTATAAAACAAAGTCGCTTTTCGTGTCTGTCTGTTGTTTCTAACTCTTCTTCTTCCAAACCACCCAACGGATTTTGATGCGGTCTTCACCATTAGGTCGAGTATTTTGCAGGGAAGGTTTATATATAGTTTATTATTTGTACATTCTTATGTAAATGAACATAAATACGATAAATGTGTACAAAGTCCTACCCGTTGAGACACTTTGGCGCATGCGCTGCTTTAATGGTAAATACTACATGAAAAAAATGTACTGGAGTATTGTTCCTCTTAATAAGATCTACAAAAAAGTCCGCGAGAGCATATTCGTATCTTTTAAGAATAACGTGTAGTGATCATTTTTCTGTCTAATAATAGTAATTTCAATATATTTTTTATTGTGAGGGATATTTTTCCATAATGGTATTAATCCTTATCCTTTAAAATACTTTATTAAATTTCTACGTTAATCGAAGATAAAATTTGCTTTTTAAACAATTTCGAAATTGCGAATAGTTTTAGAGAAAAAGGCATTTAATTATTGGCACATCACGCCGTTCACACATCAACTGTATCGAGTCAAGTTTCACTTATCCCTTACTCTCAGCATATAAATAAGTATATTAGTTACGTTGGCCATTTAATGTAGATCAAAACTGTCTTTTACTGTAATTTTAATAAGTACTTTAGAAGTTATTACAATATCAAAAAATCCTTGCTGCGAAACGGCTCGCCACTCGCCATGCGTCCGCCGCGGCCGCCTGCCTTACACGCATCGGTGGTTCAGTGGTAGAATGCTCGCCTGCCATGCGGGCGGCCCGGGATTGATTCCCGGCCGATGCATTCTATTTAATTTTCGTCACAGGCTGTACGTGGCTGACGTAGTGCTTGCTTTTCATCAGGGACAGAATACCCTCTTCAGCATTAACCACAAGCTCGAAAAAAAAAAACCCGCCTGCCTTTTTAGCAACGAAGATTTAGATGCGTTTGCACGTATTGGATAATTGGAGTTGAATGTATTATTTCAGCGCGATATATTTTGTTTTATATTTTTTGTAGTAGTTATTAGTAGGTAGGTTTTTGTTAATAATTTCTTCCGTTTAAAAATAGTCGTTTAACTATCTAAAAATAGTCATTTAAATATATTTTAATAAGTACTTGAAAAGATTAATAGCACAGATTTTAAATTACGGTACCTACTAAAAAATCCTTGCTGTGTAAAACAATTGGAAAATCCTTATAGGAACTGCGAAAATGCGGGTTGCATTAGGGTTTAATTAAATTTCACATTATCTTAAGTGCTTTGCAAAAATACATTATATGAAAAATCCAGTAGTAAAAGCGGGCGAAGCCGCAAGAGGGTCGCTAGTATTAAAATAAAACGAATATGTAAGACTACATGACTGTATAACAGTCATCTAGAGTAGGTACAGTATATACACCAAGCCATCTATATTTTCATTTTTCGTACGTTTTCTATAAAAAATACTGTATTGATTAAATGTATTTCGGTTGGATTCCGTTTGAACAATTTGACACAATTTTCCATTTTTCCTGTGAATAACAAGTGAGAAAAGGTTAACATGAAAATGTTATAAATCTAATTAGTAATGTTTTAAGACTAATATTCATTAAAATATTCTTTGAATACTGTAGGTACCTACCTGTGCAACAATATAAATATAAATAAAAAGGATAAATTAATAACATTTAATGAGCAGACGCTGATAGTGAATGCTATGCAATCCTTGACATATAGACTAAGGTTAATTAACGCATGTTTTAGTCAAACTGTTTTTATATCGTAAGTACTTTTTACACTGTAAATGGCATCTTAGTGAAGACAAGATTCTAACATCGATATATTCACATGTTACATACGTCTGACTTCGATTTTCATTAAAGTCGCATAATTTAAAACTAATTTCAATACCGACGTCGTTTTAGATATTAAAGTCAAATTGTTAGTCTTTATCGATTTTGGCCAGGTCGAGATCTCTCGGCCTAACGGTGTCCACTCCTGAACGTAGACCTCCCTCATTGAGCGCTAACTATCCCGGTCTTGGGCTTCTTACATCGTTCCGATGCCAGCTACCTTCTGTAAATCTGTCCATGTATAAGCTGTCACTAAGTAATAATTTAAAGAAACCTTGTTTTCACCTACTTCTAATTCATTTACTATTGTATTGTTTAATTATATACATGTCGACCAGGAGTGAAAGTTTTTAGATGATGGAGCCAACCAAGGTTCTTTAGATTTGAATATACAAATTCGTAAGTCCTAATGAACTAATAAGCTTAGTTTTTTAATCGAATCTGCCTTTAAATCTATGTCATAGCCTTGTAACCTTTATATTGTCGAAAGACTAGTTTTTTCCCTTAAATCACAAATTTAGTGTTCACGTTTCAGTTAGTATTCACGCATTAAACGTATTAAAAATTGTATCACGATATGCTTTTTTATACATATTGAAACAATTTAATATTTTTATTAAATATCTAATATTTTACAGCCAAAGAATTTATTATCTAATGTACCTCCTAAGGTTTTGACAGTCATCACTAAATATAAACACGTGCCAACTTTGTAGCGATATCGTCACAGATAAATAATTGATGCTTTTAATATTTATTTTCTTCTAATTACACTTGTAATATTTCATTGAAATGCCTCTTATCAGCATATTTTTTATTATTGTGGCTAAGTAACACAGTCTGTATGTAGGTATACATACCATGTACATTTTTTTTGCTTTACGCTATATTCTGCAGTGTTCAATGGAGGAACTCAACGCCGCGATGTTAGTCGTTAACAGAGGGAGGAAATGAAAATATCAAATATTCCATTCCCCCGAGTGGTAATTGAAGACATAACTGCGCCATGACGACCTCTTTTTTTAAATATTAACGGCGCAAACATTTAACATGTAGAGCTCTAAATGTAACTAATCTTAACATATTATTTTAGAATTAAAAACAGAAAGAAATTAGGAAAATTAATTTTCCAAAGAAGTTGCTTGCTCTGTGCCCATATATATCATTATCGTGTCGACGTAGACGCTGTATTGAGATTGCGATAACATTACTTTTACCTAAATATATGTATGTATTCACTATTCACCTAAATATGTTCCTGGAGTATTATTATATCATAATACTTTCGTTTCTATTAATTACTTAACTTTAAGTAATTTACTTCTGTAAATTTATCATATAACAAGGCATACTTATTTGTTTTCTATCGTTTATATTGAAAAGAACGTTTTTTTTTATTATTCTCTTTCAAGCCTCCCAAGATTTTTTCTTTCTTGTTTATTCCGTCTCTATCGCCATATGGGTAAAATTATGATAAAATTCACAAAAGATTGTCTTTCTTAATTTATTTGTAAAAAATAGCATTCATTTCATTTTTTTTATTTATTATTTATCACTGATAAGTGAAAATAAAAAATATGTTATCTATTGTAAAACAGTAATGAATAGCTTTCATATCATTAATGAATAACAGATAGGAACAAAATCAGGCAACACCAGGACGTATAATTATAATAATATTTGATAAATCTGTAACATTCGACAAAAACACTCGTGTGACCCAAATCTATGGCGTCTTGGATAACCTAACTTCGTTATCATAAACAAATAACTTTCGCATATCGCAAAAAATTCTATGGAAATTCTGACGGGCTCTCTATAGGTATTCTATATATTGTTATCGGTTGAACAAACACGTCGATAAAGTCAGGTGTCCGTATGTGGGTCAGAGGCGCACCTGCTCGTCTTTGGGCGCCGCTGACTTGCTACGTCGACACATTAGTCGCATTCATTTTTGTATACTACTGAAATACTTTGCATGAATGATTTTCTTATTTTATTTTTACATATTTATTTAAAAAGTACATCGTTATCTTTACAAATTGTGTATTTTTTCTTTAATCTTAAACAAAACTATTAATTGATGAATGAAATGGGCAGGAAACGCAAGGAGGGCAGGGCTTCCCTAGGTAATATATTTTGAAAAAAAAAATGTTTACTTTTCTAGTTTTATATCTATAATTATTTTTTAATAAAATATTCCGCATTTCGTGAATGTAGAGCAGTGTGATAATTAAATTATCTATCTTTAAAAGGCCTTAAAGTACAACAAATTGCATATGTTTACCTACCCAGACCAGAGAAAACATTAATCACTTAGATTACATAATTATGAAAAATAAATATTTAAAATAAAAAAGTTATGAATATATTTGAAACAATACACACAGTCTAAAGTCTATGCTACACATCCTGTGGTTTGTTGTCGGGTTGTCTAATAACATTATTATTGATGGTCCTCCCTCATTTACACGTCGTCTTCGGAACTAGACTCCAGCGCCACCGACACCTTGTCAGCCAACACTAACCACCCTATTTGACCAATTAAGTTTTATATAGATATAAATAGTCTAATGTTTATATTTTTTTCTTTTTATAGGTAATTATATGCTATTTAATACATTTTACTAATCTGCCCGAAGAAGAAGAAGAAGAGCCTTAAGAATTTTATTTTTTTTACTTATTTAATTATTTAACGAAAATATGGTAATCGTCAATTTGTCCCTTTTATTTTTTTAACGTAATCTAGTGCCAAGACACTCCGTTCCTCATTTTCAGCCGTATTCCGGAGACATTACGTGTTATATGGCGATTGTCTCGACAAAAGAGCGAAGAAAATGGAAATAGTAAATATTTTATTTCCTCGAGCGGGAATCGAACCCAAAACTTGTCTCGTTTTCTATCCCACTTTGCGTTTATATAACGATATAATAAATTTATTATTTATATGACAGATTTCTAAGAATTAAGCTAGGTAGGTATATTTTATATCTTTAGGCAGTATCGTTATCTTCTTGTCCAATGTGACAAATGAATATTCATTATTTATACAATATACATACATATGACGCACACACACGAGCTACGAATGCGCAAGGACACCAAGGACGTCTGAATCAGTCACTTTGAAATATGAAACAGTTGCCATGGGTTCGATTATCATATGAAGTTTTTGTAGTAAAAAGTTTTTCCTACTAAAGTTGACAGACGAGACACTCCGTTCCCCACTATCTATCGAACTTTCGAGATATTGCTATTAATATATATATGAGTAGTGAAACTTACCACCACATCAGTTAAATGAAAATAAATTATACATATATTCATTCCCCACTAGAGGGGATCGAATCGACTATCCCGATGCATCATGACCGTTTCAAGAGAAGGATTCCTTTTTAAAATGTCTAATGTTGAACTGTCTTTAATTTAAAATGTGTGTGAATTTCTTCAGTTCGTTGTTTATTGAAACTCAGTGCAATTATATGCCACAATATTAAGAGACATGTTCTTTAATTAGGACGAGAGAGAGAGAGAGATAGAGAGAGAGATTAGATTAGAGAGAGAAGAGAACACTATACAGAATACATACATTATACTCGCAATTACAAATAGAAATCGTAAGTAATTGTTATTGTTACTGAAATATAATATTAACATTAAACCACCGTTCGATCACTATTCTCAGAAGTAGGAGTAGTAGGTACTAACGCATTACCTCAGATTTAGACGAAAGGGATAATAGAGTGCCTTGACTCTATATTCTCGCAGGTTATCCTGCTACATGCGGGATACAGCAGAAAGCCTTTTATTTAATAACCTTTGTAATAATAACGCCCATATTTTTTTAAACTTATGTAATATGAATTTTAATGTAAAATGTATAATTTTCAGATACCTTATCATATTATTTATTTTCTATAGTTTAAAGTCAGTTAGACGTGTTGATGATTCATTCAAATTTATGCGTGTATTTATTGATTAAGTATAATACGTGTAGATAAAATACCGGAAATCATGAAATTCTGTATATTCAACAACATTAATAAATATATGTAAATTATTTATATATTGGATTGAGGCCTTCGTGGTGTAGGGGCACAAGGATGTGACTGTAACTTGACGATAGTCGGTTCGATCCCTACTCGAGGGAATAAGTTATTATTTATTAATATTTTTATTTCAGCGCTCTGGCACCAAGGCAAATTTGGTGTAACTTTTTTGAGTAAAATTCCTTGTACGCATATATACTTAAAAAAGTAAAAAAAAATAGTTTTCATTTACAGGACAAGCTTAAATGCAAAAAAACTAAAAATTTCGATGATATAACGCAAATTATTTTATTTTGATGTCACAAATCAAATAATAGATGGTGGTATAACATGTGGTAGATGTTTTACACAATTAATAAACAGAAAATATCTAAGTATGTCTAAAATATATATTTCAAATAAAAAGAACGTTTCTAAAAAAACTTTGTCTTTAAGTAACTAAAATTATATTTTTCTATATTGCTAATAATAATCTTATAATTTAGTAAATAATTATTAATAATAATTTAATAAATAAACTGACCTGACTAAGATCCATATTTCACACTATTTCAGTATCAATCAACAAACACAACACTAAAGTCAATTAATAGTTAAAATTTCACAAAGTTTACAGTTCAATTTCAACAAAACGTATTATTACCAAAGAACTATCCTTTGAAAAGATTTTTTTAAATATTTTTAAAAATTTTATATGAATATTTTCTCTATAAAATAGGTAAACTAGTATTTCCTGGCATATTTAGCAGATCGCGGTACAACATTGAAGGTGAATGCGCGGGCGCAGCACACATCCCGCCCACTTATTTTCCAATACTCGACACGTTACTGATAATATCACTTATTTTAATCAGAATTACTGTCTGTTGCGAATACGTCCGCTTCTATTAACTAATTTCTTTTAAAACTATACAAAATCTATTATTTTAGTACATTTGCACTAGAGTGTTTGTATATGAATATATCTTGTAGTTAAACTAAATATTTTATTTTATTATCTCTATATGTTTAGAATATCTTTATTTACGATAATTTACTATATTTTAAACAATATCGTCTTCCTATTTAGATATAATATTATTTAAATTACTATTTCCTATGATGTATACGCGTTTGATATCAAAATTATTAAAAATAAAACAAGTATAAAATATAGTGTTACAAGAAATGGTGACCATATTTACTCATAAGCTTATAAATATTAAAGGCGTCTTTTAAACAATGGCCGGAAAAAAATGCGAATTTTGTTCGGAGTATTTTAAAATATATATTTGAAAAGAATAAATAATAATGAAGAAATAATAAGAATGATGTTAAAAATTTAAAAATTTTAATTACTTTACCAGATTGTATTCTTTGACACACAAGTAATTGTATATAACTATTTTCTCGCATATTATATGATTTCCTACAATATTAAACAATAAAATTTATAATCACAATTTATTTTTCAATAAAATCGGTTAAACCGATGTAGTTACCTGTTATTGATAGCCATGTTTGCTTTAAGATAGCGATACGTGAAAGTTATCGTAAGCAAATACGATGGAAAGTGTAGTATTTGTATATTTTATACTATCGACTGTGGACTGTCGAATATTGAATCATTTTCATAAGAGTTTTGTATGCGTTCTATTAATTGGTTAAATTAATTCACAATATGAACTGTTTGTCTGTCCTAAGAGAATAAACAATTATTTTTTAATGGTGTCCCTGTAAATAAATATAAAATAAATAAATGATTTATATAGTTCAATGTATTATTTTCATTTTGTCGCTCTGGTAATAAAACAGACCGCGGCGTTCAGTCCCGTCAGGTCAAAAATTGGGCGGAAAGAATTGAGGAGATTCCCTCTGCCTACATTTATATAGTTATTTCTTGTTATTTATAACATCTCCCACATACGAGTATGTTGCAGAAAGAAGCTAGTTTTAAGCTCATATCCACCCTCCCCCAGTGACTTAATTAAACCTTCTAAAATTGCATTAACATATTATGAACTTATGATTTTTTATATTGGTAGACTGATAATCCCGTTCTAAATACAATAAGATTACTTATATGATAATCACATCAACACCGCTACCTTCCCAAAATTTTGTACTATATTACATTTAAACTATATTTAAAATATGATCTTCAAAGAAATTAATATCTCTATTGATAATACTTCTTACATTAGTAGTTACCAGAATAAATAAAGTTCAAAATAGAGAAGAAATTTCTTATCATCCCATAGATTCACCGTGCAGGTGCCCATCTCGTTGCAGAATGAGGAGCTCGGAGTAGTGCTCTGGACTTGAGACCTATAAATAAATATAAATAAAACAATTATTAAATAAAATTTCCATTAAATTAAAAATATTTAATTGTAATTAAACAACAGTGTGGTTTCTGAAGTATGCCAATGAGCATGAGTGGAGGTATTGTCCTCAGGGCCGTGGGGCGATAGCTCTTGCAAATATTTACTTTCACTTCAATAATAATCAATTATACACAACTTATACAATGCTATATTCATTATTATTTTATTGAAAACAAAGTTATTGTGATGTGAAAAATCCCTTATGATGTCATCGTATGGCAGTTGGTGCTACCATGCTTAAACGAGTTCCAATTTCTTTGCCAAGGAATCTTTCTCTTCCATAGCAGTTAGAAGACAGAAATGGGGCAGGGTAGACAGAGATGTTCCTTAAATTATGAATTTTTTTGAAAATATGTCTCTTGGTCACACACATCTCTAGTTGCCCTGAAGACTGCAGAAATGCAGAAAAGTATATGGTATAAGAGAAAAGTCACCCATAATTATATAAACATGTCTTATATTAAATACTAGTGGACCCGGACGCGGCTACGCCTGCTTAATCTATTAGAATATTTTCGCGTCGGTCATACTATGCCGCTCGTAGGTATAAAATGCTAAAAGTGACTATTATATTTATTTTCATAAGGATGAATATCAAAATGTCGCGGTAGCGGTCGCGTAGCAACGACATGAAATTGCATGTCAAATTAGAAAGTATTTTAAAATATATTAGTTTATATGTGTAATGTAATGTTATATAGCCTATAGCACTTCTGAAGAATGCAGCTTTCATACAAAACAAAAACAAAGTAAATCGGACCAGTAGATCCAGAGATCTTAGCGTTCAAACAAACAAACAAACAAACGCTTCCGCTTTATTATATTAGTATAGATTTCGTGGTATATGAATTGTATATCACAGCAAAGTACGTACAAAGCATAGTTGATGGTATACTTATCGATACATATATGTGCATAGATAAGAATACCATGAACTAGATCATTTCATATCTATCAGATCAAAAATTTTAATAAAAATAAATACTTTAGGTCCTAAGCCTGATAAAAATATTATGTAATTTATTATCATAAAAATCAGCTTCACGCTGTATCCCACACAGAGCAGGGTAGGCTGAGGGAAACTAGTGTTAAGACACTCCGAACCCCACTTCCGCCGGATTCTGGAGGTATTTTGCGTTGAGGGGCAGAACTCAACGCCGCGCTTTGCCTCGACACCAGAGCGAAGAAATGGAAAGATAAACATAAATAAATATTTCACTTCCTCGAGTGGGGATCGTACCCACAACTGTCGCGTTACAGTCACGGCCTTGTGCCGCTGCGCCACGACGGTGTAAGTGAATTTAAAAATATATTTTTATCAGGAAATTATGGGGCCTTAGATCTTAGCATTTTTAGGTTTGAATTTCAACCCGATATCTCTCAGCGTCCCTGAGATAAAGAGTTTTGACTGACAGACAGACGATCAGACAGACAACAGAGCGATCTTACAAGGGTTTCTTTTTTCCTTAAAAAGTACGAAACTCTAATAAGACATTGCAATAAGTTTTTTTTAACATGTACTTATATATTACTAAACACTAACAACATATATTTTGCATTATAAGTAACAACAAAGACAAAAAAAAAACAAAAACGTTTTAAATCCACTTAGGCCCCGGCGAGATTCGAACTCACGATCTCCTGTTTACTAGACAGGCGCTTTAACCAACTAAGCCACGGCGCCGTTACGCCGAGTGCCAAATTTTACCTTCTCTACGTAATTATTTGTAAGGAATGTTACCATTATCATTATAGTTTAGAGTAGAATGTAATTTTTATTTTTACCTAATAAAATGTGTATTTCTGTAACAAGAAAAGGTGACGATAGACAATATTCTGATATTATTATAGTTTATTTGTGTACGTTCCACAAAATATTTTTATATATAAATATCTATATCTATATAAAAAAATGCTTGCGTTTTCATGGTATAGTACCGCTCTTACAACAAATTGACCAGTCACGATGATTGTTGATTCCATTTTCTTTAGTCAAATATTTTTGATTCTATGTTTGTTGGATAACATACAATATTCAAAACAAAGTTTACTATATAAACTAACTTTTCTTTGCATACACTATAATCACTTCCTTTAAACTTCATTAATGTCCACAATTTTGTCCACTGCTGGATATAGGCCTTCCCCAATTCTCGCCACCACACTCGATCCTCAGGTCTTCAGACCCATCCGCTTCCCGCCAACCTATTTATGTCGTCGGCCCATCTGGCAGAGGGTCGTCGGTCGTTTTGTACGGGATCTCCACTCCTCCACTTAATAGAATGTATATTATAATTACATCTATTGAAACCTATCGTGGCGCTGGAGTAAGCAAGCGTCTGTGAACGCAACAGGGAACGGGTTCCATTCCCATTCGAGCAATTGAAATATTTAAAATTTTCGTTTCTTCCCTGGTAACGAGAGAAAGCGCGGCATTAAGTTGCGCCTCTGAACTTGCTATACCTTCAGAATTGAGCAGAAATTGGGGAACGAAAAAGTCTTAATGGGAATAGAGTGTTTTAATATTACCTTCTCAAGTTCCCTCTGCGTACCCTGCTATGAGCGGGATACAGCATGAAGCTAAGAAAATATGTCTATTATACCTATCCTCAAAGGATTTGAGGGCTAGATCCACATTTTCACCCACGTTCAGGTGTCACAAAGCCAACCTAAAACGAAATTTTACTATACTATTGTTATTATCATTAACACACGCGTAGTGCAGATAAATGAAGTAGTTATTAATTTTTTGCCTTCTTAGACCTTCCCCTCTCTTATACTACCCCCAGCCACCACCTCCTCACCCCCGTGGCGTGCTTCGCATCGTAATATAGAGACGAATGCTTACCTGACGCCCGTTGTTATTATTTTGTTTTCAAGAATACCTAAGTACGCTTAAATAGCTCAAGTACGACTTATTGATGTAGATTCATCTGACAATATAATATGAGTAGGTACCTACTATAAATAAATAAATATTTACTAAAACGCAGCGTTAGGTTGCGCCGTCCTGGCGATGCGACGAATGGACGGCGATTTGGACGGCAAATTGGAATTTGATGTGTGTTTTAACACCGATTTGCTAAAAGTTTTAAATTAAACTATAAAATATTCATATCAGAGGCCAATCGTGGCGCAGGGGCACACGCGTGCGACTATCAACGCGACAAGTTGTGGATTCTTCGAACCAGTCGCTGTCAATCTTCACATTCGAGAAAATTAAATATTTAATATTTTAACTTCTTTGATCTGATGTCGAGGCAAAGCACGACGCTGAGCTCCGCCGCTTAACACGCAATGACTCCAGAATTTGGCGGAAAATGGAGTGTCTTAACACTAGGTTCCCTCTGCCCTGCTGTGTGCGGGATACGTCAAAAACAATTTAGAATTACATCTACATTATTAACCACGCTATTACCACACCAATGTAGGCTACATCATAATGCGAATCACGTGTAAATTTTCCCATACGTTTCTCAGAGATATGCATTGGTGGAAGAAAAAGGGTGGAATATTAAAAGCATTCGCATTCACATTGCCAATGGGCGATGGGAATTAAAAGTAATTTTATAGCAACATCTGAACGCCGCGGGGCGCCGACGCTGATCGGTCAATCTTGATAACGATATACCTCTACGTCACTATACTGCAACTGTAAGGACTTATAAATCATTAAGTGGATTGATGATTTTTTCACAGGGAAAAATGTTTACGGATGACAATTTTCTTACAATTGAAAATTAATTTAACAAACAAATTGCCGTACTCATGCTGACAGCCCTAAAGGAGCTTGCCAATTAGTGAACAGAGTACAACGTGGACATTATCCGGCTGGCTGGTGGTTTGGTGGGATGTTGGCTATGAAGGTGTGACTGAGCCATATTTTTGTGAAAATGGTATAAAAACATCGGCACAAGTGTATCAAGATATCATTTTTAAGAAGGTAGTTCAGCTCCTTTACAACACCATGTTAAATATACAAAAAAGATCCTTTCTGGAAGACTCGGCGTTGGACAAAAAACCCCAGCCCATCTTGGTTAGAAACGGGCATTCCGAACATAATCAGAGCTGAAGACTGGCCGTCATCTGATCCTGATCTTAATCCTAGCGGATTAAGATGACTGTGAGTGTGAGTTATGGTCAGTTTTAGAGAGCTTGTTCTAAACGCCATGACAATTTGGACCCCCTAAAACAATCCGTAAGATTTCTAGTAAAGAATTTCCACATAGAAAAAGTGCGGCTGCTATTTATAACAAGTCTCAAAGTATAAAGGACTGAATTGGCAACTAATGGAGACCTTCGAGTAAGCTTCGTATATTTCTAATGGTTTTAATAAATTAATATTATTAAACTAACATACTGCAATAGTAATAAATGTTACGCCCAATATTTTACACCTTTTAATTTTCGATTAATTACCTGTTGAGATGCAGAACTCAACGCTGCGCTCTTGTTATCAGAGCGCGGAAATGAAAATTAATTATTCCTCCGAGTGGCAATCCAGACATAATATATAAGATATATAATATTATTATATATAAAATATTGAAAAAAAAATCAATCTTGTTAAAATACTTGCGTCGCCCTCATTAACCGCGCTCGATCTCCCATCGTTCTCATTATCAATGTTTTCATTCATGAAGTATTAATGGCGGACATTTATATTTTATTATATAGTTTTTATAACTGAGTCACTGTATGTCTGTACGTTTAAGGTACTGTGTTAGCGCCTACCGTTGGAAAGATTATATTTTTAAGTTTTTATGTTATAAATCTTCTTAGAAGATATTAGTTGCTAGCAAGCCTTATATATTAATTAGAAAATTATTAGAACTTATAAGTGCTTTTAAAAGTTGTAATGAATCTCTTTTTTTACATTTACGCTTCTGCTGCACAACAGAACTAGTGGAAAATCCGTTCTACGCTTTCCCACCAAAAGAGCCAATACATTTTGAATGGCAAAACTCAACGCTAACTTTTGCCATGCCAGACCAAAGCAGTGAAAGTATTTATTTATTAAGTTTCACGCTTTTTGAAAAAAACGAAAGCAGAGAAAACTTTTAGGTATATTTCGCTCAATTTTTCGAGATATTACGTGCCAGAGGTCAACGCCGCGCTTAGTTTACCGGAGTGAGAAATGGAAATAACTTAAATATAATTCCACACAAATCCCACTTCGTCATGGGGTTCGCCTTATTTCTACATTGCTCTTTTTTTGTTTTATTACTGTTGTGTCGATGTATAATAAATTTTAAGAAGGCAATTCTTGGAAAATTGTTGGTAATACAAATATTTTCTTTTGCTTCTTTTCGTATTGTAACGTATATATTACAAATGTCATGTCAACAATGTTGATATAGCTAATTAAGGAATTGTTTAAATTTTTCACAAACGTCGAATGTGGGTACTTTGGGTATGTTAACAAAAACAAAATAAATTATTCAATAGTATTTTACTAATTGTAAGTCTTTACAATGTATCAATATTTATGGACCTTATTACGTAAATTATAATAATAAGTCTTAATATAAGGTTTAAGTTATTTTTTTAAACGTCTCTATAATTTAATTGAGACCAGTCGTAGCACAAGGTGGCAAGCGTGTACACGCGCTTTGTAAACCCGACAAGTTGTGGGTTCAATTCCTACCAGAGGAAATGAAAAAAAAAAAAAAATTTTAAAAAAAATCGAAGGTGTCGAAGCAAAGCGCGACGTTGAGTTCCTCCACTCAAATTGCATTGCCTACAGAATTAGGCGGAAAATGAGGGACGAAGTGTTTTAACACTGGGTTCCCACTGGGATACAGCGTGAAGCTGATTTATTTATGTTATTTAGATCATTTAATACAATATACAGTGAAAAAAATACTAAAACACGCCTTTTTAAGCCAGTGCTACAGAATGGGCTTTAAGCTATAAGTTATATAATTTGCCAAAACTTCAGTGGTCTATAGTGTAAATAACCTCGGACACTATTCGGGTCCTGGCTCCATCACACCAGCGAAACCATATTATTTTATTGTCACCTAAGCTATATATAACTGCGTATAGAATAAATTTCACGATGATACAATTGTTACAAGTGTGACAAATTCAGTTTCTTACATTTTTTTAACATAGTTACAAGCTGTCCAAATAAAAGAGTTTAAAAAATAATATAAATAAATGTGTAAAATTTATAAAATGTACATACCACCATACTTCAATTAATCCTATCTCTAAATATAAACTTAAAACAAACCATAGGTCAAATAACAAGAAATTATCTTTTGTCACCAAACTAGGATTCGCCGTCGTATCGCCATCTCCACCTGAAATATATGGAAAAAAGATTATAAACGTGGGAACTGCTGCGTCATAGGTGAACAGAAGTAAGTGCGGTGGCGACGTGACTCAGAATTTTTTACTTCATTTTATAACAAATATGCAGCTTTTGGTTCATCATTGCATGTTTTAAAGTCATTGTGATGCAATGGAGTTTAAAAACGATGGTTGTAAGTTCGATTCTCATTCGGGATAATAAATTATTTTCATTTCCCCTAACTGGTAGATAAAATTTACCACTCAACAAGCGTATTGAATTCAGGCGGAGAGTGATGAACAGAGTGCCTTAATAATAGACTCTCTCTGTCTCCTGCTATATGCTAGCCCGAAACGATAAAATTTAAAGATTTTTTTTGAAACGTAACATTTATTCCTTTCACGAAAATCACATTCAAATTAGGTACATTATGATATTATTTATTTTCCTTATAAATAATGTCTTAACGTCCATTGCCAAAATGATCGGTATCTATTTCCAATGATTTGCATATAAAATATATTTATTTCAGTCTTAATGTCTACTTAATAAACATATAACTTGAACTCGTTATTTACAATCAGTGACAAGTATAATTTAAATAATATTATATTCAATTATTTAAGTTTCCCGAACGGCTGCGCTACAATCTTTATTAAAACTATTTTGCTCAAAATATTTTAATAACCTGAAGCCATCGTGTCTCAGTGGGACACCACGCGACTGTTAACGCAATGGTTGTAGATTCGATTCCCAATAGAAGGAATGAGTATATTTAAGTTATTGTTATGTCCCCTCTTATGTCCCCTTGACAAAGCGCAACGTTTTCGTCCCACCACGTAATTAATTTAAAAATAATGTGACCTACACACATAATTTTTTGACCATATTCAATTGGTCGATACTAAAACACTATTAAATGTAGGGTTATCGTTATATTATTTATTTAACAACTATGCCTTCCACTAAATAAACAATAATTTAATTATAAAGTTCGGTCAAAACTTTTGTTACAAAAAACCTTTAACTAAGTGTTCCCAAATTGGCACAGCAGCAGCGGTCGAGATTGGGTATGCCAGTAGTAAAAAAAATCTTATACATTTATCTTCCATGTCTGTACACCGATCCATTACAATTTTATTATAAGTACAGATTTGTTTATAAATATCCATATTTAATAAGTAATAACTGATAAAGCTTACTCAATGAACTTTACTGATTCATTTAATGTAACTTATTATGCAATTAAGTAATAAATAAACGATTGTACCTACAGATATTTATCTGCACATTGTTCATTTTTCATTGCTTAAATTCTTAACGGTACGTACTACGCCAGTCTCCCACGGTACATTTAATTGGAATTAAATGTTAATTTGATTTAAGTAAAAAGGATATACGCATATAAAACAAAGGTTTATCAGCTTTTGTCATAAATTCTTAATAACTTTTTTCATTTTTTACTTATATTTACGCTGTATCCTACAAATATTTTTTTAAACACAGATAACCTAGTGCTAAGAGACTCCGTTCTCTTCTTTACACCAGAATCTAAAATATTGCTTCACGCCGCAGAAAGAAATGAAGACAATTAATTTCCCCGAGTAGAAAATGAATCGCTGTTAATAGATCAATGATATTATTATTGTTCCGTTATCTTAAAAAAAACTACGACACTCCGCTCTCCACTTTCCGCCGAAGTCTGGAAGCATTGCGTGTTGATTGGCGGAACTCAACGCCGCGCTTGAGCCCTCAGCCTGTCGCGCTTACAGTCACACACTTGTGCCTTTGCGCCACGACTGGCCTAATTGTAATTTAGATACATACATATAATGAATCATGCCGCAATGTAGCGTTCGCTTCAAACATGCAAGCTCTGTAGTCCGACCTCACTGTGCGATGACAAATTTATCGCGCGCGGGCAATAAAACTCGCTCGTAAAAATATTACTAGCCCGCCTCCCCCCCTTCCCTGCCCCTTCCCCTGCTAGTGACCCCGCTCACCCTCCTCCGCTAGTGACCCCTGTACCTCCCCACGGATCCCGCGAGAAATAACACACTTTGTCTTAGAGAGAATCGCGTTCAATCGCGATACATGAAGTTATGAAGTTTACCCCTATGTTATATATTGTGGATACGGTATTCTTATTATAATTATTATAAGTTATTTAATTTGTTTAGAGTGAAGGTTTGGGGAAGGTCGTCCAGTTCAGTTACGTACGTTGGTTTATTCTGAAGCAAATTAAAAAAATCATTCAAATTCAACAAATATATAAATTCTTTATTAAATTACAGATAACGTTGATCACGATCCGGCCAACAATGTCTCGACATACTCAGGAGATTCACGTCACGGAAATGAAGATACTCATATAGTAGTCTAGGGGTCCGTGAAATATAACGCTTTCACCTGAGGTGGTATGGCCACGCTACGTACCAGCTACGAGAACTATATTGAAAGGAAGTACTTTGCTATGTCTGTCTCTGGAGTTAGATGAATAGACACCCATGGAATCTACGGCTGGATGTCGTTATGATAGAGTATGAGAGCCAATAGACTAACCACCATGGATGTTGAAAACCTTGCAGAGTGGAATTCGTTAAGTAGGAAAGCAGGTTTTAGCAACAAAAGACAGTACTGATGTCAGTTGGAAGAAGATATTATAGATGATGAATATAAAAATATTCATCATGCAAAAATATCAATTTCGTAAAAGAGTAATTGGCTACGAAGAATATTTTACTAAAAACAAATTATTAGCTTATATTTCTTGTATATTTAGTGTTTTATCTATTTTTAATTAAAATATTATTTTCAAGACACGCAAAATCATGTCACTTATTTTAAACAAACGGATAACCCCTATAATTTTATTTTACCAAATGAAAGGTAAATACCGTATCCATATAAGTAACTATAAACGTTAAGCAAAATACTTTCAGAATTCTTTGTTAAAATATAGTTTGGGAGTTACGATATTGGAGCTAAAGCGGGATCTGCGGGTTTTGCGTTTACGATACCTTCATATGTAAGATGTATACACCCATTATACCGACGTCCGATACTATAGCACTGTATAGAACACTTGAGTAAATCAAATAATTTATGATTTATATTATATTTGATGTATTTATGCTTATAGTAACTTATAGGAATATTTTTATGAAGAATATAGTGGTCTTCAGGCTTATTATTTTTTAGCTACACGCTGTATCCCGTATAAACGAGAGAGAAACTAGCGTTAAGACACTCTGTTCCCAACTTCAGGCCAATTTACGAGACACTGCGTATTGAGTGGCGATTACCAAAATGAGGAAATGATAGACTAACTTATTAAATAAAAAAAATAATAGATCAAATTCGAATCGACTACACCTTATGCATTCGAACACCTCTCAAATTATTCATCTATAAGTCACACGTACACCTCTCACGTACTAAATTTTAGATCTCATTTTATTCACTGTTGTATGAATTGAATTGAAATTAATGGTATATGCATATAGCAGGGTTGACAGAGAGAACTTAATTCTAAGACAACTATGACAAGAGACTTTTAGACGAATTCTAGAGGCTTCATATACTACAGTTACTTAAGTAGAAATTAAATACTTTTACCTATTAATGTGATGATAACAGCTTATTTCATATATATTTTTGCACCGTCTCCTTGCAAAGTTGATCAAATTTCGCGCCACCGTAATCGTCTTCTGAAATAAGATAAATGCTATGTTCAAATATTTATACTTATTTTTTACTAAAAGAAATGTATACAATAAATCACATAAAAGTACTGTCGATTATTTATTTAAAAGACCTAGACCATCGTGACGCAGTGGAGAAGCGTCTTACTATATGATCGAGAGAGTTGTGGGGTCGAACCCATTCGGGAGTAAATTATTTTCATTTCTCTGGTAGACAATGTGTAGTGTTTTGAAATGGAACGGACCCTGCTCTATACGGGGTACAACGTCCAAAAACATCTAGAATATTCTAAAAAAGGTTCCCATAAGCTATTTGATTTAAGTATATTTAATAAATATTATAAGTATAAGTATTATATTCAAAAAGCTGTATAGCAATATTTCAATAAGTGAAGACGTAGCGTCACGCTTTTCATATTCCACTTTTATAGAGACAGTGAAACTTTTATGGGGAAATTTTATTACTACTCGCATCAAACATCATGATATCATACGAAAAATAATAATAGAAACAAAAACAGAGGCTCACTCGTAAAGCCCCAAGAAAACAATAAATAGCTACTAAATAGAGCTGATCATGCAAAACGGCGGACGGAGGGTCCCTGGGGCCGGCGGACTCTCTGAATGCCAAATTACGATCGATGCCCCGTCAATATGTATGGAATATTTTTAGTTTTGTAACAACTTTGAATATTTCATTTGATTGTAAAAAAGCTTATTGCAAAATATAAGTTAATTTTGTAAGATTCAGTTCTGTTATAGTTCTAATTTCATATAACGCATCTGCTATTAATATTTTAAAAAAACATCCATTATTATGTGGGAAACTTTTTTTCTCCACTAAATACTATTATTTATAATAATACATAAAATATTATAAAATTAAATTAAAGCATGTTTAAATAATTTCCTACATATAGAACAAAAAGCTTCGCATGGCAGACGCGGCGCGGCGTCGCGGCGGCACGACCGCGGCACGTTCTTTACGATCATATTTATTGCTCACTCGGACACTTCTTCGTTTTTTACGATAAACATAAAAGCTGCCGTGAAAGATTTACGCCAAATATATTCGGACTAATGCTGATTGCCCCCAGGCCTCGGTCAGCCCCCGCTAGACCCGGCCAGGCCCGGACAGGCCCCGCGCGACCAGCAATAACGTTATTGCACATCCTACTGATGTAGTAAACTTTTATGTAGATTAAATTGAATGTATTATTGTTGTTGTACTTCTTTTGTATTCTCTTTCGTTTGTTTTTTTTTTCAGCGTATAGTAGATAATAGTCATTGAAAACTAATATGGAATGATTATTAGAGTATATAGTACGGACAGTGCACATAATTTTCAACGTACATGATAGCGATGATCAATTTTCTGATAGTGTCAATCATCGGAGACAAGTTATTTCGTCGGACAACATTTGATTGGAGCCCCTACAAATTCAATTTGTAGCACAATGCCAAAAAAAGTTGCGTTCCAAGCTCGTAGGTACGTACTCCGAGAGCGGGAGAGACGAAATGGAAAGCAAACTCGAGCCCAAATAAATATTCGCTTTAGCAACAATCGAGCTCACAACTCACACAATTACGGGATGGAAAACCTTAGATAAATAAAATCGGAAGCGCCCGAGGGGCGAGGGGGTGGCGTCCCGAAAAAAGCGAAGCCGGCGAACGCAAACAAGGAATGTTGCGAATTTTCCAAGTCGAAAGTCCATTGGGTTTATTGACGTTGGGAGCGGGGGAGCCCGATTCAAATCCCCGCCCGCCGCGATTTACAATAAATTTACAGCGGAGAGTATGTTTGCAATATGTCGTAGGGCCGCGGCTGCTCGAGACCAATTACTTTGCCCTTTCGCCCCGAGCCCCCGCGGCGCTTCGAGGGAACCATTTTAAACACTTGCTACGGAATGCTGTAAGTTGTTTACAACGTAATCGAAAACATCGTAGGGGATGCGCGACATTTGTGCTTTCAAATGGGATTTTGAATAAAGCTTAGGATTTCATATCACATTTATGTGGGAGATTTTTTAAATTAAGTTACAGGTTTTGAACACGGAAATCGTTTGAGTTGTTGCAGGGTAATATTTTTTCTATATTACTGTGCCTGTGAAAGCGTCTGAGTGCCTGTATATAAAAAAGAATCATCTTAAGTTTTAGCCTAATTAGAGGTATATAGAAATAACATACATATGTATGTACATAATTCTGCTACTCAGAAGTAAACAAAGATATTTTAATGAGCTTTCTGAAAATTACAGGTAGCAATATTTATTAACTTTCAGGTAAGAATTTAAATTTAATACAAAATACTACAAAAAAATATATTCCTTGAATTTCTATAGAAACATATGGTTTCTATAGTTTCTTCTCGTTACCGTTTCATTATAATGCCAACAGCAATCTAAAAATTGTAAAAGTTAAGAAAGCTTTAGAATACATTTAAATAAAATTAAACAATAAATTCAACTACTAAATCTTAAATTCACATAGCCCTGGCAACACAGTGGCAACCGCCTTAATAAATGCGTATATCGCAAAATTTACAGCGTGAATAAAAATAAAAATGTTATAAAATGTGTGTTCCCCGGAGGGAGTGTCAGATGTATTCATGAGAGTCGCAATAAAGCGCACCCCACGGTCTACAGGCAAATGGTCTGGCTCGAAGGACCAACGTAAGCTCTCTACGAGTTTACTACGTTTGTGCGAATGAATACATTTCTTACGCTCGTTTTATGGTTATTCTGGTGCCTCTATAGGGGATGCTTTTATAATGTTATTATTTTATTGACAATTTTATTTAAAATCTCTTTTATATTATAATGGATTATAGTAGACAATACAAAATTTGACTAATTACATTAATATAGTTCTCACATTTTCCTTACTTTATTTTTGTAGCGGAGTAGGTAACATATAGTATATAGTATCATATCGACAATTTATTCAGTAGAAGAGCCAATATAATATGAGAATTTGAATTTTATGGATAGTGGTGCAGTTGAATTTGTATTAACAATCATCACTTACAATTAAACTGTTACAAGAATACTATAATATATTTAAGCTTACTACACTATCAACAAAAATTCGTTATTAATACACTGAAACATTGAAACTCTTATTTTACCATACAGTTACAATAATGAGATCGAAATAGCCATTTTAAACGCCATAACCGCACGCCTGGAGGTAGGTGAATTATATAATGTCGCAAGTACCCCCTTGGAGAGGGTCGTGGGAGGCCCGAGGTGGGAAGGGGAGGGCTGAGGCTATTCGTCAGCGCTCCGCAGAAATGTTTTCATTTTTATTTCATAAATAAAGAGTGGAATCTCGTCGTAATGAGGGCCACAACAATATATACTATTTTACTGCGATCTTTTTATAATACCAACTCTTACAACCGAATTGCTACTTTGGATTTTATTATTTTATGAATTTCTTGCTGTGTCTGTCTATTAGCGTTTAGTAATATAAGAGTTATTGTGTGTTTTATTTTTTTTCTTATTGTTCTCATATAATGGAACAAAATAAAAAATGACCCATTATAGAATAACAAATTCACAAATCATAAACAATCGTAAAGTATATTTAAAAAATATATATATTATATCAGAATTGATTCTATGTTTATAGAACAGAGTGTCATTACACTAATGTCTCTGCGAGAGATATGTGAAGTACAAATCAACAGTAAGTAAAGTAACGAGTAAATATAATTACACTTATACGAAAAACTTAAATAAAAGTTAAGCAGCGTGGATATATGTATGTATGTACTAGAAGTCGCATACAGTGGAGGGGAGAATGGGGAGGTATTGTAAAGTAATATGTAGGACTGTAGCAAGTTTAATTCGAGCGGGCGAGGAAGCGGGAGCGGGAGCGGGAAAGGGAACTGCAAAGATTTTTCAATTACCAACTTTGTGCCGCGCTCCAATCTCAGCACACAGATTATATACTGTAGAGCTTTCAAAAAGCTTTAAATACGCCACTATGTAATAATATTTTCTTTTCATAGCAGCCAGAATATTTAAATATTATAATATATTTTTTTACTTATTATGCGGTTGTCTTTTTATATTTATTAATGTTTATAGATTACTAAGTTATAACAAAAACTTATAGAACAATATTTCCATAATTTTTAAATTAAAAAAATATGTGCAGTATTCAAAATTAATTAATTTAAAAAAATATGCTACTAAGCCAATAGAATATTTTTATTACATACTTACTATTTCACGTTCCTTCTATAAACAAACATAAAGAAACAAAAGTACTCTATACTAAGAGGAATTCTTAATATCAGTGCGCGCTAACTAGGAGCGTATAATATTGGCTGGGCGGAATGCACCCCGGCTTCCAGCCCCACTACCCAGCCTTCCACCCCCAACCCCTGGACATTCCTCATGCTGCATCTACAATAACACGAGATGCCATTGTCAACGAGCCGCGATTACTGGCATTCATGTGTTTCAATACGTTTTGTCATGTCAAATATACTATATTAAGAGTGTAATATCGAGTTTTTTTTTAATTATCATAAGTGAGTGCATATAAATAATAGTTTTAAACCCTTCTAGTAAATAAAAATAAAATATAGTTAAGTTCTAAAGAACACAAAAATCTATTATTAGATTGTTAAACGTCAAATAATAAAATATAACATTAAAATATATGACACCCTACACTATCGTTGTATCGATAAAACCATTTCGAACTCTACAAATACTGAAATATAAGGAATTTAATAAGATGAAATAGGTGGCTCTACAGAGGAGCCAGTAACAGCTAAAGGTGATAAGTTTGCCGCTAGTTCTAATAAGCTATAATCACGCCTCGCTACTCTCCACTCGCACGGTTCGATCACAAAGCAATGGAATGTTTCTTTTGAGAAAACTTTTGCTATAGCCTTTAATAACGCCTCTGACGTTCTCTCCAATAAGCATTCCGTACGAAGGAACGCTAAAACCCATATTAGCCTGTTAACATATTTAGAGTTTTTTTTAAATTGTCTGTTTCATCTATTTTCTTTAAATTATATTATTTTAGCGAAAATTCACATTTTTGTCATATACTTAATAGAAACATTATTTAGAGAAAGAGAACAAAAATCTATATATATAAAATCGAAAGGTCACTCACTCATCACTAAATCTCAGAAACTACATGTGCTAGGAATCTCAAATTTTGCATAGGAGCTATTTATAGGACGTAGGTGCTCGCTAAGACGGGAATTTGCAATATTCGACTTCTAAGGGGTTGTTTTTGGGGTTGAAAGTTTGTATGAAACTTCGTTACTACAAATGCTCAAATTTTGTATGGACGTCACCTATAGGACGTAGGTACTAATGAAGACAGAAATTAATAACAGTTCACGCAGGCGAAGCCGCGGGCGGGCCGCTAGTATTATATATATATGGGCAAGGCTAACATAATGTTATAGTTAAATAAGGTTGTTGAGTGCCGGAACTACTCGCTCTGGAACCAAGGCAAGAGCCGTCTTGGTGTCAGAGCGAAGAAATGAAAATATTGATAAATAATACTTAATTCATTCCTCCGAGTGGGGATCGAATCTACAACCGTCGCGTTAAAGTCACACCATTGAGCCCCTGCGCTACGACGGCCCCGGCCTTTAATCTCTATACGAGTAAAGATTAACTTTAAAATATAAACAATGTTATTGTTTCATTAAAGCACGAGGCATAAAGGCGTCGCGTTAAAGTGCTCTACAATTTAATATCAGTTAAAGTGTAAAATCGCTCTGTCTGGTCATTAAACACTTAATGAAATCTTTTATATAATATACCAATATCTTTATAAAGTTTCTATTTTTATGACGTAAATATATATATAAGGAAAGGGATATAATTAAAAATAAAATTTCAAGTCAAGCCTATTCTTAGATTCTATAGTGATTTTCTACAATTTTGATATATTTATTATAGCTGCTGGTAGACAATGCTTTTTAGCGTTAAGCCCTTTACCTTTTGTGCCTTTTGTACATGTATTTTTTTTTCTAAAAATGTATGCAATAAAGAATGAATAAAAAAACGTCTTGACAATATTATAATATTAACATATTATCGTGATGTTAAAGCTTATATATAAAAACAAATTTTATTTACCAAAAATTAAAATTTTAGCCATGTCTAATAATATTTATCTACCCACCTATTTCACAGACACGTTCAAAACAAACAAAAGAGAGGCGAAACATTCATTATGCATGCGTATCGATCGCGTCTCCCCTTCCACTTTACCCCGGTGCACCCTATAGTCGCCACGCGCTGTATTTGCATAAGCTGATGCGTTCATTAAAGGGAGAGATAATTGAAGCTGTGTGGACCCGAACGGAGATTATTTTTACTATGTTATGTTCGTATTGGATTTAGGTTATGTATGTATGTAAATATATAGAAAAGTTGGCTGAGGGAATATAGTGGTAAGACACTCCGTTCTCTAAATCCATACGTGTGTAAAATATTTAAAAATATATTTATAATTAAAAAAATAAGTAATGATATTTTTATATAAGTATACAGTTAGTAACTAATATTTAAATAATTATAAATGTGTTTAGATATAAATCTAAACATTAAAGACTATATTTTATTTTTATATTTTTCCCAAATTTTTCGAGATAGACAGAGAATATAGTCTTAAATTATTTCCGGATATCTCACAACTATCGTATTTAATCTGACGCATACCTAAACAAATTTACTTTTATATAAGTAATAGTTTACTTATATATTATGACAAATAAGAGAAATAATAAACGTAGACCAAGCGAAAAGCTAACTTGCTTTACGACAGCAACTTAACTCATACTTAATTTTAAAAGCAAATAACGAATGAATCTAAATAGCGTCCCTCCTTCAACGCTCAAACGAAACTAATCAAGGCACACAAAAGAGTAACACGTAACTGGACGTATGTATGTACGCTAAGCTTATAGCTGCATACTTCCCACTCCACCTCCTTCCCTCTTCCCTCTCAGAGGGGGTCGTAATTAAGCCTCCCGCGTCACTTTGCTCCTAGTTACCGTAGGTCCGGGCGAGACCTTATCAATAAAATGGATAACTTTATCTAAATGGTCGTGTTTTTGTTAATATGATAAAAGTTTATGAATGAACGTAGATTTTGTGTACATTTGTATATGTTTTAATTTTAAATTAAGCTTCGGACATCATTCTGATATGAGCCATATATACGTAATTTTCTCTTTCGGTCTTAAATTAAAAATATTAAAACATTTTTAAGAATTGAAAGACAACCTTAACATATGTTACTAAACATTAAAACACTATATCGTTAGTTTCCTCCTTAAAGTCCCACAAACATGCCATCTCAATTTAATAAGAAGTCAAACTACCACAAAGAGTATTTTTAAATCCTTAATTATACCAGCTAATCACGTAGACCTCGTTATAAGGAATCAATTTACCCCCGCGGGGTGGTTGGCGGTAGTAGGAAGATGGTAGGGAGTTCACGAGACAGGGGTGCAATAATTAGGCGCGCGGATTAGTTCCAGCGAGCAAATTAACTTGAAACTCGATGGCTTCCAGAAGACAATCGCAATTTCCACTTTTCCAGTTCCAATAAAACAATTCAGGTATATTGCGTGGATTGAAAACGTCTACGGCGGTAACTAAACGGCGACATTACGATATTTTATTGCGTTCTAGGCGAAAGTATCAAAGTTGTGGATATTGCTGATACAGGGTTTGTAGCTCCAACTCCACGCCGCTTTCGAGCACGTACGAGGTGAGGTGTTGTTCTGACGATTTATACCGAAACTATTTGCCTTACTATGTGTTTATTCCTAAAAATATGAGTTTTAAATAACGGTTAAAGTTAAATTTTTATGATTTGAATTATGACTTATAATTTTATTAATATAATTATTTATATTTATGTGTAACAAGTAACAATTATGCCAACTATTTTAATAATAAAAATTAAGTTGTATCATACTGTAATATTAGAACAATAAATTATAGGGGTATATTCGTGTATAATTACTTCAATTTTAAACACAAAATTAAAACTATTTCTCAAATTATAAACGAAAGTATCTAAAATCGTGCATCATCAATAATTACAAGCAGTAATATAATATAATGAAAGATGTCTCGCAAAGGGGCCTTGCAGCCATCGTGGACGGCGGCGGGCGGGGTGTAGGGCGGGCGGTGCAGGTCGCCATGGCAACCGCCCCCGCCTAATCAATTGCAGAAATATGTAAGAACTATTGCCGAGTCGAGTTGAGCTATGCTTCATATCTATATGTAGTTGTAAGTTAATTGTGTTATTTGTATAATTAAGTGTAAATAAATGATTTTAGATTGCATTTTAATAATTGTTTTAAAAATGGGTGTACCTAGAGATATTTTGGGGGGTCTTGAGGTTAGCTTTGAACAGAAATCTATAGTGTGGACGATGCCCAAGCTTGGCTTGAGCGTCGTCCGGAGGGGTAAGAATAAATTGGCGGGTTCAAGTCCCGTTAAAAAAATATATATTTAAAAAAAAAAGTAAATGTGGAATTTCACGTTTAAAATGTTAAAAATGTTTTAAAAGTTTCTCTTGATTTAAACAATCAATTTACTAATTTAATTGATTTATTTATATATATATTTTTTTTATAGTCTTATAATTTGTTATAAAACTTATTATAATATAGAAAAATAATTTGAACCCTTAAATATAATCTAATTATAAAAATATCAACCTGTGTCGCATTAAACAAAATACCATTACAGTTACGACCAACCTATCGACGGAATTACTTGGACCCTATACTCTGCCCCATGGGAGACCCTTTCGTTCTTAGGCACGTAAATATAAAGTTAACCCTACAAGAAAGTTATCAACATTGAATTTGAAAAATAAACCGGCATATACAACAAAAAATATAACATTTGTATAAATACAACTAGGTACATAGACTTTTTTACTTACAACAATTACGCTCATCTATACTATTAAATATTAGAAAGTGGAAGAGTTTATTTGGTTGAACGCTCTAATCTCAGGAACTAATATTCCGATTTGCATATTTTGATGTGTTGCATAAGCCATATTTGGAATGGAAGGCTATAAGCTAAATTAATACAAGTTCATAGTTTCGATGTAACAACCATATATTGTGTCATTTGTAATTCTTAGTTACTTCCTTATAACCATGGGGACCTTAAAAGTTAGTTTGTAAATATAATAAAAAAAATAATTACCTTTGATTCGTAATAAGCAGGGCAAGGCTTGTCATATGATGAAAGTTGTGGCTATATCTCGGACGATTGTACTGAAACATTAAAATTTACTTTTTATAATATCAACCGAAACAAAAACAATCAATAGATACTTAACACGATGATTATTGGTTCAATCCTCACACAGGGAAATGATTATATTTTCCGACGCCGGTAGACAAAGCGCGGCGTTAAGTTCCACCACTACTACAATTGGGGAACGAAGTTTCTCAATACTCGACTCTCTCTCTTTTCTAAATTCGGGAAGATATGTGAACCTGCTGTTTTACTAGATCTATAAGTTTATTTATTTTATATGATTTTCTTGATATATACATACTTTACATAAAATATTGATTTATATTAATAATAATAAAATTATTATTGTAAGCTAAACACGTTACCAAGTTTTTCCCACACATTAATTATCAACGTTCACTCCTTTTAAGCCTAAGATACTAGGAATGTATAGAATTTGTAAATAAAACATGGAATTATGTAAATTACTGTTTAAACGACAGGTATTTATTATGTATTTGTAAAGTACTTTTGCCTTTTGAGGCATTTTGAGGCCAATCATGGCGCAAAGTTGTGACTGTAAGCGCGACAGGTTGTGGGTTCGATTCGCACTCGAGTAAAATGAAATATTTATTTTGTTCATTTTCTCGCTATGGTGACGAGGCCAATTGCGACGTTGAGTTCCGCGACTCAACACGCGATGTTACTAAAAGGTTCTTTAATTTAGCATTTCTTTCTTAAAAAAATAATAATATAGCATTTATTCTGTTACGCATCTCGCGGTCCATACAGCACGCGGCACCGGCACCTGCCGCTGAAGCCTGCTATTAACATGGTTTATAGCCGCACTATTAATCGCTGTGCGCACCAAATGACTCGTAAAACTAATTATAACCTAGCCCCATCAAATATTCGACGAGTATTCATCGCTATAATATAAATACTTTAGGGTATTTAGGCTAGGGTACCCTTAAAATAACTCGAGAAGCTCACACACTCCATTATGCGATTTAAAAATCATATTCAAAAACGACTCCGCTGAAATCAAACAAGCGTGTCGGCCATTCTATTACCGACCCTTGCCGGAATAAATTCCATCGAAGCGCAATAATAATAAAAAAATGTCGAGAGCTTGTCGCGTGCAAAAGACGTGCGGTCACCCGGACCTTCACAAACCCCCCCTCCCCCCTCTCCTTACCTCCCGCTGCCCTACTACCCCCTGTCACCCCCTGCCGCCCTCCGGCCACCCGTCACCCCCGACAGGCACCCTCCAAGCCTCCCCGTAAGAATATAATATGCATTATGCGAAATCCGTAACTCTTATGTTGAGTCTGGCGAATACCTTAACCATGTGCAGTGCACACCTGATTTCCATCTTTAAGTTGTATGACATAGAGTTTCAAATACCTTGGCAGCTGGGTGTTTTAGGACGTCATGGATGTGAAGGCTGGTGTGGTTTTCTTGGGGCGGGCGAGGCCTGCACTCTCGAGATAACGCCGGGTATTAATCATAGTATTATCGGCCGGTGGCGGCGTCTTTGTTATGACACTACGCTATTGCAGTTTTTTCTCTATCTACCCTCGAGCGCGCGATAAACGGCTCGAGAGTGAATTTTCCGGGACAGATGTTTTAGTAATCCGAGCAGATATCACCACCGACGGAGCGCCAATAAAACTTTCCATATTATTATTATGCCATGACGGCCGTGGGGTCGCTATCTGACCCTACCTCTATTGAGACATAACGAGAATTGATATTTACATATACCTTATTTTACCTTGTAAGTAAACCTATCTTATTTTACTTATCCGTATATTTAAAATATAAAACGTACAACCTTTAAAAGCAAAATCCAGTCAAACACACTGAATGATAAACCATCCCAGCACCATTACTCTCTTTGGCTGTCTATCATTAAGTCATGTCATATTTTACTCGCTAAAAGCATTGAATGGCGTATTTTCCGGTGGGTTTTTCCAAAGGGCTGAGATGACTGGCTCAATTGAAGCTTACATATCTTTGGAGCTGGTCCGGGGCCGGCGGGACCGGGGGAACGCAACAATTTGTGTATGATTAATGTCTGCGAGCGTCGGCGAAATGGCCGGAAATCTCAGCGCCTCCTGAGACCGCTTCAGACTATAAAACTTGAACACTGCTAAATAAAGTTGGCAACGTTACAATGTTTACGATATCGCCACGTTGCGTCGTGCTGGTACGATTAAATCACTTAAGAAATTATTATACAAAACAAAATAGACAAAAAGAAATAGTGGAATATATGGAAATTTAGATAAATATTTTCTATTTACATTTAATAAGCATTAGAATAATACGCCATAGTTGTAATGGTAATGAAAGTCAGTACCACTAGACGATCCTAAAAGAGGTCTCGAACCTCAGCATTCCAGCCAGTCTGAGGAGGGCAATAAGAGGCGAGAGGTCGTTTGAGGTCATTTATTACCGATAGCTGGCTGCGAAATGTTCGTTTCTTCGTACTTAGCGACAATGGAAACGGCTAAAACTTCCCAATCCAATCTTAGACGCACACTAAGGTGAGGCTAGTTAGATCTACTTGTGAGCGCCGTTTCTGTGTGAGTGTGAGATCATTTTTCACGTTTCATGAAGCGCTCGGGTGCGGGGCAGTGGATTAAAATACATTTCGCTTGTCGCCGGTGATGGATGGCGGTGCGCCCCTCGCGGACGCGGAAAGGGTTGCTACCCCTAACTGAACCACCCCTTTTATGGCCCACTCGGGCGTAATATGTAAGACATTGAAAATGAGAATATATGAATGTTGAATCTTAATAAAAAATACTTTTTTATGATTAAAGTCGAGAGATATATAAATTTAAAAGATCATTACCCGATTTACATACGTCACAAACAATAGAAACCGAGGCCGTCGTGGAGCATCCACACATGATCTGACTATAAACGTAACTGCTGTGGTGTCGAATCCCACTTAAGGAACTCATTCCCTCCCTTGGGTAGCTAGAAAAGGCGCGGCGTTGTGTTCCGCCACTGAACAAGTAATGTCTCGAAAATTCAGCGGTCCGTGGGGAGCAGAGTGGCTTACCACTTGAATCTTTCTACCTACCGCTTTAACCAGGATACAGCGAGAATCTAAAAAAGTAACAATATTTTATAGACACTTTAATTTCTATGTATAATAAATGACATTGATTTATGTAAGACTTGAGTATCTAATAGTAACCAGAAACTCATCAGGGATAACATTTGAACAGAGCTAAGTGAAAGTCAATACGGCAAAAAACTTTCATTTCACTGGTATTTGCGTTGTATGGTGTTTTCCTAAAAAGCGGTGCCCTCGTTGTTTGTCTATGTAAGTATGTGATGTTTTGCCAACTTGGTCAGATGAGTATCGAGGGCAATCACAAAATTGTTTTTATTCTTATTCTAATGTTATCTACCATGTATTTAATTAGGTTTAATATATGGAAATCGCTTTTAGTCATTTAATATGCGACAAAAAAAATTGTTATCGAATTTCTGATTTAACAAGCTGGTTGAGACTTGAAAGCTCCAGCATTCCTTAGAGATATTGACACAATCTAACTGCTGAAAGTAACTCTGTTCGCAGATACAGTGGGTTTACTCGAGAAATGTACTATCTAACAACTATTTAATTGAAATTATGATAAATTAAAATAATATTTTCACCTTGTAGATACTGTCTCCCAATAGCAATAAAATAGGTAGGTATATTGTACAAACATATACAATTCTAATATTTTTAAATGATTTTCCTTATACGTCATAATAGAAAGTAAGCTGCAACTAATGAATGAGTAAATATGTGACTAGAAGCTATGTAGGTAGGTATCGACAGTGTGTAACAAGTAGCGTGGGTACCGACGCCGCCGGATATTTCATTTCCTACGAGTGCATTAGCGACGTTTAATATCACTATTGTGAGACGCAATATTGATAGCTGTTAATAAATTATTATGTTATTATTTTTCTTATTCTTTTTAAATGAAATATAATAAAAAGAAATAAGAAATTATTAATAGTTAATGTAATTGTTATTATACTAACGAAAAGTTGAGGCCAGTCGTGGCGTAGTGACGCAAACGTGGGACTGTAAGCGCGACAGGTTGTGGGTTTGACTCTGGCAACCAGACAAAGCGATATATTGGTTTCCGCCACTCTCAACACGTAAAGCCTCTTCCTGCCTGAATTCAGCAAAAAATGGGGAACGGAAGTGTCTTAAAGGGAACACAATGAACACTAAGTTTTCGATTCCCATCTACCTACCCTGCTGGTATGGGGGATACAGCTTGAAGCTAAAAAGTTTTAATTCTTTCTACATTGTCTAAAAAATTAGGCGGAATGTAGAGAACGGAATGTCTAGTTGTAGTTTAGATCTACTTTACTACCACTCTTTATGCGAGGTTTTTTGTATATAGCGCGCGCTGTGTGCGTATAGTAGTTTAACATATAGCGTTAAACGTTATCTTTATTAAATTTCAATAATTACAAAGAAATAACTAAATTCTAACTATCTGACACAGTAATATATGAACGATGTCTGCAGTAGCCCACAGTGTACAGTGTACCGTGTAGAGTAACCTGATCTTACATTAGTTGATTGCGCAAACACCGCTGTTTGCCGACCGCGCCCGCGGACTGTCACCGTCTTATACCTTATGCTCGCTCTTACATATATGAATTTTATTTCATTTTATGTTATTATTTATTTCTATAAATAAGAAATTTTAGCTTAACGCTACATCACGTATGTGGCATGGTAGGCAGAGGGAGCTTTTTGTTAAGACATTTCGCTTTGTCTTATTGCCGGAGAAAGGATATGAAAATAACTCATTTACCCGAATGGAATTTGAACCTACAACCGTTGCATAAACAGAAACACATAGTAGGTATGTAAGCATGTGCAAGATTATAAGTGAGATTTGTTCTTGCACCTGTTGGAATTCATGGAAGCTTTTAACCCTTTAATTTATAGCTTTACGTTGCCGAACACTTGCGAGCAAAATAAAGGATAAATATCCTATCTATAGCAGAGTAGGTAGGGGGAACCTAGTGTTAAGATATTCCGTTTCTCACTTTTAGCCTAATTTTCGAAACTTTTACATCTCTCTTAAAAGCTAGCACGTGCTAATATTGATACTACACCGTACTATCACCACGTTGAATTAAACCAGGAAATTGGTTAATTCCTATCACACACAACACAGTCACAAAAAAGCAATACATTAATCACTAAACGTGATACCACAATAAAAAAAATACAAAAGATCCAGATGTTACTTCAAACGTTGAAAGATATTTAACAAAAACGCGTCAAATGCGTCGCGTGCTGCTTTTTAACTAACAAACCAGCTGCACTCAAAAAAAGAGTTAGAAGGGTTGCAACCCCTATCCTAAAGAAGGCACAAGTCACCCTTTTTATCAAGCGCCAATAAAAAACTTTGGCTCGTGCATGCGCTTTAGGATTTTAAACTGATTTGAATATAACATTTACATAGAGGAAGGTGGAAGCCCGCCATTGGTTCATTTGCGTAAGTTTGCGCATTGCGCGAACTGATTCGTTGGATATTATAAAGTTATCTTATACGTATATGTAAATGAAGTAGGGATGCTATTTGCATATCAATATGAGTGTGGCATTTAGGTATAGGCGAGGTTTAGAAGAGTTATAGGTAATGTTCTAGGTATGTGTTTAAAATGTAAACTTTTAAATTATCACATTTAGATTTTTAATACTATATTGTATTTAATATTTATATTTTATAGTTTTATTTAAATAGGTACCTAAAGAAATATATAAGGAATGGAAGAAATTAGATATAGGTACTTAATCTATATCTAATTTCTTCTTTAAACATCAATTCGCATATATGTATAACAATATACTATACGATTTTTTAGCTGAACTATGTAAAAGTCTGGCCGACGGCGAACATCTGAGCAATCTTTATTTTAGAAATTGTAGAGAAAATGTGATTAGGGGAGCGTCCCTTTGGTACAATCAGTGTATCGGGCCGTGTAGATGTAGCGAGGCCTCATTATCGAATTGTTTAAAATAACGAGGGTTTGTCCTGCTAGTTAAGGAGACTAGAAAAAACATCTCGTTAGAAGTTACTAGTTCAGTGCGTTGTTAAACTAACAGCGGTTACGGTAATTACGTGGAAAACGTCCATTGTAATTGTTAATTTGTTAGCTAATATTTGTTTTTGATTTTATTTTAGCTTTACCCTGTATCAGGATATAGCAGGGTAGGCAGAGTGAACCAAGTGTTAAGGTATTCTGTTTCACATTGTTTGTTAAGTGACAGAACTCATTGCCTTATTTAGTCTAGTTATTTGAATGAATAAATGAAAAAAAAAATTATGTAGGCAAAAGGAATTAGTTTTAGGACACTCCGTTTTCCACTAATTTTATAAATGATGGGCGTTATGTGGAAGATTCTAATACTGAGATTTATAATAGCATAAGGTAGGGTACAAATCCTAATCATAATTATTTAAAAATTTTATATTAATGATAACTTTAAGCGAATATTGTTAACTTTAAGCGAATATATATTGACAATATTCGCTTAAAGTTTACTTACTTTAAAAAAATAAGTTAATTTAAAATTCACTGTATAAAACACAGTAGGTATCTACTACTGGGCATTGACTTTGGTTTGCAAATCCAACAATTCTATAAAGAAATCAGCGAAGACGGAACACATCGCCCATAAATATCGATCTTTATAACAATTAGTGGTAAAAACAACGCAGGGGAATCTAATTGCTGCACACGCAAGAACAAACGAGACGGTATAAGTAGCGTTTTGATTTTAAACTACAGAAACAAACCATGAATATTGATGGCACACTGTAATAACTTAATAAACATTCAATATTCCTTCATTAATATTTAATCGCGAGAAGCTATCTAACTTATATGTTTTATGAGAAGTCATATGAGTAAATTTCTGATTGTAAACGCGATGGTTGTGGATTCGTTTCAGATATTCATTATATTTACATTATTTTCTTTTCCCTGGTCAGGTCGAACGGTTTCACGAACGAAAATTGGAGAACGGAGTGTCTTAGCTCTAGCTTCCCACTATATGAACTAAAACATATAAAACAAACGTTCAACTATAAGGAAAGAGTATTGATACAAATAAGGAAATACAATCACATTTATTGGTAAAACTTTATTTAATTGACAATCAATTTTAGAGAGTAACTCTTAAAAATTGGTTCGCCTCGGTGGCAGTGTTTGCGGTGGAAGTTTGCCCTCCTGTCCCTGATGCGGACCCTCTACACCAATTTAATTACCAAATGGTGCGTTTTCCGCGAGCTCTCTACCGTGTAAACACGCCTGCTGGGGACATCCGGCTTTACATAGACATATCTATAAATTTGGTATAAATTTAGGTTGTGCGTTCGATTCCCGATTGAGGGAATCATTATCGAAATCGCCATTTAATATGCAGTGTCTCGAAAATTAAATGGGAAGTACGGAAAACAGCATCTTATCACTAGGTTTTCTCAATCCACACTGCGGCATTCGAAATGCATGTGCAGTAGTGCAATTAAAAATTATGTGTATTTAGTCAGAGTGAATTTTGCAGAAAGTGTGAGTGTTAATACACTATGTTTGGAACTATTTTGCTATTTCAGTGACATACAATAATTTAGTTTAAAACCAGACACTGCTAGTGCCTATATATTCCAGCCTATATTTCCATAGTAAAAAATAATATATACACTATTAGTCATTATCATCATTAGTATTATACAGGTGATGATTTGTAGAAGTTATACTTCATTTATAACTGATGCTAACTGTAATCATGTGTTAATAGAATTCTTTATACCTTTTTATAGTAATTTTAACAATATACATTTCAAAAGTGTTTTTATATTTCAAATTCTATCTTCACCTACTGATTGAGCGACAGATAACGCATAGCCGAAACTATGCGGCGTAGAACACCGACATTTGGCATATATTTGTGTGCTCTTTGAAAAGTGTTGGGGAGAGGACTCAGAAAAGATTTCTCAAAATTCCTACGGGACAGGGTAAAAATTTTATTTACGTCTTAAGACGTTCGGCAGTGGCACAAGCGTGACTATAAACGTGACAACTTGTGGATAGATTCGATCCCGCGCCAGAAAATGAAATGGTTAAAATAATTAATAAAAATTATTTTGATTTACACTGATTCCGGAGCCAAGCGCGGCGTTAAAGTCCGCTGCATCCTGCTGTGTGCGGGTTACAGCGTGAAGCTAATAAAATTCCACGTAAACGAAGTTGCAGCCTACATTTCGTCAATATTACAAAAAGCTTGTCTGTCATATAATAAGTATTCAACAGACGCACGTACCTGCGAAGTACGGCGGAGCTCGGAGGGTCGAACAATAGTCGATAGTCAATGGGGTCGCCGGTCCCCGCGGCCGAGGCCCCACGGCGCACCGCATTCACTCTGCTACAATTTGCCAAATTCAAAATATAAACATGTTGTGAATTGTAAATATTAAGTTAAATCTTAGGGCAGGACATCAATAGGTAAGGATATAACGTTTTTGTAGGAGAAGTTTGCCGACTCCGACCAACTCGACGGTTGTGGGGTCGATTTCCATTCCAGCTCTCTCTACAAGTTGAGTTCCACCACTCAACACGTAATGTCTCGAAAATTGAGCGGTACATGAGGAATGGAGTGTCTTAACACTAGTTTCCCTCTGCCTACCCTGCTATGTGCTGGATATTGTGAAGCTATTTAATTTATTTTTACGTTGTACGTAAAGTCTATAGACTTTAGCACTTATTTTATTATGTAACTAAATTAGCTAACTGCGCAGAAATAATTTTAATAATAAAAATTAATCCAATATCTTGGAATATCTACATAATTATTAGCAATTTCTTCGAATGTCCTAAGATAAAATCGATTATTGTATTGATGATTAAATCTTTAATGTACCTAATACTTGATAACAACAATTAAATATAAATAAATCATACAGATAAAACTTAATTTAAAGTTAAGGTTTTAGGTTTTAGACTTTCAATATTAATATTTTTATTTCAGAAATTTTCTAAGCAATTTTAATCATTGCATATTCTTAACATTTAATTGCTACAAAATAAATATATAGACGACATTCTGACGTCTTCATGGCAAAGTGCAGATATTTTAAAGTTGAGTACAATGAATGACATTTAAAACAGCGTCTACTTATTGAATTGAGAAGTGCGAGGTGGCTTAAAAGGTAAAGTAAATAATACTGGCCGTCGTGGCGCATCGGCGCAAGGGTGTGACTGTAACGCGACGGTTGTAGGTTCGATCCCCACTCGAGGAAGTTAAATATTTATTTACGTTTAGTTCTGCCACTTAAAACACAAAGCCTCCAGAATTCGGCAGAAAGTGGGGAACGGAGTGCATTAAGACTAGGTTCCCTCTGCCTACCCTGCTCTGTGCGGGATACAGCGTGAAACTGATATTTAAATAATACTAAAAGTAATTTTAATATTATTACTCATACGAGCAACTGAACCTATACCCATCTCATGCAGTCAGTCCCTATCCCAGTAGGTCATAATTGCAATAACTTTATTTCTTAGAAAACATTTACATACGTTCAAAGAAAGCGCAACAACATAGTAGATTCTTCAGTATTTTACGAAGTATGCATAAATTAAACACTTATCCTCCATTACGCTCAAGTATCTAGCGATCTGCAACGCTCTGTCGATATCAAAGGAACACCGACGTTAATTGCAATCTAGAATGGACAAATGGTGCAAAATGAATGGACAAAAAATAATGTTTTGTATAAAAAAGAAGCCTAAGTATTAAAACTTTAAATGCGGTAACTAAAGTTAATAATATACACTAATTTTACTTTAAATACACTAAATATTTGTAATTATTGTAGTTTTTAGAGTTCTGTAACTTAAAAAACGGAATCGCCAAAATGCAGTAGGATATGTTGGTAGAGACAACTCTAAGATAGAAAAAGCGTGAAACTAAAAAAACAACTTCTTGAAACTGTCTTTGACTGTTGAAAAATTACATTCTAAATACTTTACAAATGAGGAGATTAACAAAATTACTTAATAAACTAAATGTTATTATAATTAAGACGTCATATCTATACCTGCCACTTATCGCGTAGAAGCCCCACTGTACGTTGCCTTTTAAATTTTAATGGAGAGTAGCGCCGCCTTTTACTATTAAAAGCTACTTTATTAAAGGTCAATAATTAGTGTTATCACCTGCAAAATAAACTTTAACCATTTTTTGCTATAGATATTTAACAAAATTGGAGTGAAAGCTGAATAATTTCTCTAGTTAAAGTAGTTAAGTTAAAGTTTAAAGAAAACGTTGACTTATAAATTCAGTTAATGAGCTTTATTATATAATTTAAGGTCTCCTCCGCACTTTGAAAAAAAAAAAGGATCGTTAGTAGAACTATACTTTGTTGTCTGTCTGTCCGTCTCACAAGACCATTTTTCTAGGGTAGAGGTATCAACCTAAAATTAAAGCAAATAAGCGTGGTACGAATATGAATTTTACTCATGCTTTTCTTTTTTTTTACAATTAGATATGTAGAGTTATTCTATTACAGGCATACTAAAGGAGTTGTCTGAGATTGATAGTTTTTATGGAGAAGAGAAGAGAAACAAGAATTAACACTTTCTATTTTCCATCAACCGCCCGAATAAAATCTTTTTGAAAAAGAAAAAATATAAAAAAATGTGATCATTTTCTCAAGGATTGAACCCATAACTGCCATGTTTATAATAAGTCGCTCTCTCATATTTTTTAAAAAATAAATGTAAATAATAATTTTTAAATTATTCCATTGCAAATATTCTAACGGTTACAACAAGTACCTACAACAAGTACAATCGGTAGTTTCTTTGATGAATTAAAGAGAACGACGCTGGCGCCTCCGTTATGCTAATTTAGACAATTAAACGCGGCAACTACTGGATTAATTGTAAGCTATAGCCGTCAAGGACTCTTTATAAATCATACCATCATTCTTCCACTGAATGATGGCAATTAACATTAGTTTAGATTGATGTACAACTCAGCCGTACTCAGAGATGTTAATAAAGTTTATGTAAATCGCTACAAATGGAAGTTTTTAATGTAAATTAATAGTTTATGGACAATTTTGAATCTGTTTAAAAAAGTTTATCAAAATATTTATAAATTCAACGTGTTAACATTCAATTTCAACACTATTCTTAATTTTAAATGAAATAAATAGACGTATTGTGTAATTTGGACATTTTTAAACCTTCCTCATCTCTAGTATTATAGAGGGTGGCCGTGTGTCAGATATTGTAAGTCAAATAAAAGTACTAGCTTCTTCTCTTTTTGCCAGCTTCACGCTGTATAACAGGGTAGGCAAAAGGAACCTAGTGTAACGACAATCCGTTCTCCACTTCCTGTCCAATTTTCCAAGCCTCTAAAACTGTAAGAGTAAATGGCTAATTATATAGAAAATATTTTTTTTGTTACATTCTATCAGTCATTCATTTAATTTACATATCAACATAAGAAGCTAATGATTTAATCGTTTCAACCAACACGTCCCACAATAAACAACTCTCAATATGCAATTGCAAATAAAAAAAATCACCTACATAAAGTAGAAATTCCATTCAAATGCAGTTTTTTTAGTGACTCGTCAGTCACTAACTAGTCCGCCGGCGGAATGCAAACTGTTTTATTGCATTCCACTCTGATACCGTTAAATTTAAATTTAAATGCTTACACTGTAGTTGTGTTTGTGTGTGCGTGTTTGTTTGTATGTGTGTTGTATGCGCATGCGCGTTGTCTCCGACTGATGGATGACAGGTGACGTCGGCGCCGCAAAGAGCCAGGGGCGCGTGACTATGAGCCTATCCTGAAGCATAAGTTTAAGCTTTATCCTTGATTTTATTATTTTAGTAAGCGTATAGACATTTAAACCTGTGCCTTATAGATTAGATAAACCTTAATACATTTTGAAAACATTAATTAATTCTTGATTATTTGTGAACGAAACGTCTTAACAGGTTCTGTTATTCTTATAGAGGTCTTCATGCTTATTAGAGGGCTTCATGGTAAGCATGGCGTAGAGTTCCAACACTGAAGTTAAGTAGGCTACTTTCTAGTGCTGAGTAAAACTTAAAAAAAGCTTAAAGCTAAAAAATATATCTTATATCTCAAGTATTTTATAAATTCAGCAGCAAATAAATTCAACCTACTTAACACTACACATAATATTTATTTCTAATATAGTGTAAACTAATACAAAGGTGGCTAACCCCTGCAAATGATCATCTCATTAGACATTCGCATGTCCGAGCCCGCTTGGAATCTGCGTCCGAAACAAAGCGCGCCGCCGTTACACTGTCATATCTAAGTAAATACTACTAAAATAATATGAAATATAATATATAAACATTTATATACTTAAATAATTGAACAGATTTTAATAAAACTTTGTTTTTATCAAAATATTTTTTCTCTACATCATTTATCGAGATTTATCAAGACAATTCCTCTACATAAAAGCTTATATATTTTATGACGATTTTTTAAAAATCATAAAATAAAATTCTATAATAGCCATTGATTACTAGTGCCATTATACAATATTTTCAGATAAAAGCAAAAGCACATTATTATTACGTATTTCAATAGCTCTCGTCACTCAAGCACCTCAAGTTACTTACGCCTATTTGAATGTTTAAAAGCACGTATATGTACCATATTGTTCCCTAATAAGCTTTCTAAAACAGAAAATGGTCAGTATATTCAATAACTACTCTTATTATTTATAGTTTAAAGCTCACATTCATATATAATATGTAATTTCTACAATTTTGAGGAGATTCGAAGAGCTCTTCGTAAATAAAGAACGAGTGAAAGTCGATAATGAAATAAGAGGAAGGATATTTTTAACGGCCGCGTGTAGTGAAGCATCTCAAGAGGGACCAGACGTAATATTTATTCTGAATTGTGAATATGAAAATGTTAAAAGTTAATGCGTAAACGTATCTCGGAGCGAATATTAAGATATGAAAATAACAAAAAAAAATGTTAGTAGATGTCCTTTGAGTAGCTAACGACGAAGACGTTTTTTATATATAATATGTAAATCTACATATAAATAACTCTTCCGTAACTGAATCTGGACATGTAGAGTCCACGCAAACAAAGCTGTGTGCTACAACTAGTAGTACACAAGAACAACACAAATTAAAAATACAAAATAATGACTAAAATAATTGTAGATGCAATAAGTTGGTTAAGAGGTTGCGCATAAAACTGCAGGACGTAAAGTGTCGTAGGTATAATAGGATGGTTGACGTCGCGCGTCGCCGGCATTAGACTTGGTTTTACGATGCAATTACGTAATGTTGAAGATATAGACATGCCTTTTATAATTATGAATTTTCTATTATATCCGACGAAACGCCATCGTGGCGCAGAAGCACAAGCCTGTGACTGTAATCGCGACGGTTGTGGGTTCTTTCCCACTTCGGGAAATGAAATATTTAATATTCTCATTTGCTTGATTTGGGTTTGTTAACGTGGCAGAGCGTGGCCTTGAGTTCTACCACTCAATACGGAAAGGCTCAGAATTCGACGAGACATGGGGAATGGACGCGTCTTAAAACTAGGTTCCTAGGTTCCCTCTACCTACCCTATTATGCGCAGGATAAAGCGTGAAGCTAAATAATATATGCATTAACATATCAACATACATAAAACATTCCTCCGTAACTCGGCAAAGCCAGCGTTGATAAAACTCGCATCATATATTTCGGCGCCGCTCAAAATCCCCTGACGACGTCCATAGCATTCCCTTCTTTATACGCGGAATAATAATAAGTCCACAACTACTTGAATAATGTTTGCCGTCTCTAGGAAAAATGGCGATACCTACGTGTTTCTTGTAGTGGCGTCATTTAAAATACACTGACGTATGAATAAGATTTTTGTTGAGAAATATTTTATTTTGTATAAAAATATGTTTGTATAAACGGCTCGGTTCGTCGGCAAAAAAATATTATAAATATTTTCCTTTATCTGTGTAATCAATCGCTTAACTGACGCAAAACGTCAACATATACCTACTTTTATGTATATATATATTTAGGTACTAATATATATTTATTATTTGTGCAACATATCAAGACGGCATCACTCACATCGTCTTCTACCGTACATTATATGTATTCGTAAGTCAACTTCAAGAATAACAAGGGATCAGAAAAAACGCACTAAAGTTGGATAAAAAATACACGCTCTTAGTGTCCCCAGCAAAAACACCGCGATGTTTATTGTATGAGCCGCTGAAACTCGACCGTGCCGCTTAATGGATTGCCGAGGATTGGCTTTAGCCTATAACGAACCAAATATGGATACATATGTAGTTACATTAAAAATGATAATTTTACAGACAGAGAGATGTGTTAGCCGTTTAATACAGGAAATTGCGGTATAGGTAGATAACTGGTGTACAATTTTATTTCTCTTATTTAGATTTGCCTTATTTTTGGGGAAGAAAGTGTAGTGTTTTCTAATTTCTGTATATTAAACAAAACAACACTACATTCTACCACAAATAGTTTGATCTTTGCCAACTCGCTTGCGATTAATTTAGTTACAGATTAATTTCAGCTGAGAGTAACGATTGCTTTTATATTTCATTAACTTCAAAACAAGATACTACATTTGTAAAAAAACAAAATTACTTGATACATAGAGATACAATATTTTATTTGTACTCAAAAATCAAGACGACCTTTGACCTTTTTTTAAACAAATATATGTAGATATATACGGCTAACATAATATGAAGTCGAGCAGAAAACCGATAGACAGTCAGAGCTGCAAGTCACCACTGAATTATAAATCACGGAGGCTTCAGGGGAACATTCCATAAAACGATTTTATGATAATGGAATCGATTAATTGTTCGGATGCCGAATCACGTTCTTTTCACTTACTGACGTCGTTTTGGCAGTAGGTAACAAAGATAAAAAATGAAACGGAAGCAAAACGACAATTATGGGAAGACTAATATTTTAGTTAGTATTTACTTATGTGGTTATATGATACGATATGGTTATAGATTATTTAGATTGTTTGAATGATCTTCGAATAAATATTTATAGTAACAAAAGATAATTAGAAGTAAGTGGATTTATCCGAATACCACTATTTAATTTCATTTATTATACATGGCTAAGAATAACAGAAATAAAGAAAAAACTATTATCACAAATAAACCTAGCTTAACATATAAGTAAATAATAAAATTTTTACTCAGTATGTGCTATGTAATACTTCTTCCAGACCATAATTGACAAAGCATACCCAAAATGGATAATATTTCATAACATAAATCAAGTATAAAGTTAGAAGAAAGTGACAATATCATTAGCTAACCCAAACGCGTTAATGGCCTTATTTCGTAAAGACAAAGGAGTCATCGATCACTACGCACTACATACAACCCTTTCGCATCGTCTCCTTACAGCCCGTCAACTACGCTATCTATCATTTATACATTCGCTTAGTAAACAAAATGTATTCTCATAAGAATGTTGTTATAAAATTCTCTTCGTTTGGGCCATCGTGGCGCAGCTGCGTCTGGCTGTACGCGACGGTTGTGGATTAGAATCTCACTCGGGGGACTGACTTAGGTAACTATATTCCTCGCAACGATAACGACAACAAGAACGAGCTTTGCTCTAAATTACCTATTATATTAAAATCATTGAAAGAACTCATTTCAATATATTTAAATAAAAATTATGGGTTATCTATAGCTTCCCTCATTTTATTTCTTAAATTCTAATACAGACAAAGTTTAATTAAACATTTTAAATAATAAAGTAATATTGTAAAATAAACCATAAAAAAATATGAGGTGATATAAAACTAAAATGACGAAAATGAAAACAAAAAATATACTACGATTTTGTAATCTAATCTAATTACATTAATATTATAAACCTGAAGAGTTTGGTCGGTTAAATGCCCTAATCTCGGGAATTATCTATTCAGATTTCATGATTCTATAGTTTTGCTATAACCCACTATGCCTTTGATCGAAGTTACCCCGGGAAAGTTACTTCCGTTTATCTACGAGGGAAAAACGGCAAATAAAAGCTTTGCAATAAAAAGTGAATACGACAATTACTTTAACTGAACCAATTTTTCCACAAAATGGCGAGTTATTATCACATTTCCCTGATATTACTGCCCGCACGTAGGTAGCGATGTAGATGCAGTCGTGAAAGTACTATAAAGGTTTACGCGACACGCCTCGCGGACATTCCGCGACTCATAACGCCTCTTCGGTAGATATTCTGCGATTTATAATGTATCTCTTTTATTACCATAGGGTGGTGGGTGTATGTATGTACGTACGTGTAAATAATCTTTCTAAGTTACAATTTTTATTGTCTCTCAAATGATATTAATTAAAAATATTGCGCTAGTGAAAAGTAATTACTATATTAAGAATTATTTCTTTATGATTTATTTTTAAGCATATCGCTATTTTATTAGCTTAAGTTTTACAAAGAACCTTTTCTCTTACGTCTACTCGTCAATGTTAGCTGAGACGGAAAATTGCTGTATGAAATACCTATATTTTTTGCGTTACACTGTATCCTGAACCTGGAACCTAGTCTTACCGTTACTATTGAGACATTTCCGTTTCCCACTTTTCACTGAATTGTAGAGGCTTCGTGTATTGAGTGGCAGAGTTCAACGCCGCAAATTTATAATAATTATGTTTCATAATACTTTTATGTTTTAAATTCCGCGCATTGAACGGACAATCGATACAACATGAATCGATACGCTCTCTCGCCGTCGTAAACAGTTTATTACGATTTAGCACGTCGGCGTCGCGCCGCGCACCACTATACGATGCAATGCAAAAAAAAACCACACTTAGGTACTGTCATTAAATTACTCATTAAAGTATCGCTATAAAATCGATAATTATATTGCATGGGAACATTTAAAATACATATTTATTCCGACCTCACATTGCAACCTTAGTAATCCTTTAGATTATAGAATCGTCTTTGACCTAACTACATATATGTAGGTAATACTAGCTTTTATAATAAATAGCTTAGAATTGTGTATAATACAGAACACATTCTACGTGAATGGAAAAATATACGTATAAGTATTTTCTTGACAAGGGATTATTAGCTACCTCATACAAAAATGTTAGTTCAAATAATAAGTTTATGAGATTAGCATGATCAACCAAACAAACTTTTTACTTTCGTAATATTTTTATATGTACCAAGGTACGGCCACACGCCGATAAAATATGGAGACGCGTGTAGTTGGAGGCATTCCGAATAATGACCATCTCGTTACAAATACTTTATGAGCCCCGGAATGTAGTCGTAATAGTAAAATGATATATAAAATGTTTACCTTCATGGCTGTCATATTGATGGTTTACTGAATACCCTACTTGCTAGCCTGCTAGGTCGCAACTGTACCTACATTAGTCATTCGACCCTTAATTAATATAGTTAATGTCTCGCTATGATAATATCTTGTAATAACTAAATGAAATTTGTCTAAATAACTTTTGATAATTTTGAAAACGTCACCGATTTAGAGCAATCATTAACTTTTTTTAATTGGTTTTATGAAGTGCGTCATTTAGTCGTAACCTTGCCACTCAACAATAGAACAAGATTATTTTTCTTTATGTTTTTTCTACTTATATCACTAAAAGCGACTAATGCATGAAGATGAAAAAAAATGAGACTAATTAATAACAAAGAATGCTCAAGCGTTCCTTGCTTTTACATACAAGTTAATTCAGGATAAAACATCGAACTTAACTCAATTTACAGGTATAGAATTATAAGCTCCATTACTAAACATCAATAATATCACAAGGTCGAGCTACGTATGGGCAATGAACAGAAGTTCATTTTACACTTTTTGCCCCTAAATACCTTATTGTCACGGCAATCCATAAAATTATGTTAACATAATTGACATTTCCGGTGTTTTGTCGAAGCTAAATAAATATAATATTTTATATTCACTGACCACCTGTCGTCGGGCGTTAGAACGCGCATTGTAGGTACTATAACGAGTCCCTGGCAGTGGCACCAGACGCGTGCATTAACAGTCTCGGTGATTATATTTTAAATCACCACCCCCATTTGTGTTTTGTTAAATAACTTAATTTATGTTAAAAATTAATTAGAGTATTGGTATACATAGATATATGCAAAAGAAACTAAATACGAAACTGAAAATGAAAGATTCATCGATTGATAAAAGATTTTCTTCAATTTAAAAACAATTGCATATTTTATATAATGTACAATAAGATTCTAACTAGTCTATATTTGTATAAAATATATAATAAGAGAAATGTCTATTAAATGTTTGTTGAGGTGAAAACACAAAAATAATTCGTTTTACATTTTTACAAAGATACCATATTATTAACAACATGTTAGGATTATTGAACTTAACAATAATATTATTATTAAATTCACTAAACTTTGATATACAAAGGTCAGAAGGATAAATAAAAATTTTAATCCAACGAGCTGACCCAGCTCAAATGACAGATTTACAACGCCCAATTTTAAAATAACTTTAACTGGAAAAATGCTCTTTATACCTAGTTTATAGAGGACATTATCCATTGACAAAATGTGTAATAAATGTAGTAACAATTATTTCTTTGGGCGCTCCAAGGGCTTTGTGGACTCTCTCCCGGTACCTAATGGTCATTGCCAAATTTCAATTGTTAGTCTAATAAAGGCCTTACATTTTTTTCCCCGTTTCAGAATTCGGATTAAAGCATCGTGGGAGTATGTTAAGCGTAACATTTTGCGTAATGGTGATAAACTTTCATATTTGTTGAACAATTACTTTTGTAATTCTTATAAAAAATATGAAGGATTTTTGACATATGTTTATAGTTTATGTATTTTTTTTTGTAATGTTCATATGTGTTCAAAGCAACAGAGGTTTAGAATTACCATAATGTTATTATAGGTAGAATTCGTACTATCGAGAGGTATAATTTATAATAATAAAATTACAAGTTCTCTAATGCAGTAAAGAACGAGCTTGTGAAGGGTGTACGTCTGTATGTAGGTACTATGTATGTTTAACACAAACAAGTAGCTATTCAGCAACACTATCCCTTATTTCCAATGGCTCAAATCGTAGCGCACCTCCGCAAATCGTAATCCTCTTAGAAAACATTTCCAATTTAAAAAGAATTCCACCTTTTATCCTTGAAGGAGGGCACGCGTAAAAAATAAAAGGAAAAACTGTGACACGCGTCCGAGGCGTATGGGAGAATACGTATAGAGTATAGATAACAGGGTTTTTCGGGTCCCTCCACTCGATTCTTTACAGGTCGCTTCTTCCATCGAGAAAGCATCTATTGAAACTCCACTCAGGCCGTGTTAGCTGCCTATTTAGTATAAAAAGGGTCGAATTTCCCCGCGATCCTTTTTTATCCCGACGTGGGGTGGGCCTCCTTCACCGGGCTTGTAACGACCGCTCGGATGCTGCGCGGCCTTCACTTCCATCAATGCGCTATTAAATTTACTTACCCTTGTTTCTGTTAAACTTATACCGATAAAACCTATAACAACACTTGGATCTTGACCATTCTATTTATATAAAAAAATCTATTTAGGACGTCTTTCGTTAACGTAAAATGTGACTCACATTGTTTATATCAAAATTTTGTTATATTTAAACTTTGATGATAATCTTTTATCAATACTATAGGACTTCGTTATAGCGATATACGAATTTACAGTAACTCATAATATTAAAAAAAAATAGGTTTTTACATCCATTTAACAGATTCCATCTATCGGTCCCACGTAGTAGTAGAAATGTAGGTACCTACTAGCATGAGTTCAAATATTTAAAGGGCGGCCAAGTTTGATCGGCGGGCCGCCGCGAGCCCCGCAATTGGATCACACGAGCGGTTGCGGTCCCGGAGTTATTTCACTGAAATTAGTTTATCTAAGCAAATTCGATTTCGATGGCCTTAAGTAAACTTAAATTTGTATCGTCTCGATAGTAACAAACACGATAGCTTGCGGCGATTTGAAAAAAGTTGTTTTTATTTTTGTTAATAGATGTACTTTTAAAAATGTTAGAATGTACCTAATATATGTAGATAAACATTGCGTATTGTCTTTTGAGTAGCAGAACTGAATGCCGTAAGTTTCGTTATGAATTTAACCATATTTGGGTTACATTATTTAATTTCTATACGCTAATTATAATACATTTTTAATTGTACATTCTTTTCTAGTCCAGCTAATTGTCTTAAAGGCAAAGTATTTAGGCTCACTATATTTATTTCTAACATATACATACATTGTTTATTTTTAATTCATAATTAATAATTTAAAGTTCAATTATAGGTAATGTTTTAAGAAAATAAATTTGATTTCACCCGCTTTAAGCCAGAAAACTCAATTATTTCTTAAAGTTCCATTGATCAACAATAAATTTACTATATAACCGAAGAAAATTCCAGAAAATAAGAATTGAAAAACAGAGTAATTCGCATAAGAAGACAGCGGCGGCGCAGATCGCCTGGGGATCGGTTAACCCATGTTACACGACGCGTCGCTCCCCGAGGACTTCGACTTTCCACAAAGAAAATAGCAATCAAAATTTGATTTACCGCCACCCGCGGCCATACATCACATCTCTCTAATCCGCGAGCCGAAAACCCTAAAATCTAAGGGGATCCACGTCGAGGTCGAATTGAAAATCCCACTGACACGATCTGCCTTTAATATTTATGAGAACGTTAAAATATTACTAGTTCTTGAGTAAAGCTAAATCCAACTGGAGAAATTCGTAAAAAGATCTGCAAAAAAGCGGTTTATTTAATAAACTTACTTAAAATGAAATATAATTAGGTTATATTCTAATATTTTACAGTAATTTAGTCAAGACTACCTAATTTTACCTAGGTAAGTAATATATTAAATTATTAATTTTAATTTAATGTTTAACTGTCATTGCTAAGCTGAAGTATTTGCTTGATACACACAATATTAATTCAACACGATTAGAACCAAGAATCAAAAACCTATATTAGTCAGATATTTTAACATTTTTAAGTTAGTCATCATAAGTTATTTTTAAGTTATTCGACACTAAGGATAGAAAATATATTTTAGAAAACACTAAGAATGTGGACACTATAAAACTCGAACCCTAGTGCGATATTAAATAGATTTTTATAATTTTTATCTCGGCAATCTAAAGTAATATAGGTAATTTTGCTAAATATGATGCACATAGGTAAGTAAGCCCCTCTCCCCGGGGCCGCACCACTCAGTATTCAGTGGCATATAAAACCGAATTGGACTTTTTGATCAGCCACCAAATATTCTATGCGCCGCCCGACGATAGCTTATACATAAAGAATGAATTCCGACCTTGCCTCGACATGTTATGTTTAAATAAATAATCTTATTCATTGATACCAATGAAATACCTATATTATTAGTTATTTATTGAATATTTCTTATTTAAATTATAATATTATAGATTTTACGTAAATATTTATTAAATAAAATGTTTAGTAATTTAAAATGTTATTTTTATTGACGTATTTACTGAAACTTAGACTATGTATTTGCTTCTCAATTTAAAGATATTGTCTTCTGGGTGAAAGAAATATAATATAGCATATGAGAAGATAGTAAAATGATTATAGGTACTATCCAACAAACGTTAATTCAATCAAAGTTATAATAACTCAGTTCCACCACAATGGCAATTGATACTCAATTGTGCGGACAAAGCGGGAATTAGGATATCTTTAATTCTCATGATTGATGATGGAGTGTCAAAGTTAAGGGAACAAATGAAAAATATTTTGTTTGGCATACTTTTATAATTTACGAAACTGTTAAATAACAATAAAATATTATAATAATAAAATACACACTACATATTTTTTAAAATCTATAATTAAAATCATAAAACCTACTAAATGCAAATATTTACTAAAATAATAAATCCGATTAATTTTATACAAAAACTTACCTACATACAATACTACATCTACTCATAGCCTACACTGAGAGGATAATAAAACAAAATTATTAGCGAGAAACAAAACTGGCACCCCCACGGCCGGGCCATAGCAGATCGCGAGTTTGCATTGAGATCGATCGGAGGGTAACGGAGGGTAGATGAGGAATGTCGCATTGGGGAGTTTGCATGGGGTCAACTAAGCCGTTTCCGATAAGGCCCCCGGCACTCTCGGACTTTCCGCATTTTGGTACACGCTTATCTCCCGCACTCGCCTGCACCGTGCGTGAGCGGAATAATGCACTCCCTACACAAATTGATATCATTTTTCTATAATTTCACAGCAATGATCTCTTGCTACACGCTATGTGAGGTATTTTTATTATTTTTTTTCTTGAAAAATATTGAGGTATATAAATTGCGTTATACCTATGTGTTTTATTAAAATGAACCAATTTATTTTTTGTTTAGTAAATAGCCATAATTTACTGAGCTATCCTTGCCTTCTGTTTTTGTTTGTAATAAATATTTAAGAATTCGGCGGAAAGTGGAGAATGGTGTGTCTTAATACTAGGTTCCCTCGGCCTACCCAGCTGTGAGCGGGATTGTGCTCTTTTGATTCTTTTATTTTGAAACATTTAAAATTATATTAAATTCCAGCAATTATCCAATTAAATAGATAAACGTTATGAAATTTTGTATAAAATATAAACATGCGTATTGAAGTCAATATTAAAATTTTCTAAGAATTTTTACTAATATTTAACTTTAATACATAGGGGAACAATATTTTAAAAAAAACATTAATACAGACAAATTGCTTTAGTAAATATTAATAAACAACATAATACCAATAATAACAAGAAAAACACCTGAAGCCAAGTCCTAAGACTGAAGAGCGATTACGACATTCAGAAAAAGCTTATACCGCAAGATTGAGATCTCGGCGTGAACCACTCCACGTCCCAACATGATAAATAACGTTTTCCCCACTTTTTACGCCGAGGGTGTCACGCAAAAAAATGAATAAGAAAATTTACCTAATGGCCGCGATTCTTTATACTCTATCTCCATTGTCAGAGGACAATGCTGTAATGGAGGGATCACGTGAGTGAACTGCGTTGAACGTTTTATTTTATTTGCTTTTTTGTGGAATAAGAAAATATGTGATATATGGTGGTAATTTTCATATTATATAGTCAATTTATTTTTTATGCATTTTTATTTTAGTTTCCCTGATTATGCGTTTGGGAAAAATGCCTATAGTCGGTCGAAAAAACCCTTTTTTTCGCTTCATTATTTGTATAACTTGTTTATAATATTTTTTTTTAAATATTTTTTTGTAGAAGTAGTTAAGGAAAATATAATTTATGAAAAGATATATGTTATATATAAAGTAATAACAAAATGAAAAAATTGGAAAGAGTGAGTAAAACTAATATTTTCTACTAAATATTTTTCTAATGTCTGTCTTAATACTATGTGATGATAGTATACGTTTTTTCAATTGTATTTTAAAATTAATTAAGAATCATTATTCAGTTTTGTTTATATATATAATTTTATTTATTAATTTTTTCCAACCGGTGTCGCTGTAAAAGCCAATAGGGCTAACAGCATTATCCACATGTTCAAAAAAAATTTTTTTTATTATTTTTTTAATTTTATATATATAAGTTAAATAATATATATAATTAAAATGTAACAAAATATCTTTCTTCTTGGACATAAAAATAATATGTGTGAAAACAATCTAATAAGATTATACTGCATTTACATTCTGTATACTCATACATATAAAAATACATTATTAAAAAAAGAATATTTATGATTTGTTAATTCTAGATCCCAAAACACTTTGTCATTAGTATAACAATGAACAGATGCATATTTAAAAACCTTACCAAAATATCCCTTACAAATCTGAAAACACTTTCACTTTTACCTTTTATAAAATATAAAATTGATTTAAATAACTATAAATTCATTTTACTAATTATAAGCTACACTTAATTTATTATAATAAATTTGTACACAAATAAAACAAGTTCCTATTATCAAGTTCAAAAGGGTACTGAACGGTGTCTCAAGCTTTACCGGAGCACCCACCGAGTTGAGGACGGACTATTCTTGCGACGAATAAAATCTACATTTTCACAACCCTTCTTTCTCATTGGTTATAAAAACCCAAACCCCTATGCGCGTGTGCTAAAAAATGAAAGGGTTGAAATGTTTTACCCTTTTTTTAAAGCACCCTTCATTTTTTATCTCTTTCTGTAACATAAGGGTGCCTATTCTAGATACTAATAAAAAAATAAGCAACTAAAAATATATATGTAAGCAATTAATTAAATATTATGCATTTTTGTGTGTATGTCATTAATAATATCCATATTTTTTAAATTTTAATAAATATTATAGAAAAAACATATACTTCACTGAATACAAGCAATTTTGTTGATATAAGCAGTTTTACGGCCTAATTAGTATAGTGTTTCAACTTATTAAGACATATTTGTGAGATTATAAAAACTTTACAATTATTTTTAACACCTGAAACACATAAGTTTTATTATTTACAAAATACAAAAGTCGCGGTAAAACTTGTCAATGCGCTGACATTTGACAGCATAAACTATAGCATTCCATTTAACGTGCAAAGTACGAACTAAAAAATATGTATATTTAACTAATCAGGTATCGTACGGTAGTTACAATAATAATATTCAGAAAATAAACAATGAATCTTTAATTTTACAAATTGCAAAGTATAAAATAAAATCCATACGAAGGCACTCCAATTTACGTAGTTAACTTTAGTTGAATTTTTATCAACAATTACATACTTTCATATTGATTTTATTTACGAATTTAGTAAAAATATACGAAAGATAAATAAAATAAATAAAGCATTTAACATTAGCAAACCAATAATAAATTATTGTTTTAAATTTGTTACGTGACAATATCGAAATGACAATGACAAAAAGAACTGACATAACGAGTCTAGCTAGCACTTTGGAATCGCAAAGTTGTGCTTAATTGTAGTTTTTGTATATTTTATCTAAATTGTTGTATGAATTAAGGTTAACAACGATGACTCTTTACCATTTTGGAAATTGTCTAGCATTAGTATACGCGCCATACTACATGGCGTATAAATTCTCGGGGATGTAAGCTTTTTTTATCTAATTAGGTTAAGGTTGGTACAAACTCTCTTAGATTTATTAAATACTGAGAGACATACCTTTTTCAGATCTGAATATGCAACCTTTTCCAAATGTGTATACGCCGGTGGATTATATATTTTTACACAACTCTGTAAAATGTTGTTATTAGCAACCTTCTTTCCTGATTCAGATAATATTCATGAAGGTGGAGAATATGATATATTTTTGGTAAGAAGTCATAATATTTAATGCTAACGCACTAAAATTTACTATGTAATTCATAAAGAACAAAGTGTCTTATAGTGATAAGCCTAGTGAGGCCCATCCTATTGCATATAAAGCATGAAATAGAAAAAAAATCAGTTCATAAGTTAACACAAAATTACACACATATACTATTGGGAAGCAAAAAAGTTATCTTCATGCTGTATCCCGCACACAACAGGGTAAGCAGAGGGAACTTAGTGTTCCCCACTTTGTGCCGAGTTCTGGAGGCATTACATGTTGAGTGGCAGAACACAATGCCACACTTTGCCTCAACACCAGAGCAAAGAAATGGAATATAAATTTAAATAAATATTTCATCCCCTCGAATGGAGATGGAACCCACAACCAGATGGCTTCACAGTCACACTTTGTGCCTCTGCACCAAAACTGGCCCCAATATAATAGATTTATATATGATTTGTGGCAATATTATTCTAATACTAATATGATGAAATATTCCAATTTCCAGGAGATTCTTAAAGCAACAGTTGATCTTGCTGATCTCCTTGGTTTGTACTTTGCATTGAATTCAATACCAGGGAAAGGCCATGCAAAAATTTTAAATGCTGCAATTGGCTGGGCTAGTGCCGAGGTAAACTTTATTAGATTATATAACTATTTAAATTATTATATAAATAATTTTAATAGTCACTTTTTATTGTAACTATGTAATAAAATTATTAAAGATTTTATTTCAGCTTCATGCTGCATGTATCCTGCATGTGGCAGAGTTGACAGAGGGAGCCTAGATTTAAGAAACTGTGCTCCCCACTTTCTGCTGAATTTTAGAGGCATTGTGTGTTGAGTGATGAAACTTGTCGCCATGTTTTACTTCACTTCCTCCAGTAGGAATCGAACCTTCAATCGTCCGCATTTATTATTATTACCTTACCCTACAGCTTATATTTGTTGTAAGCCTTTAAAAATATGTTATACATATTATTTAAAAAGTAGTAGTAGTAAGAACTACCATATTTTATCTTATTTACATCTGCAATATGCCATATCATGTGTGACTAAATTACAAATTGCAAATAATAACAAAATATGCTTTTTGATTACACATGCCTTATTACATATTTTTATCCACAGGTTATAGTCACTCGAAGTATTCTTTTATGGGTTGGAGCCAGAGGATCAGAGTTTGACTGGCGCTATGTCCGTTCATGTGCAGAGTCTAATGTAGCTCTACTCCAGCACGCTTCTACTGCAGCTCTTGTATGGCTTTGGACTAGAAGTGATTTGCCAAAGAAATATTTTCCAATTGTAGTCACACTACTGGCACTTACACCTTATAGAAATTTGGTGGAAGAAGCTATAGGAGTTGTTTTTGGAGTTAGTCCCTGGACCTTATTAGGCATCAAGACATTGCATGCGTCGGTTATTGGACTCAGTGCATTAGCTATATATGCAGTATTAGCTCAACAGATTGGAATATAATTACTTTATTATTAAATTGTAATAAATGTCAGTAAGGTTTTGTTGAATGAACTTAATTATGTTTTTATTTATATATCAATAAATAATTTACTAAGTATAATTTCATTTGTTTTAATTTTAATGTAAAAAAAATCATTTTAAATTATATGAAAAACCAACTTCAAAAATTTAGCTACATCACAAATTTAAACAAAAACTAAAATATAGATAATAATATTTCTGTTTTTCAAGAATCTTTAAAATTTATTGATACTCTTATATACAGGGTGTCCCAGGAGTCAACGATAAAACGAAAACAGGTGATAGACCAAGTCTTGACAGTTATGAGAAAAATATAAAAAAAATCTGTGTCATGTATTTTTCATATTATATGGATTTAAAAAAATATCGGAAAAACCGACACCCTGTGATGATTTTTCAAGTCCTAAGACTACAAATATTACTCTTTTTTAATTTTTTTTTCTGCAATGTAATCATGAGTAACCTCGTAGGTATATCGTACCTTACCTCGTAGGTAGGTAAGGTACGATACTTGCTGGATGACTTCTTTGTTGAAGAGAGAAAAATCGAAATACACGATAATCGGGATTACGTTCAACGTTTTGGTATCTTTTCCGATACATTCTAGCTGCAGCATTAGCATTACATAACCACTCTTCATGAGTGAAATGCATATTGACAATGTATCAAAGACCGAGTGTATAGTCTGCGAGATCGCGGACTCGAGCACTATCCTAATAGGTCCTGGGTCAGCCCCTGAGTCGGATAAGCGTTGCCTGGGCTAAGTGGCGGGAGGTCACTGGTGTGGTCTGTGATCGCAGGTACCGTCCAAACTCTTATCCGGCCAAGGAGATTATGATCGATGCCTCCAGACTCGTGCATGACGGATCCAAGTTACCTGAACTTTTCCAACTTTTCCGTTTTATCGTTGACTCCTGGGACACCCTGTATATATCTATTTACTATTTAAAAATCGGTTATTTTTTTGGTCAATGTGAACTTGTATGTTTAAAGTAAGTCAAATGTATTTTTTTCTTGTAGTGATTTTTTTTATTATTTATTTATTTTTATTATTATTTTTCAATTTGTTGTTGTTAGAAAGACTACTTTAAGAATAGGTATTAGAATCAACTGTCAATTCAAAATTAATCAAAGTTTTTGTACACTTGTGAATGTAAGCCTCAGTATTCAAATAGATATTATAAATTTGCGGCGTTGAGTTTAGCCGCTCAACACACCCATCACGGAGGCATTGCATGTTAAGAGGCCGAACTCAACGCCGTAATTACAAAAGGAAACAAAGATACTTGTCTTTATGTCTGTTCTAATTAAAACATTTGAATAATTAACAATAACTAAGGAAAGCAGGAGTATGGTATAAAATAAAAATACTTTAACCTATAAAAAAAAAAATCTGCGGCTGTTAAAAATGTAACATAAAATTTTATACACATTAATCTGTGACAATTCATGCTAAAATAAAGGTTATTTTGTCTGTGCTTCTTATTTATCACGACTTCTTTCTTATCTGTAGAGTGTAATATTAGGTTGGGTGACAAAAGATTTATTTCTGATCTGTATCACAGATCTGTATTCTGTGGCAGTTTTAGCTTAGATTGTATAATTTATCCTTGATTTGTTTATAATTATTACAATAATTAATTATGTTTTTAATTACTTAGTGTTATATTAATATATACGTGGTCGGTGTGGTTTAGATATTTTATTAATAGCATGTCAAGTGGGCGCTAAAATAACAGTGTCCTCTTATTTATACAAGTGACGCTGACGTTACAAAAATGTTTTCATTAAAATTACCATTTTCTTTTTCGCATCGATAACCCTCTGACCGCTTGTTTACATAAATTTGGAAATTCACGCACTTATTGAATTTGTGCCAGTGTGAAAAAAAATCGTAATGTCCATATGTGATTAATATGAAGTGGACAGTGTTTTTTATTTTGCTCTCATGTTATTTAGCTAAAGGGGATTATGATGTTAAGTGTAGTTATAATTCTAAAACTGGTTTGACTTTCGAGCCTTCAAACGATGGAGTTGAGGGACGTTATAAAGTGGAATGGTGCACTACAGCGGATAGAAATGTTACATCTTGGGAGCTAGTATTACGATACGATGATCGCGCCCAAGAGAGCTGCCTCCGATACCAATTAGGTCCACTAGGCTCGGTGCACTCGCGCTTCCACGAACCAGTCAATCTTAATTTATCCTGTACTAATGTTAGTATTTATATACTTTTTTATTTATTAGTGAGACCCTATTATATACCTACTTTATGCTAAAACTAAGAATTATGCATTTATTTTTATTCTGAAAATGTCTTAATATGACGAAAGTTTTATTAATCATTGTTATTATTGTTAAGCTAAATCTAAATATTAGATTATAAGTTCCCAGGTTTATTTAGATAAACAACAGAGCCTGGGAAGCTAGTCTTAAGACACTTCTTCTTTCCACTAAATTCTGGAGGCATTGATATTATGGATTCTGAATATAATATATTATGTAATTAAATTATGCTTGTGCCATCATCATAGTGCAATGAACACAGCAAATGCAGGCAAATTATGATTCATTTCCCAGCTCCAGCTGGGAAAAGTGAGAAAAGTAAATGTAGCATAAAGGCAAGTGAGAAGCACTCAACACCCAATATCTCAAACTTGAGCAGCAAGTAGACATGATATAATATCTCAACAATATATTCTCTCCACCTGCCATGCTATATGAGGAATACAATGTGAAGCTGAAAAACAATTAAATGTATTCATTAGAGTAATTCTATATTACAGTTTCTGAACTTTTATTTTATTAAATAGTATCATTTTGTATTACATAAATTATTATTCATTTATGTAGAAAAGATACAAGAAAGGTTATCTCATGAAATAGATCAAGTTCATTACTTTTGTAACTGCTATTATAATTATAATATAAATTAAATTGGATAAGCTTGTTGCTTAGGTTTTTTTACAAATTCATGGCACAGTATCTTTTATTACGGTAATTATGGGTTCAATGCTCAGATATGTTTGAATACCTAAATGATATTGAAAGCATCTCTTGAATATAGAAGGAAATTTTAGAATGGAGTGTCTTGACATTGTAAATTTCCAACTGTAAAAAACATTAGCCAACTAAACTAAAATATTACTATTATTATTTTAAAAAAATAATTTATAATTTTTCAGGTATGCTTCACAACTAACTTAGATCTCATATTTAATGATACATGCTACCATGTTAATACATGGCTCCGCAGACACACCACAAGTTCAATTCCACATGAATCCCTCCATTATATTATTAACCCTTACAATAAGGAACATTTTACGGAAAGCAAAGCTATGGTGCATAATGAAACTGATGGGTAAGCATTTTCAAGCTTTTATATAGTAGTTAAAACTGTGGTTTCGTTTAAAGTGGTGCTGACAAAAACACTCTGTATATTATTAGTTTAATCGCAACAAAGTTTCAAACGAACAATACAAAATTCTCCTTATTATTTGTATGGGAAATCGAAAATTGCGATGAGACACTTTTCTTAATATAAAACATAAGAAATGCCCTTTTAGCATACATGTTTTTTTTGAGTCCAGAAGAATATTTTCACTATAATTTATAAAAAAAGAAAAATAAAATGCTACTCCCTAATATACAGTGCTATGCTGCACCCTAATATACAGTTGTCATTTTGTATATATATATTTTTTTAATATACATTTATGTCAGCGTAAGATTTTTGAACTCTATGGTGCTTTTTTGCATTTGACAATGTTGGTTCATAAAGTATCGATAAATTATTATATCGCAAGAGAGATTGTAAAATAACAAAGTTTATAATATTACAGTGACATATTTAAAATTTATGCCCAATTTATACATTATTTTTGTAAAGTATTTATCATCTGTCAAATATAATGCACAAATAATTATAATAATTATAGTACATTTGTTTCGTCATTAGTTTTCTATATGAGATGTTATTAAATGTTTTGAGGAAAGGTCACTTTAAAATCTGGTAATCATAATTCATAACATAAGGTCAGAATCAAAGATCTTATTGTGTTTGTTTTTTTTATTGTTTTTATTGTTATGCTTTTTCCTTCAAATGTATAATAATTAAATATCAATATTTTATATGGCTCATAAATTTTTAATTTTGCAGGGAGTACTTACTTGTGCACTGGTTTCTCGGATATATACCTGCTACCGATTATTTCATGGACCTTTGTCCTACAGATTACATGGTAAGAATGAGTACTTTTAAATATATCCTACTTACTAATCTATACTTGCGGCTTTATTGCTTTGTCAAAGAGGCATAACTAAGAGTTGTCTGTGACATATGACATACTCTTAGTAGACCTTGGCCTAAGTATGTTATATGTACAAGTAGGTAATTCTGACTGGTCTGTAACTATGTTTTTCCAAATGGACCAAGAATTACTTCTTGAGACGAGCACCTTCAACTATAGGCAGAGGAAACATATTGTTATGACATGACATTTGTTACCAGTTAATGTCTATTGGGATATTGCGATTTGATTAGCAGAACTCAAATTAATTCTTCTAAAATCAGATTAAAACAACATTTTCTTACATTCAATTAAAAATTTTAGTATTTCACTTTGTCTTTGTTCAATTTCTTTATGTTATTGTATATATAAGTTATCCGTTGTACACATTCTCTCTGTTATTATATGTTTTCTGTACTTATATGTAAAATATGAGTGTAACACTAAAATATATGTTTTATAAAATATTTAGTTGTTAAATGTCAATGTTCATTTGTCACAAATGCTAAAATAAACGAGTGTAGATATGACGACTCCTTGAAGCGCGGCGTTCCATTGTAATATTTGACGTATTTATAACTCTTGTATTGGTTGTGGCAACGTCACGTATTTACATCTCTTTATATTTTATTTTTTGTTCGATTTAATAAAAAAATGAAAGAAAAAGCTGGCACAACCACTGCACAAGAATAGAAACTGTATGAAAAGGAAAAAAAATACGATTCTTTAACACAACACGCAGTCATCGCAGTTTTCGATGATATAACGGAACAATTCATTATTGACACAACCAACACACAATACGATTATTATTCTTCTTTATTATTTTATTTATTCTTCTTATTTAGTGATTTGATGCAAAAAATATAAGTAGCAATTTCAAATAAGGATTAGTTCAAGTAGTTCTTGTTTTTATTAATTTGATATTTATGAACTTTGTGCTTTTACTATTTATTTGAGTAGTTCATAAATGAATCATGTATGAATGCGGTGATTGTCGTTTCGATTTCAAATTAAGGGAAAGGTTTAGTTGTGTTTTTTTCAGCGTTATACTTTTTCTCGCGAAACAGTGTAGGTAGAGGCAACCTATTGTTAAAACACTCTGTTCTTCTCATACCGCCTGAACTTAAGGCTTTGCATGTTGAGTGTACATTTAGTCATTGTTTTCTGGACCAACAAATACATACTACTCTTATTACTATGATTTGTTTGTTAATATAGCAATAATATGAAGAATGTGAGAGGATAAATAACTTGTGTAAGTTATTTCGTCTAACAAATATAGAGTCAACCCACTCGTTTTATATTTGAACACAAAGCTGACGCATGTCTGTACTCAGTGCTATCTCATCATATCTGTTACAGTGTTACAGTTAATATTTGTAAATCCCGCATTTGAGTACCTAGGTGCGTTGTACGGATTCCCGTAGGCCATCAACAATGTGTTCCATAGTTAGTGTTTTATTAATTTGTTGTAACTCTTCGAAATGTAGTTTTTTTCATTCCAAATTACTTTTATTGATTGGGTAGTAAATATTTTAATTTGTTATAAAATAATACTCCTCACGCCTATTTTATGATACAGCCAAGGACAAGAATCAGGGACAATCTGGAAATCGATTGGAAAAATGGTTAAGACTAACATCAAAACGATTAACGTAATATAGCCTAAAGCCTTCCTTTATAAATCTAACTATCTATCCAGAACTAAAATTATTTTTGAATGCAAACTAGTAGTTCCTGAGATTAGCGCGTTCAACAGATAGTATTACAAATGTATTATCACTCGCGACATAAGTGGCATTATTATTTAAATTACTACGCGCATACAATTGTAGTTATTTTCTTATCATAGTTCACAATATTGCTAATAATATTGCAAATACTTTGCAGTAATTCAAACAAATATATCTTACACTATACTTATATACTTGCATGCTATATGTATGTAGTTATATGAACTCATACAATACTATATCGAATCTACGAATGTAATTATTCTACTGAAAGTTGACATGAATAATGTATGGAACCTCAATAAAAATGTCATTAGAATTGTTGCTCAATTGAGTCCGTCGTTGCGTAGTGGAACAGCGTCTATAGCATAGTGATTACGAAGATTATAGGTTTGATCCCAGAGAGTGAATTATTTTTATTTCTCCGCCTTCCGCTACTCAACACACAATGTCTTGAATTCGGAAAAAATCCGAGAAACGTAATGTCTTGACAATAGTTTCTGACTGCCGACTATATAAAGATAAAACATGAATCTAAATTGACCCAATATTTGTAGAAGAAAGAATTTATTTCTGAATAAGTTGTTGCTTAGGGTCGGTTGCTCACAAATTCAAATGGTTGAATTTTATATAATATTGCATTATAAATACTTGTTTTCATTTGTATGTTGTAAATCTAATACTTACATAGTACAATTTTATATGTAAAATATTTATTCAAGTTTATCTTTTGTTTTGTCACATTAGGATATTAAACGAGGAAATATATACATATTATTTAAAGACGTCATTAAATTATTAAGTTCATATTAATTACTACTATAATATAGTTGCGGCTCGTGATATTTAAATATATTACATAGAGGTATTAAATTTTGATGATTATCTAGATATACGTTATGTTAGAGTCTATAGTAACTTTATATTTATTGCATGGTGTGGGACTATACTTTTAGTTACTTATATTTTGTTATTTACAATATGAAGTATACATTATGAATTTTTATAGTCGGCCTTGTTTGAAACTAAAAACAGACCGCAATATGTATTCTCCATAGCCTCCTTCAATTATTTTATATTTTTCTTTTGTTTCACAGAGCGAATGCGAAGACGTCACTTCAAGCTGTACAGCCATGACCTCACAAATATCGTGTAAGATTCATACACGGTACGGCTGTTATACAGCTCATTTACATCACAGTGCCCCGTGGACGGCCGCCGAGGCTCTATTCGCGCAATTGATTAACACGGCCTGTTCTCTATGCCATGAGAAGGAACCTATAAAACCTGTACAGCCAACACAAGCTAAAGCATGGTGGGCGGCGGCCATCATTGTTGCCATCGCTTTTTTGGCTGCCCTAGCATTTTGGCGGGCTCGTATTGATATAAATACTAGAAAACGAGTGTTATTTACGTGGTTATCGCGTAATACGACAGTAACGCCGCCATCTTGTCCACCAACGGCCATTGTGGTGTTGCTATACGCGGGAGACTGTGAAGCGATGATGAAAACGGTCTCGATTTTACGTGAATTAATTATAAAATATACAGGCTATCAAGTGATCGATTTGTTTAATAATTCGGTAGTGGCCGCGTCGGCTCCCAGCGCCTCTACTTGGATAAGGGGTTTGTTGAGGCGGGATGATGTTAAAGTCGTGTTGTTACAAACGCCCGCGGCGCAACAGTTGTATTGCCCGACGCTTAATAGTGAAACGAAGACGGTGCCTACTTGTGAGTACTTTGTTTTTGTTTAGCTTGTTTTGTAAAGCTATTTTTGTAGCTAGTATTTTAAATTATTTATTTAAATTTATTTTAAATTTCTTTCAAAGAAGTACCGCAACTTCTTTCCACGTAACAAGAAATAGTCTTCAAAACGTATTGCATACTTTTGACAAAAGTATACAAGACATCTTCAATTATACATTAATCTTCAATTTAAATGGTGATGAGCAAAAACGAAATTAGTTCTCAATTTTGCTGCCCTTCAAAATATACCGCCCTAGTTACCTGTGCAGTTTGCTGCTTAATCCACTACTGATTAAAACTCATTTCTTTAAAAATCGTATAAATATTGGAACACAGCGCCTCTTAAAAATTATTTTTAACAGTAAAAAAATATTAAAATGTATGTGCTTGTGTGTACATTCCAGTAATAGCGCCGCTAATGGGCACGCGCGTGTGCCCGCGCCGCCCGCACGCCGGCGACGCGCTGCTGGCGCTGGCGCTGCGCGAGCTCGCGGACACCGCGCACGCGCACGCCGCGCCCTACCGCAAGTACTACGTCGCCGAGTACGTGTACTGTATATTATATTACAATTAAATTACGTTTAAGAACACTACAAATATGCAGATGACTAAGCTGTCTAGTTAAGAACAATAGTTGCGTATGACACAATATTAATATTCTATGTGTGGAAAGTATCTCTGTCCACAGGCACAATGGGATTACATTGAAATGATTATCATAATTTTAAAATGTCATATAGTGTTCGCCGATAAATGGGCTAGCCGATACAAGAACACAGTAAACCCTGAAATAACTTTGCTTCACGCTGTATCGCTAGCGGGGTAGTCAGTGAGAACAGAGCGCTTAACGCTACAGTCTCTACATACTTCTTTCGCTTTGTCCACTGTCATCAACCTCTTCAATTTGTCCTAGCTGCACTTTTATAATCACTCCCACAAATGCAAGGCTTAGCTTACACCTCGTGCGAAATACGTTTAAGAATAATTCTATTATGTTCCTTTACCACAAATTATAATATCAAAATTATTTCACTACACTTCAATATAACAATCAACATTTCATTGAATAACTCCTACAAACCTTTCTGTTACAGGATATCCGGTATTAAAGCAGAAGTGGCCCGCAACTTAACACCGTTACGACGATATATACTACCTGAAGCTGCACCCACTTTACTACACGACCTATCACCCCCCACCCCCAGCACACCAAACACCCTAAACACTCCCAACACCAATATGGAGGACACATTAAGTGAACTACGTGCATCCATAGAGTCACTCCGCGACTTCATACGTGATAATCCTGATTATTTATCTGATGAACTTATTTTTATGTGATAGTGTCTAGTAAACTTGATATTGAGTGTGAGAGCTTGGGAAATCGAACTTGAGTCGCTGAATGTGACACTTCGACACTACCACCGACACCGACATTACACTGGATAGTTTCTAGTCTACATTTAACAAAACTTATTCTTAATGGAATTAAATTAACAATAATTCATGTGTTTATGATTTTACTCTTTGATTTTTTTTTATTATCATACAATATTATTATATTGGTTACAATTTTGACAGGTCAAGTTTAGTTAGAAACAATGTATAACGTAATAATGTAATGATATCGTTATATGAGGCAATTGATTGTCATTATTATCTGTCTTTTTAAAGTGTAAGAAGAAAATATATGAAGAATCGTATTGAAAACCAAACTTAAAATAATAAGAAAAGTACAATGGAAGGAAATAAAAAAAAATGTAGAAGTCATATTGGTTGAACTGCTATTTTTTATTTCGTATCTAAACAAAAACAATAATCAAATGTAATATGTCAAAGATTTTATTATTATAAAAAAATATTTGTGTTTTATTTGTTATATTATTTCATTCCATTCATATTGAGGTGATCGGATTCTTCCAATAAATATTTATAATATATAATCGTTTATCCTCATGCATCAACATTTTGTACAGTAGTTACAGAGTAATTAGTAATGCTTTGTCAATCTAAACTAAGAAATTAAAATATTTTAATAATTATAATTAATTAATCTCTTGTATACAAACCCACAACCGTCATGTATATTCATTAATTAATTAGTTGCACTCTTTAACAAAATTAAACAAAACTGATCTGCTTGTAGAATAATAATTAAGAACCAAATATTTAAGATATATTTTTAGAAAATAATGTATTTTTTACACTAATATTACTTATTTTTGAAAAATCAGTCAATTTTAATAATAAATTAGGCAATATATTTTTAACTAGTTTTAAATCTGGAATTAAAATATATTTTAATTTTTTACTATAATAATTATATTGTTTAAATTGTATAGAGCAACCACTTTTTATTGTAAGAATAAGGAAATTAAAATGATATTATTTCACTGTATTCCTTTATGAATGTTCATAATATGGTGTTTAGATAATTTGTCGTTTAGATCTAGTCCTAAGACGTTGTCCGTTCCCGACACAATGTCCAATTTTCGAGTCACTACCAAAATCTGACTATGAAATCAGGCTTTTTACCTTATCAGTAGTTCGTTCGAATTAAGTAAATGGAACAAAGGAATATTTATTCTTTAGAAATTTCCTGTACATTACAAGAAGGAGCTACGATGCCACAGACTGACGCATCAAACATATAACACCCCTTTGCGTCGGAGGTTAAAAAATGTCACAATACATTAAAAAGTAATATTTAGAATATCTTTCTTATGTAAAAGTACGGTAATATAAAATTCTTGGTAAATACATAGATTAAGAGTAGTTATTTGTAACGTCGAGCTTATGAAACGAATTTGTATCATATAAATATATTATTATACTATATAATATTCAGAGAAAATTGATATTTGTATAAATATTTTCTTATATCAGAAGTATTGATTGTGAAATTTTATTTTTTTATATGGCAAAATAAATATGATGTCATGTCATCATTTTGAGAACCCTTTGGTAGATTATTAGAATAAGACTATTACAATATTGTTTATTGTGACCATCAAAGTAAAATTTGAAGTAATCACTGTTATGACTTGTTGTTAATAAATATACGTTTGAAAAATCCATTCATGCTTTTCATTTTGAATCCCAATTGCATATTGAAACTTTGGTTATTCTAGAAAGTGCGACCAGGAAAACAAAACTAACTTGAAGAGTTTCTTGTCATGACAAATAAATAAAATAAAACACATATGTCACGCTGTATCCCACTCACAGCTAGTTAGGCAGAGGGTACCTAGTGTTAAGACACTCCGTTCCCTATTACACTTTATACATCAATTTTGATATTTTAACAACTTAAAGTAAAAATAGATTGACTTACAACTTGTTTTAACATAAGTAATATGTTCATGTACTGTAATTTGAAAATGGCGCGCAGGTCGCTTTGTCGAGTGAGTGAGCGAGACAAGTAGAGAATGAGCGAGATGGCATGCACGCAGGTACACCAGCATGGCGGCGATTCATTACGCCCGACGAGTGTGTAGTATGGATATGCTGTATACATATTATGTTCTGTTATAGTATGTTATGTTTATTTTATTTTACTTTTGGTTGGTTTTATAGTAGGGAATGGTTATATAGAGAGATGTTAAGTTTGATATTTTAAATATATACTTGCATTCGTGTCTTGGTATCTATTATACTTTTCAATATGTGTAATAATCAGTAGTAATAATATATTATGATATTGTAATAAAGCAATTTACATTTTCTTTCGTAATTAATTATTATTACAAACGATTATATTTTTAAGAATAAAGCTTTATTACAAGGAATACTTTCTCATGGACAAAGCTAAGTATACTACAACGTTACGCCGGTAGGTATATCCATAGGTTTGTATCGTGCGCGAGTTTTATCAGCGATACACTATCAGCGTTACGTAACCGACAGCGCGCCGAGCACAGCCGACGCCGGCCGATCGGGCCCGAGCGACGCCGAGCGCGCTCGAGAGCGAGCGGGACGTCGTGCGAGCATTAAATTTCGATCCTATTCTGTAATGTTTTGTCCAATCGCGTCCGATCTCTGCGCGTTCCGGTTCTTTGTCATCAATGGGTGGCCGCCCGCCGCCGGCCCGCACTACCGCCAGTCTCCAGACCCGCGTACGAACGACCTACGCGCCTCTCCCGTCGCTCCCCACGACGCCCGACTGCCTCGGGAGCCCCGGCCCGCAGTGGAGCCCGGCGCGGCCCCACGTCTTACCGAGTGCACAGCGTCCTAGCCCACCAGCACCACTCGCGTGATCGTGTCTAGTAGTTATCCGGCAGTCGAGCGAGGCGGTCGCCTACTGCAGTGCCCGACATGCGCCCGGCGCCCTAGCGCCCAGCGCGGAGCCCGAGCCCGAGCCCGGTAGCTGTGACGGCGCGAGTGCCGGTGACCGGTGTGTGGACGAGAACGATCGGTCGAGCCGACGCTCAATAATGCTCAAATTCCTGACACACAAGCTCCGAACGCACTCGCTGAATGAGGAGAACGTCTCCGGAAAGGTGGGTGTCGCCGCGAGCTCGGCCGCCACCGAGCCGGCGAGTCGAAGGTCACACCGCCACCAGAAAATGGCCGCCTCGCGAGAACAAAGGAGCGGAACGATCGGCTTCCATACGCTCGCTCTCGTTCCCTCGCGAGTGTCGCCCGGCGGAGAGTGGTGGCGGTGTGTCACTACGTCACTGCGTCACTACTCGCGGCGGAAACTGAGGGAATGTTTTGGTTGCAGGTGGAGGAGCGGGACTCCGGCACCGAGTCGGACGACGAGGCGGAGCGCGCCGACACCGGTGAGTTGACACAGCTGGTCAGCCAGCGGGAGACACTTCACAATTGCAATAATACACATAAATATCTAGAATCGCATAGAAATCTTTGTCTATCATGACGTACTTATGTAGAATAGTGGTGTGACTCGTCCAAGTGTAAATAAATATGCCAAATATAAATAACAAAAACAAGGCTGCATATCTAGCGATTGTTACTGACATTATTAGATTCTTATTAGCATACCGGTTTAGCGGAAAGTAGCGCCGCCGCCGGTGTCGACACCACGACACTACGACACTAGCTAGCGATTGCGTTACATCAGATTAGAGCTTAGATACTTGTGTCGTAGATTATTTACAGTATATTCTAGGGATGTTTTAATGTATGCTTGCAATGCAAGTAATCAAAATTCTATACAACTAGTACAACCGCTTTGTTTATACTGTGACCTTGAGGTGCGACCTTGAACTTACGCGAAATATCTAAGTGTGTTAGCATATAGTAAGGTGCTCTCGTGTTAATTGATGGCCACGTAATACACGAAAGGGCTAAACTGACCTTTATTGAAGCTTTTTTTTAATATTATTTGTGAATATTATCTGTGATAGTTGTAAATAAAATAATTTAAACACAACATTTTAAAAATATTATTATATTTCAGATAAGCTTAGTTATAGTTCGTTTTATTTAAATATTCTCTACCTTTTTTAAAATAAAAATTAAAAATATAGTGATGCTGAATTAGTTTTTTTTTTGATACATTGATGTCTTTCACGTAAAATATCCCTACATAAGGAAGATACAGAGGTAACTATAGGTCAGACAAGTCAACTTTCCTATTATGTAGATTCAACAATAATTATCATTTTTTCAAACGTTATATTTACTCAAATATGTAATTGATAAATAGCTTGCCAATTTATTACTGAAATCTGGACATTAGTTAAATCTTAAACTACAGTACTTAATAGTGATGTGTCGGTATCCTTTCTAAAAAAAACAGTCCTCCATTCAAATGATCGATCAGCTCATATTAATTTATATGAATAATTTTTAGACGTGGCGCAGTGGCACAAGCATTGATTTTTATGGATTCGCTTTTAAAGTAGCGTTAGCTTTTAAAGTAGGTTCCAATAAAAAGTATACTGAATGGTACTTATAAGAAATATCCGAATTTAAGAAAAATTTTACAGATTCGAATCCTATATCATTCAGTGATTTATAATTAATGAAAAATAGAAAATAATTTTGTAAGCTTAAGTAACTATTATCATATACATAATACATTCCATTTTAATATATATATGTATTAAAATAGTAGCTCTCTTTTATAGATCTATATAAAAATAAGTATTTATTTCTGTTATTATATTATTTGAATGCTAAAACCTCACGTGCAATGTAATTAACTCTATTATTTTTGAATACAAGCATTTTTCTTTTGTATTACAAACTAACAACATGTATGGAGCTATACTGACATGTGAGAGCGAGTCGATCATAACGCCACTCACGTTATATCTACCAGATAGACATTTATACAGCGTAAGCCCTTTCTCTTTCAACACTGTTAATTGTTGTAACTGTTATACACGACTATTGTTTTTGTGTCTAAGCTAAGGTAATATGTCTTAAATATAATTTACAGTATTCTCAACCGACTTCAAAATGAGATATGACATGTATATTGTATGTATGAGCGCAGAGGCACTGCGCTTCATTGTGAACGCGACGGTTGTGGATTCGATTCCCACTCGGGAGAATAATTCAAAACAAAACACTATTATTTGAGGGTATGTATGTGATATTGTCGGAATGGCTAATATTTCAACATAATAATCTATGTAGGCTTTTAAGCACGTATGCTGAATATCGTAAGCGTATGTACGTTTGTCTATAAATTTATTTGAAAGTTATTCATAACCAGATTAGTGTCATTAATTCAATTTAGAGAATAGTCTAAGTTTTAACAAAATTAGGTTTAGTTTTTTGGATATCCTACAAAATGTCATGTACAATGTAGTTTATTTTTCAAAATTACTTTTATTCATTATAGAGCTTTGTGAACGCATTTAGCTTTACTAACTTTCCAAGTATTTTAACTTTAAAAAGATCTAACGAGACAAGCCTTCAGCATTAGGTGATAACTTTAATTGGTTTTTATTTAGACAATGACCAGCGACAATAAATAGACTCTGACCTTTGAAACTTTATATACCTACTAAGCAAAAACTTTGTCGTGCAGTTGCTATAAATGCTATAAATAAATTAATTTTGCACTGGCTTCTATAAACTAAGTTATTTATATAACGTAATATCACAAAAAAAAATAATATATATTTTTTAATTATTAACTTTCCGCTCTTGGCTTTGCTTATGATTTTGATCTCCAAAATGAATAAATACAACTTTTTTTAATAACTAGGATATTAAAATACTCTATTTGTTATTGACAAAGACGATATTCTCCTTCCTTTTGGGTGAATTTACCAAAATGTCTTGTTTCTCTTACTATCTGGAATATTTGAAAATTTTTAGAATCTTTTGAGGTTTGGACAGTGGTCTGAGTATGTCAGTCACCTTAGTACATTATTTATTTTATGGTTACATATTTCTAAATTATGTATTTATATTATTTTTATTTAGAAAACGAATAAGTTAATTTATCCGTTTTCTTCTTTTATTCAAGACTAAAAAAATAATAATAAAACTTTTAAGAAAAAATTTAGACTCGGTTATCGTTTAATTCATTAATCTCGAACTCTAATAAATATAACATTAAGAAAATCTATGTAAGTTACAAGTTATCAGTGTAAGTCAACGCCAAATGATAACGGTTCTCAATAAACAATAGTATTTAGTATCTAATTATGAATGCTGCGCGTGCGCTTGCCGCTCGTCGCAGCTGTGTAAATGGTACTTCTCTGTGCTGTATGCGGTACGTCTATGTTCTATATCTTGTTTTATCTATTATATATCTAAATACGGGGCTAGAAACGAAATTTTTAATAAAAGTAATAAATTACTTTATTTGGCACTTCCTAGGCTTTTCCAAACTATTTAAGTAGACTCCCAAGTTCTTAATTAGTTTAATAAAAATTTAATTTCATAAAAAAATTACAATATGCAAAAATTATAATCATGGTGACACTTGACGAGTAATCCATATCCCATATCTAAGTCTATAACCGCGCTAAGTCTCGCAACACCCCGTTATCTAAACGCTACTTGAAATCTGACGGATGTGCACTATAATAGATAACTATTATAGTTTCATAAAATAATGAAGCTCGTGTCAACATCGTGGTTCAGTGAGACGCGATGGCAGTGGGTTCGATTCCCACTCACAATTTTCATTTCCCTATTCTGGTAGACCAAGCTCTTGGGCCTGGGCTCTGCAATGTTGGATCCCGCACAGAAGAATGCTAAAATAATTCGTTTCGTATTTACTATTGTCATGTACCAGCTAGGATATGATTTTTTAAGGCTTAGTTTTTAAAAATGTACACATTAGTCATAAATGACTTTATGAACTTTAGTTATCCTCGTATATTTTTCGTCCTAGCCATACTATCTAACCTTACGTACTTACAAATATTATAATTATTTACATACGGACAGAAAGCAAACCGTGATGGATTGTAAAAAATCTAATTCCACGCGGTCTGACGGCATCGTAATCTAGACGCGATTATTTTATCGCCAAAGTCAAAGTAAAGTCACGGTCTAGGTTACAATATGGACGATGTTAACTCACGTGGTATGTAGCTGGAGTAGGTATGCAATTACATTGTTATTGCTATGAAATGAAGTTCAATGGAAAAGTATAGACGTTATTTAAAAAAAACATCTTCACGCTTTATCCCGCCACAGCAGGGTAGGCAGAGGGAACCTAGTGTAACTCCATTTCCCATTTTCTGCCGAATTCTGGAGGCAAAGAAATGAACATACTAGAAAGTTAAATAAATACAACCAGTCGCGTTTACAGTCACATATTTGTGCCTTTGCGACGTGTAGACGTTATTCAAATAAATAAAATTTCGCCTCAAAATATTATTCTTTATCAGTATTTCTTTGTCTACATTGTGTTTAAAGATAATAATATAAATATGATGATATACCTATAGTAAATTGATATCAAACCGTAAAAATCCAGGCCCTATCAGCGTTGTCAATATTGTTTACAATTAGGAAACTTAAGCTCGCCATTTACTAGTAATGTCATACTACTATATTATTCTTTTTTCATCCAACTTTGCAAGAAATTGCTCAATGACTCGATTTTTACATACAAATTACCTATATGTATAGTACACTAAGTTCTCGCAAATAATACAATACCTATATAATTATAATATAATACAAGTTGTTTAAGTATAATATACATATCTGTGTTGTGTTATCAGTGTCGTCGTATAGTCTGCGCAGGCGCATGTCAAGCGAGTGCGGTTATATGTATCATATTGTTCGATATGACCAATGTCTATTATTCTATTTCTAGAATTTCTAAGTACTTACTTAGTAAACGGTTGGTTACGTCAGGTGTTCGGTTTTAACCATTTTTGTCGTGATAAATGAGAATTGTGTGAATCATTCAACGTCGCTCTGTCTACGTGGATTCATTAGGATAAAAACGACGTACAACAAAAAACAATTCTGCTATGAAAAAAAAAAATTACAGCGATTATTTATAAAATAAGTCAATCAATTATGAAAACTTCTCCATATAATTGGTTCGATACAACTAAGAAGCTCCATAATCTTAGAAGCTGGCTGTTCTAGCAGGAAGTCTCGTGATTGATTTCGCGGGATCTATCTACAATTATTGTTAACTGACATCGAGACAAAGATTGATTGGAAGGTCATTACGATATTTACGATCGAGGAACTAATTCACTATTAATTTAAGTATGTACATATGTATAAGCTCTTATCAGCTATCGTTAGTGTTATATTTCCCTTTTTTTTTTCTTATTATTATATAAAATGTGCCCTTTACATTTATAGGCAAAATTATATTATTTTCTTCTATCAATCAACAACATTATTAAATAGGTTTTTATCTTTTTATACTCACAGTATTTAGAATTGTATATTTTAGGATATTTCTAATATTTGGGCTTTCAGCGCGAAATAGTACGTTACATACATACATACATATATAGCAAGGTAGGTAGGCAGAAGAAATGTAGTGTTAAGACACTGTATTTCCCGCTTTCCATCCAGTTCTTTTACCAGAGCGAGAAAATTAAAATAATTCATTCCCCCGAATGGGAATCCAACCCACAACCTTCACGGTCAGAAACTAAACCGCTGCACCACGGCGGCCCAGGCAGTTTAATAACAATAATATTTCATAAAATTATAAATGTCTAAAGACTATTAAACTAAATCAAAATATTATTCTTTAACATAATAAAGATAAGAGGAAAAAAGCTTAAACACGACAGAGCTGTTATAAATAAGACGTCACAATTATTTATGAATACTTCTAGGGACACATACCTACATACATAATATGTTTTTCTTACAAAAATGTAAAGAATAATTATTATATTTTCTACAATACTTTTTTTATCTTTGCTTAAATATTTTTATACGTTCATTTCGTTCCAATTTTCCATATATTATAATGATGGAAAAAATCTTGTATTTAAGATTTTTCAATTTTAGTCATTGCTGTCCGTCCACGTTTAGCACCATAATTACCAGCTGTAGCGCTGTCTGCTGAGCCAGGACTGCCTTTATCTATAAAATAAATATATTTACTTATATATGACGATAAAATATCTTAAAATGTTTAAATAGACGAACTGAGACAAAGAATAATGTTGTTAACGATACAAATAATATGTATCCAATAGTTCTAACTTTCAAGTTAGTACGAAATTTGAATTGAAATACCGAAACACCGTTACACGGTGTTATACAAAAAGCCTTGTCCAAACTTGGTCGGTGTTTGTGAGGCATGTCGCTGTCGCTGTTACTGTCACAGTAACTAATGGCCGTGATTGACGCGCGAGTAGTTGCTTTTACACTAACATTATGATAAAATAATATGTAAATGATTTAAGTAAAATATTAATTTATTGTTTAAACTCCAACGAGTTTTCTCAACTCGCAATGCCTCCAGAATTCGAGGGAAAATGGAAAACGAAGTGTTTTAACACTAAATTTTCTCTTACTACCTTGCTGTCTAAGTAAAGCTGAGTTTAAGCTTCAAATGTAGGTACGCAAGAAGTCCTTGACCAAAGAAGTGTCGTGTTACGAGGCGAACCCAACTGGAAAAATATAATAGTATTCTGATGTCATTTTTATTTTAATTGTAATTTGATTGTTGTCTTAACCATTCAACACATAATGTAAAAAAAACTTCACTCTCAGCTCTTCTGAATATCGAGACTCAACACCGATCTTTCTCTACCAGAGCGGGTATATAAAAAAATATAATCCTTACCATTACCCCTGAGGGAGAAACGAACCCACCTCCGTCCCACTCAACCACGACGGCCTCTACCGTATCTATACTATCTATACTAATATAATAAAGCGGAAGAGTTTGTTTGTTTGTTTGTTTGTTTGAACGCTAAGATCTCTGGATCTACTGGTCCGATTTACTATGTTTTTGTTTTGTATGAAAGCTGCATTCTTCAGAAGTGCTATAGGCTATATAATATTACATTACACATATATACTAATAAATTAAAATACTTTCTAATTTGACATGCAATTTATTCTGCCATGTTAATAACAACCGTCGTTGCTAAGCACCGGTTTGCAAAGTTTCTTTGTTGTTTTAAGAAAACGTCACCCAAAATGAACTTATATTTTGATATTCATCCTTATAAAAATAAATATATTATATAATATTTAAGAAATATTCTTATAGTTCAAGCAGGCGTAGCCGCGTCCGGGTCCACTAGTATTGTATACACAGGACTATTAACATCTAAAAGCATTGTTTGTCACTCCAAATAGAGTATACCGTATACAGTACACGCTTTGTAAAGCTTGTCATATAAACTAATGACAATATTTGACACGTGAAGTAGTTGCGTACAATGGTGATGCTCGTTGGTGGTACCGAGCACCGACTGGCGGCTAGAGGTGGAGGAACGAGCGTGGTTATTAATTCAATGTCATTAATATTTGTAGGCCTTGTTAGTTTTACATTAAACGGTTGCTAGAATTCTTTTTGCGCTTTATAATGCTCTATAGTGTGATAGTTTATCAAATGAAATTGTGTTTTGAATAGGGCTGTCAATTTATTGATAAATATATATTTTGCTTTTATTCTGATTTATATATTAGGCGTGAGCGGTACGTCAGTCTGTTTTTATTATAATGATGATGTTGCATTCTCCTATTGTGTAATATAATCTATTTTTTACCGTACAATCTCCTTCGTGTGTTCTCCATACAACGTGACATTGGCGAAGTGATTAGTGCTCAAATGGCACGCTCGAAACGCCATGAATTAAGAACTGAACTGAACTGATGATGATGTCGATACTTACTCGAGAAGCTAATGATTATTATTTATTTACTGTATATTATATTTTAAAGGAGTAAAAAAAAAGTAAAGTTCCTTGCCGTCTCCTACCAACAGAACTGTTTTCCGAGCCAGTAATACCTTCCTTTAACGTTGCTTCTGTGAGAAGTTCTGTGAGAAGTTGCCATTTAGAAAATAATATTATGATTAGGTACTACTTGCGTGCTATGTAATGTATCCTCGCCTATTTCTGTTTTCGTGTTTCATCATTTATATGTACCTATATACATTGTAGAAGATAGGTAGGTACTATACTTTGTATATTTATGCATGAGATTCAAAGAGCAACTGATTTTTTGCACGATTCGACGTTTAACTTTTTTACTATCGCAATTTGAAACCGGATTTGCTGTTAGTTCTAGCTCTATCTCCTTTAATATAGAATTAATAGTATCGAAATATTCATTGCAAGTAATAAAGTAATATGTAGAAGATAAAATAAAAATGATTATATGTCAAAGATAAAGGCTGTCGACGTGGCACTGCGAAGGTTGTGAGTTCGATTTTCCATTCGGGGGAATGAAATATTTAATATTTTTATTTCTTCGCTATGGTAAGAGGGCATTGAGTGCCGCCACTGATCATTTTTAATTAACATTTTGCAAATGTTTGACTCAAAAATACAATTAACCTCATTTATACGAGAATAAAATCTGTCAAACTAGTTTTACCTGTTTCATTAGCGATATAATCACGTACACTTTCTGTACTAATACACAGGAAAATATATGTAGATTACTTACAATCTTAAGGTACGGCTTTACCTTAGAGGTATTTTTTAGAATCACGCTGTATCCCGCACAAGCAGGGTAAGCAGAGTGAACCTGGGAACCTAGTGTTAAGTCGTTGCGATAGAGGTTATTTAAAAGTATTTCAATAAATAGAAATAACTGTTTATGTGTGTTATTATTTATTGATAAGAAACAAGTATTAATAAAGTTATTTTTAAAATGTAGTAGTGAGTGAGTTTGTATTCATACTCACAATAATATTGGTTATTATCGTTTGTTTAAAAGAAAATAACAAAAAATGTTTTATTACATTATTTATTATGTCAAAATACTAGCAACCCTAAGTACTATATACTAGTCTAAATGAACCCACACAATCTGGTTCAACATGTTGAAACACGTCCTGTCATGTCTTTTTAACTTGTTCTGCTGCCCGAACGTAAAAACTTATATTATTCAATGTACATATAAAGTCAGTGGTCGGAACTGGTTTCAAACGATCACGAGTTCGAATTCGGCTTAGAAAAGGAATGCAGAAGATATTTCCTGTCTATTAAATTTAGCGAAGAAACTTGAAGAGGTTTTTATCTCGTTAACAGAGTACGTTGAGAAATCTTCTCCGCTTACTTCCCAATTTGTAGTCATCGCCTGTTGATTGGAGAAGTAACATCTTCTGCCGATTGGAGAGTTTCAGTCGACAAATGGGGCGCAGTGACACAGCTGACTGTAAATGTAAGCGCCAAGGTTATAGGTTCAATTCTCATTCGGTGGTGTTTTTTATTTTCATTTGCTCTCTAGTAATCTCTCAGTTAAAACCCAAAACTCCATCGTCTTCAGTATGACTTTTAATATTGTCTACGGACATAGACTTGAAAAATTAAGTTCCTTTTTGAATGGAACACGTCGATGAGTAATAAAATTCTCTTGTACTTTGACACGCCTCATTAAAACGGAAACGTGCAAACTACGCGTCGCCCGTGAATAGCTAATGGAAGGTGATTTTATATTAGTTTACTCTTTACAGTGTCTCTTTTTATTTTTTATTATTTTATTCTATTTAAGTCAAAAATAAGGAATAAGTGACTCCTTAATTACCATTTTGCACGCAAATGTTAAAAATATTTTCAAAATAAGTAATCATTGGCCTAAGCCAATAATGATTCCAATTAATAATCGTGGCTGCTGAAATTTTGTTAAAGTCCAACAAGCTCAGCACAGAATTTTCAATTGGTCAGAGCGCAGAATCCATATTTTTATATGTTTTGTAAAAAAAAGTATTTTTTCCTAAGGATATCTATTGGAAACCACTTTAAAAATGTAAAAAATGGAAATAATCTTTTCAAAGTTTTTACATATTTTACCTGTTAAATCGGATTAGACGATAAAATAATTTAATTTTGAGAATACTTTCATTCACTTGCAACTACCACCTTTCATATCCACGATTAGATATTGATTTTATACTCACGTTGTCTACGACTTCCGTTGTAATAAGCAATTTCAATTGGACACACTATATTATCACTGATATTTATCACTAAGTAGATATATCACAAATGATAATTTTCAATAGTAAAACAGATAAGTTGTTAAAGTCTCGCCTTTCCCAATAAAAGGACTATTTAACAAGTGTTTTTACAATTCGAATCAATAGTGCTTGAGAGTAGCAACACTCTTCATCTTTATTATATTAAAATATATAGATATTTGTTTTACAATGAAAACTGCATCTTTTATTTTCAATATCTTTTTTCTGTTATTAATTTTATCACTATTTTATACTATAATCAGTTTATTATCACAAGTCAGTCAAGATTTTAGTATAAGTACCGATAGCGATTTACTTATACTTTTAAAATATCACCACCAGGCACTATCTGACTTCATGACTGTCCTTCAGTCTCAAATACGTCCACTATACAAGTTTCCAGATGTTCGCTATCTGTATTTGTTCAGGTGTTTATTGCATTTGTATAACTGGTTGGCGAATCGCAATATGTTTTGTATTGAATAGTTTAAATATATTCAACTGATCAAATTATATTCTTTGCGTTCACTTTAGTTACTTTCTGGTAACAAATATTAGGTTTTCTTGGGAAATCTAAGAAAATAAGCGCTGTAATTTATATTACAGCGCTTATTAATATTGTTATCAATATTTCCTAAAACTTCCAATTCGTCGTAAAAGGAAAAGAATGTTGTTATCTTGGATACTTATTATATAAAGTAAAAACGTAGCAGTATTTCCTCAATAAGTCGCAATTTCTAATCGCCAATTAGTTGATAGTGATCTCATATTGGAAGATGTCGTAACTTATTGAAGACATAAGAAACTTATAGATTTTCAATAGAGATTAGGACCGTCCATTAGTTGAGACTTTAGAGCGGTTGCGTCCGACAGAAACGAATCGCATGAATTAAACATATAGCTAAAAGTGGATAAATTAATTACAATTGCTTCCTCGAAGTACGGAGTACGAATCTGATTTATCCTTTGCCAATTATAATGGCGAAGTAAAGTGTATTTAATATTTATATCAAAATTGTTTCCTGTAGAACAGACGCGAGAGAATTTTATCATGAGTAAAAAATACTGGTAGAAGGTTTGTTTCACGTTACGATTTATGCCAGCCCTACAAGTTGTGAATCGCATTTTATATCATCAATTGGCTATTGCACAGTGAATGGGCCCCCTCGTGCAAAAACCCGCTTGCAGAGACCGAGTGAGACCCGACCACGTTCAGCCATCGACAAAAACATGGTACTCCTGTAGTAAGTGTGTTCGAATGCGTTTCGAGAAATTATTTTTTTTCCCTGTATGCGTTTTATTAATCGAAATCCTTGAAAACTGTTCTGGTAAATGGATTTCCATTATGATCGTATATGACGTGGCTTGTTTTTGAATATCTGAGTTAAATTTCTAAGTAGTTCCAATAATATATATATACCATGTTTGGTTGTCTTTCTTTTATTTCATTTTAGTCGTGATTTAGGCTATAAGTAGATATTTATGGTAGTACGTGCCAAACACGGGCGTACAAATCGGTGAGAGTTGCGTATAGTATACATAACGCAAAGTTACATTTGGATCTAAGCCAACAAATATAACGATTTTCAAGTTCACATCGGAGCGTATAATTTGTTACCTCATATAAATCCAATTCAAATGTTATAGTCATATCTTTAACGTCTTTAGTTTCGAAATCCTAATGCCATAATTATTATAGAAGATATTTTAGAAAGACGTTAGACACTTAAAGAGAGTTGTGCCGGTGAGCGTAAAAGTGGCAATACGCGGTGTTTAGTTTAACATTGGCCACGCATTCCGCTAAATTACTAGTTTTATCGCAAGTCGCCCGCTGATTTCACAATTTAATCTTTATTTGAGACGTGTTTCGACGGGATCGAGAATGTTCTGGTTTCATGTACATATATGTAGTCGTGTACAAACGTGTCGATGCATTTTATACAAAAAAAAATCTATTTTTAATGTTCTGTGCTTATTCGAATATTGAAAGTACGATTTGATGATTTGATTTCAACTTCAGTTGATGTAGACGTTTCAAAGCAACGTTGCGAGAAATATTTATAAATATATTTCGAGGCATACTTTTTTGAAAGATTTAAGCATCAAGTTATTAAGCTTTTACTCTAGACTAGCGTATAGAGACAAAAAATAATTAAAACGTGACCGGCGTATGTAGCAAAATAAGAGTCGCATGCGCAGCTCATTCGCGCAAGATTACGACGCCGCGACCAATGGCGACTGCCGGCACCCCCTCCCGCCGCCCCGGGCACCCCTGCACCTCCCCGCGCCCCGCCGCCGCCAGTCAGCTGGCTCGCAATCGTAATCAAAACCAACACTGATAACCACATTGCGTGCGAAATAAAGACGATCCCGGTAAGTTTTAGTATTCGTTATTATAATATTCTATATCGGGGTATTTGTAAGATTACATACTGTCGAATACAATAATTATATAGTGTCGTACTCCCGTGTTCTTTGGATGGCGTTATTGGTATACAGGATAAACAAATAATTATACGTGCATTTTTTTTTAATTCACTGAATCTTTTGAGAATGTCATCGTTTCGATTTAAGATCAGGAGCTATTAAATCGTATCGTTTTTATCCCAATCAGAATTGTAAAACTGTTGACGGACGTTTAAGGTACCGTCATTAATTCTTTCCCGCAAGTTCGCGGAACCCTCGCCCCATTCACATCTCGCTCGAGTTCTTGCGTGCACGCAGGAGCAGGCAGGGGGGCAGTAAAAAAGAGTAGCATCGCTAACAATGGCGACGTGATTTCCGTCAACATTTCTCGTATAACTTATGTGTGGACCGGTTTCTCGGTTTTTGCTTTACGACTACGAGTCGCCCGCGCCTCGCCGCTGCCGTTGTACGTCCGCTGTAATAACTAGCGTCCACTGTGCCAATATATACGTTTTTTTTAAAGATTCACGCTATCTCCCGCGTGTAGTAGAGTATGCAGAGGGTTTAGACACTCCGTTCCTTAATTGTCGCCGAATTTTCAAGATACAGTGTAATGAGTTGCAGAATTCAACACTTTGTCTTGTTTGTCATTCTTTCGAGCGGAATAGAATGCGCAACCACCGTTTTTACAGTCACACACTGTGCGACTGCGCCACAACGACCTCAGCTAGCAAGCTACTTCTCTAAAAATATTTCTTAGAAATGTTCTAAGAGTTGCAGATGATGATTTAATTAAACATATTATAGTTTAATTATTTAAATTGATATGAACTAATATTTTCATTATTTTCATTATTATTATTATATACTGACCTTAATTTCACCTTATTATAGTAAATAAAGATTTGACAAAAGATAAGATTATTAATATGTATATTAATAAGGCAATCATTATTATTAATAATAAATAATATAGTATATATATATTACTAGTGGGCCCGGACGCGGCTACGCCCGCGAAAATATAAGCCTTTATCATTAAAATAAGTTAAAAAATAATAATAAGTGGAGATTTATTATTAGAAAAAATATCTGAGTAACCGAAATGAACAAACCAAAGAAGTAAAAGTAACTAAAGGAAATTCTTAATATTAGAAAAAAATACCTAAAGTTTGCTGTGCGCGCGTACTAAACATTTTTCTATATTAAATAATTATTAATTTTTGCGAACAATATTAAATAAAATCTCAAATGATTAAAATTACGATATTTTAAGTGTATAACATCGGTATAGATAACCGAACTGAGATAAATTAATTATAAGCAGCAAATAATTACATAAAAAATATTAGTAATTCGAAAATCTATAAAAATTTACAAAATCATCAAAGTCATCCGCCCGTTCTCGTCGGTCATACTCATACTATGCCGCCCGAAGGCTAGGTCATTTGGAATCAGTGACATCTTAATTATTTATTAGAATGTTATACAGTAAACTATAATTTCCATCTAGATGAAATGCTAAAAGTGACTATTATATTTATTTTCATAAGGATGAATATCAAATTATAGAAATCATCTAATTTTTGTTAATGATTTGTATAAAGAGATTTGTATAAATCTATATCGGCGCGCACCATGTATGCATTAAGCAAACTCACTGTGGGTGACGTTTTCTTAAAACAGCAAACTTTGCAAGCCGTTGCTTAGCAACGCGTAGCGACGATTGTTATTAACATGGCGGAATAAATTCCTTGTCAAATTAATTATTTTAATATATTGGTATATAACGAAAATATTACAAATATGAGAAAAAAAAGTATCCTATGTTCATCCCGGGACCCTCAAGTATCTCTATATGAGTATTTTATCACAATTAAATTAGCGGTTTGGCCCTGATTGCGGAAAAGACAGACAGACAGACAGACAGACAGACAGACAGAGTTACTTTCGAATTTATAATATAGGTATGGATACATTCAAAATCATTATCATTAAAGAACATAAAAGCCGTAACAATCAGGTGTTTATCAGTGGTATCGGGAGGTCGGTAACCCGCGGCCGCGTCGGTGTCAGCTGTCGCCTATCTACTTGGCAAGTGGGCTTGCCCAATGCCTGCCCATAACTTGTATGTGTGTCATATATAGACATATATATATAATATACATATACTAATAAGGAAACTAACATGCTAGACTTATAAGAGACGATAAAAAAATATGTATTCTAAACTAAGTTTTAAAAAAATATGTATTCTAAACGTAGTATTTAATGTTATGTTATTTGCAAATATATACGGGCTGGGCTTGGAACCATCGTATGCCTTAATCTTAACCGAACTGAATGAACTTGCAGGCAGGAATTGATTTTGATATTGATATCATCAGAAAGTAAATATACCATTTACCACTTTAAATAAAAATGTATATCGAAAAAGCGAGAGTTAATATATGTATGTTACTTTTAATGATTTCTTGTAGGTATTCTAATATTAATATGAAATCTAGTTGTGCCCCAAAATCGCAGGCCCAAGTGACAGGTTCTTCCTTCGCTTACTTCAATTCTATAGTTATTTTGAGATTTACGATTTGAAATTTAGTATCAATTCAAAACTTTCTATACTTTGTTATGATATTATCTGTATTGTAAAACAATAATTATTTGAAACTTCCATTATCAATATAAAGTAAGAAATAAGTATTTCCTCAATAAGTCGCAATTTCTAATCGCCTATTAGTTGATAGTGATCTCATATTGGAAGATGTCGTAACTTATTAAAGAATGTCTTACATTTATAGATTTTCAATAGAGATTAGGACCGACTTCTGACCAATTCTATATTATCAAAATAATAATTATTAGAATTTTTCATTATCAATAGAAATGTTAAAAACCTTCTACTTCTACACTATAATTTTCTATAGCTTAGGCATTTTACAACAAGCTCCAGTCCATACAATATAATAAATAATAATAATAATATTTAAATGGCAACACCAAGTGGACTGGATATGACGTGACACGTGGTAATTTCATAGTGAATTACGATCGAGAGCGTAATTGAATGACATCTCACGTTCAACAATTTCAAACAGATTGTGTGCAATTTTCCTCAGTCACGATTTTTCTGGCTGGCGCAACGTAAAACGATGCATCGAAACTGTCTCGAACATATCGTTTTAAATTTTCTCATGATCTCTCTCTCTCTCTTTTTTCTCAGGTTTGTATATACCTACTTGTACTATAGTGAGGTACTTTAATTGTATATGTTTTTATGGTAGCTGCAGCTATGGACTTGTTTTGAGTTATATGTAAATTTCGACACACTGTTTTAGATATGTTAAAAAGTGTAATTGGCAAGTTATTCATTCAATGTTAATGATAATGACTTATCTGATAATTTATGCATGATATTTGATATCTTGTCATAAGTTATAAATATAGCCAATTGACATTATAGCAGCAAAAGCTAATAAGTAGATATGATAAGAATATCAGCCGTTATATTGACAAAAAGAGAATACCTATGTGTAACATTTTTTTTTAGCTTCGCGTTTTAGCTCGCATATAATCAGATAGGAAACCTAGTGATAAGACACTCCGTTCACCACTTTTAGCTGAATTTTCAAGTTATTGCATGTTGAGTGACGGTAACATGAAACATGTTACCAGAGCGAGGAAATGAAAATATAAAGTTCTTTCATGAGTTCTCCATTCAACGTGACACTGGCGAAGTGATTTTGTGCTCAACTGGCACGCTCGGAACGCCATAATAGAAAGAACAGAACAGAACAGAAAATATAAACTACTTCATTCTGAAGTGGGAATCAAACCCACATTTATTGCATTTGCAGTTACCGACTGTGCCATTGCGCTTCGACGGCGTCACATATATAATAATGTGCAGTAAATACTCCACATGAAATTTACAAACATTTTGTTGACAAATACGAACGCGAATAAACATCGGTGGGCCCAGGCTGCAGCGTAGCTCAGAGCTAGGCAATGCTAGGGCGCAGTGCGGCCGTTCACCCCCGCCGAAAGCGGGTCGCGAAGGTTGCCGACCCCCTCCCCCCGCCGCCGCCACCCGCGCCGCTCCACACTGCTCCACTCAGCTCTACAGACCGGAGGCTTATCAAAATCGTATAAGCAATCATTTCTGTCAATCATACATTAAAATTAAGTATATTATTATTAGGATAAAACATAATAATATTAGAAATGATGAATTATTAATAGGTTCATGCAAATGCGCTACGTATTAACTGTTATTTTTTTTATTTACAAAGAAAATTTATATATATTTTTTAATCTATTGCAAGGTATATTTACAATATATTTAGTATTGTAATCTCGTTATAGTTATCTTATAACCATATCCGATGTTGTGTTACATAGTATAATATATAGAATACATAATATAATTGGAGATAGAGTCTCTGCGAGACGCGGCGCGGCGGCGCGGTAGAGCACGCAAGAGCAGAAGGCAACAACCTTTCAATTGAAACTGTTATAGTTCAGATGATATCGTTGATACGCCGATAGCGCTCACCCGGCCCATCCGTCACTAGTATCGAGATATTCAATTATAATTGGCCATTTTATTATTAAATTTAAAATATTATGAAATAAATATTATAATAAATGCTCTAAAAGGTTCTTAAGTATTTGAAGTGAAGCTTATTAAAGAAAGATCGTTTTAAATTCTACTACGTTGAGTTTTTTTCTATCTATACTAATATAATAAAGCGGAAGAGTTTGTTTGTTTGTTTGTTTGTTTGTTTGAACGCTAAGATCTCTGGATCTACTGGATCGATTTACTTTGTTTTTGTTTTGTATGAAAGCTGCATTCTTCAGAAGTGCTATAGGCTATATAATATTACATTACACATATATACTAATAAATTAAAATACTTTCTAATTTGACATGCAATTTATTCTGCCATGTTAATAACAACCGTCGTCGCTACGCGACCGCGTTCGTTACCGCGTCATTTTGACATTCATCCTTATGAAAATAAATATAATAGTCACTTTTAGCATTTCATCTAGATTGAAATTATATTTCTATAGAAATTATATTCTTATATTTCAAGCAGGCGTAGCCGCGTCCGGGTCCGCTAGTAAGAATATAAAAATAAATAAATGGAAATAACAAATGAAAGATTACATTTAAATCATAATTCACTATGTCATAATAACCTTCTCGTCTCTTTTTTCCTTCTTCATATTATATATTTTAATTTCTACGAACATTAACACGCTGCTGCCGCATTTATATAAGATTTTTGTACCAATCCCATTTCTAAATAGAGAGCTTTGCGACTCTAAAGCTTAGATATAAAATAAAATACCTAAGTGTTTCTGAAGCAGACATTTAAAATGAAAAGTGGTAATGAAACCTTCACTTCGTTTTAAAGAGCTTTACTCCTGTACAAGGTTTTATAAAAATCGCATTAAATATTAAATATATATATTTGTACTATATAAGGCCACTTTCTGAACCATCTCAGTTTGTTTTTATGAATTCCTTTTGAGATAAAATATGTTGCTTAAGAAATTATAAATACATATTTTATCCTCACATCATGTTAACTAATTTAATTAACATATATAGGGAATGATGTTCTTCCTCTGAATTATATAATGGTTATATTATTGTTAAGGCCATTCGTGGCGCAGGAGCACAAGTGGTTTTGGGTTCGACGTTTATTTCAATTTATATTTCAATTTCTTCGCTCTGGTGTCCTGGCAAAGTGCGGCGTTGAAATCCGCCACTAAGCAAGCAATTGCATCAGAATTCGGTGGAGAATGAGGAACGGAGGATCTTAACACTAGATGGATGTGGGTAGAGTGAAGCTGATTTGATTTATATAGTTCTAACAGCCACACTGAAAGATGTTAATTATCTAATGAAGACGTTACACATTCAAATGAATAACTATAGTAATCTATCAGTATCCACAAAGTAATAAGTTATTTTAAGCGTGCCTGTGATCGATGTAACTCATCTCATCCAGAGGTCTACCAATTAGAATAATTCATTCAGTTGAATCTAGGCCGACGCCCGTCGCGCGTCTCCCGTCCACGGCCCGCGTCGCTTTAGTATAGCTTCAAACCTTGTTTACAGTACTTGTTACTTTTCACGTCGATTTAGTTGGAAATAGCCATGTTGTTTCAGTTAAATTGTTAATATTTTACTAATTATAAAATATTTAAAACTAAACTTCATTGTTTTTCCACTAACTCAAACCAATAAATATATTTTTTTTTATAAAATAAGTAATTTTAACAACATAAATTTATAGTGTATTGGCACTAGGTTCTCCTGCCTATCTCCTATACTATATGAGAGATAAAGCTTGAACCAAAAAATACAAGTAAATATACTACTAAAGCTTATCAGTCATTGATGTGTTATCTGCAGTTTTAGTTGTTTTTTAAAGTCGTCATTATCAGTGAGATAAACAAATATGGGTCACAGAGTGGCAGGTCGTACGCTTCGGAGCTAAAAGACAAATGCATAATAATAAATAACACTTTGAAACGAATGTGATATGAAAAATGATAGAGCGGGTATAAAATGTAACATATTATTGTCCACAAGACCAATAATACTACAACTTCAGATTTAAACGCGATCGTTCTGAGTTCAACTCCATTCGGTAAAATTAATATATTTAAATCAGGTTGACTTCCTCGCTCTGTTACGTGTACGGCGACACCAGAGCGATGAAATGATAATATTAAATATGTTATTCCCTCGAGTGGGCATCGAACCCACGGCCTGTCGCGTATGTGCCTGCGCCACGACTGCCCCCTACTAAGTATTAGCTATTAGCTAATCATATTCAAAGGTGACAGTTTAATTGAGGTGTGTTGCGTGATACGAGCGCAGTTAGCAGTCGCATGCATTAACAGTTAAACTACCGACGTGTATTACTTTATCTATAATAGATAGATAAGTATATCTGTTTTGTTCATTCCTATTTTAATACAAAAAAGGTTTAAAGCATTTCTTAGATTTACTTATATCAAAACTAAAAGTAATGCATTTGCACGCAATCCGTGCCATTTGGTTTAGTATATTGGTAAAAAAAGGATGATGTAACTATTATTATGGAAACATTAACAACGACTAGTATATTAATTCCTATTGATTGCTGTCATTTTTAATGATAACTGTGACTTGATGACTTCACGTCGTAAAGGTTTAATAGAAACGTCTGATTAATATTGCCTTATTAACAAATATTAGAGAACTTTGAGGCGTAGTGGGCCAGCGACTGACTGAATGTGTTCTGGTTGACAAGACAAAGTGCAACGATTGGGTCTACCACTTAGCGGTAAAGCTGAAAAAAGTAATGTTAATTAATTACTTTGCCTAGTATGTAACTAATATACTTGTAGTTTGTTTTTTCTCTAATCCATTAGAAGTAATATTTGAAAATAAGAAACTTTTGTAGACAAAAGAAATTTCAATATAAAAAGCTGATTTATTGATTAAGGTAGAAAAACGAAATAACATTATCTGGATACATTAGGGAAGCCATTGCAAATATTCCCATTCCCACATAAAAAAAATTGCATTATGTGTTAATTTCGTAATAGAAGACTCGTGTTATTAATGCGAATATACGTGATTCGATTCCGACCAGCTTAAATGTTCCTTCAGTATTGTTTTCTGAAATATTATGGGAAAAATATATGTATTAGCATTCATCTACTTTTTCTAGTGAACTGTAAAACCTAGGTTGAATGTTAGTTGCTGTGCAATTAATATTTACCATTTCTTTTTTGCACATAACTTCTTCAATTTACACATGGGTTTTTAATAATATAAAAAACGCGGGATAGAGAGATAGGTGGGATATCCCGCAACGGGAACCTAGTGTTAGGACACTCCATTCCCCATTTTACGCCGAAGATTTTACCACGCACTGCGCCTTAAGTAGCGAAACTGAACGCCGAACTTTGCCTTGTTACCAGAGCGAAGAAATGAAAATATTAATGAATAATAATTAATTTCCCAGAATGGGAATCGAACCCACAACCGTCTTTTTTAGTCACACATTTGTGCCACTGCGCCACGACGGTCTCGCGTAATACATATATGTAGGTAATGTTATATAACACCATTCTATATACAAACAGTTCCACATATTCGCGATAAGCCTTAAACGTCTGTCAAGGACGACCCCTCCATTGATGATTCACGGTCAGAGTCACACACGATCATACAATTCGTAATTTTATGTATGTATATATGAGTCTGTTGTATGTATTTCACATATATACTAATATTATAAAACGAAAGAGTTAGTTTGTTTTAACGCTCTTATCTTCGAAACTACTGGTAATTAAAACCGAACTGGAAAATTATTTAGTGCTTAGGAAAATTTATTTATTGAGAAAGGTTGTATTATTACATCACGTTTGACATTTCGCTATAATCTACTGGACACCACTCATAGTTACGTCGGACATTTAGATTGTGTCATGTGTCATACCTGCATATCTCTTAGTTATTTCCGTTTCACGTAGGCTAGCTGTAATTAAAAGCTAGTACAAAAAATGTATGTATATTCTTTATAGATAAAGATAAACGTAATATATAAGATAACAATAGCTAATGATAACGTGGTCGATCATTATTAATTTAATTTATTTTTCTGTAGCCATTTCTTGTATGTTTATTTAATTATGCTAAAACAGCTGGAGTTGTGAATTTAATATATAATTTGCATATATTAAGTTGATGTCACATAATTATTGAAAAAAGAGAAGAGTGATACTTTATTAAAACAACAATAGATTCGTTTACAAGTCCAAATTAGATTAGTTTACCAGAAGACGTTAACTAACTAAGTTAGCTCGATATACCTTTGGTCAGTGTTTTCACCAGTTTAATTTAATTATAATTAAGATACCTGCTTAAAATATCTTGTCGCAACTGAAGTAAGACTTTAATTCAAAGATAACGCAATATCGTATGATAATATTACTGATTGCAATTACCTTATCTGTATTACACTTTTGTCTAAACAGCAAACAAAGCGTCATTCATCTATATTTATGCGCGTTCATCGATTTTGTGTATTTTTATTGTTTTTTTTTATCTTGTTTTGTCTAAAAGTACAACTAAAACAATGACATCGACGATAGCGACGATAGAAATCAATAAGAAATAGTAATAACTGAAATAGAAATAATAAAGCCTCCAAAACATAAATAAATTATTTGATTTTGTTCCTAGCTCTTCTGTACAGAACTGCCTTCCGATCCAGTGGTAGCAAAAAGTTATTTCGAAATGGGATTAAAATAATAACACCTCTTTTTAAAACGTTTCGAAGGATAATTTATAAAAAAAAAACAATTATTAGTTAAATAGAGTTATTTTTAGTTAAATAAAGTATATGATAATATGTTTATTTGAAGTATTTACTTAAGGCGTAGGTTTATACAACGTTTCTGTATATTTTCAATCTTGTATCTGTAAGTGAATGGATCACACATAAAAAATACTAAAAAGCATTATGAAATAACTACAGTTATATGTTAATTTATTATTATAAAGTTAATAATAATTAAATATGTTTCTTTCCAGGCGAATACTGTGCGGACGTCATAATGAAGTGGAATGACGTCACTGACATCAGTGAGTTTATTTTTTTTATAGTATTTAATTGTTTCTTAGATATATTTGTACATATAATAAATATGATGTTATAGTAGTGATATGCAATTGCTATATAATATTAGTATAAGTATAATATAAGTATAAGTCAAAAGCTCTTACCTAAGTCTCTTAAAATGATGATTTATTAATAGAATTTGGTATTTTTACTGTCTAGATATATTAATCTATATTAATATTATGAAGGTGATTCAAAATTAATTCAAAAACTTCTAGCACGCATGTTTTTGTATAGTCTGTACCTGCACTGGGACGAAGCCGTAGTTAAAAGCTAATATAAAGTAAAGCTCGTTGCTTCATAATAATGATTTTAAAATAATGTCTAATTACCCTTATTGAAATATATTAATGAGTTTTCGAATTGTACTTATAACATTATATTTAATTGTAAAAGTATACTACAATGTAATTAAGAATAGATAAAAATGTAAAAACTTATCCAAACAATAGGTATATCTAACGACTTCGTGCGCCATATTTGGTTCAGTTCATATTTTAATTGACTAATTTGAACAATAGCAATTGTGATTTAACTAAAATAATTAATTACAGTCTCGAATATTTTCGTGGGTAATGATGAGTAATAAAAGTTGTTCTTTTTTGTACCATGAATGGTTTTCGCAATGTACTTTTGTTGGGGTATTTTCATAATTTGACTTATAGAATAAACATTTTTGAAGGATCATAATTTTTTTTTATGTCTGGATTTTTTTTTAAATAGAAATTTTGTCTTTACCGTTGCTTTCAATAGGTGAAAAAAAATAAGGTAAAATTCTTTAAATATGCTATAATATGCTTTATCTTTTTTTACTTATATTTATTTAGCGTGTTAGCTATCTCTTAAAACTATCTTTATATAGATAAATATTTAAAAAACGTAACATCCCTTCCTAAAATATATGTATAAATTTCGTAACTATACCCATCTGTCGGTCTCTACTATACTAGCGTCGCGTGTTCTACTCACTTTAATAGTACAAAGAACGTTCGTAGTACGCATGTACTACCGTGTGGGTGTCGCGTGGGCGGGCGGACCAGTGTTTGTGTTATTTTGACTGGCATTTTTGAAGTTTTGTGAAGCTTCTATTAGCTATATATAAGCTTAGTATTTAATTTAATTTAGTTTTGAAATAATTTCATCTTTCATATAACTAAATACGATCTATAGACCAATTGAAAAGGTAGAAATAATTGTAAAAAGATATTGGGTCCAGCTTTCCAACAAGTAAAACTTTAAAGAAAAAAAAAGGAAGGAAAAGAATAATTTAAAAAAATTAAACAAAATGAATATTTGCATAGCGTTGGCAACAAACGATACATTATTTCTACATAATATAGGCGTTATACTTAATTGTTGAAAACAAGACCCCAGATACAATTGTGACATCGGTATGTTATTTAAACATTGCCAATTCTCAGTTTATCAGAAGTAGAGAATAGAGAACATTCTCTACCACAAACAATTTTGGCAACATTAAATACTTAAGACACAATTTGGCAACGCATTCAGGATGTGTACGCTGGCGGAGCCATTCATACGGAAATAGACGTGTAGACTGTGGAGACCAGTTTGATATAGTTACGTAGGTGTTCTATGGACGTACGTGATGGAGGAAGGCTTAGAATAATATACTATCTAATAAAATATTCGTTATTTTGTGTAACGCAGTTGTATCTAGTATTGCTTGTAAAAATGTTTTTCAAAAGCTCTTAGTTAAAAATTAATAAATAATTAAAATGCTTCACTCTGTATCTCGCATTATGTCAGGATAGGCAAAGGGGACCTAGTATTAAAACACTCTGTTTTTCACTTCTTTCCAGTACTTTAAAATCAATAGTTATTGATTTTATTGAATAAAATAAAAATAAATAGATAAAGAAAAATAATATTATAGTACAGTACAGAAAAAGTATTATTTAAATTATCCCTAATTAATTCATAATGATTTAGAGATAGATATTAATAAACATTTTGCAGTATATTTTAATAATTTTCATATTTTATAATAATACCATATCTATTCTATTTAAATACAAAAACCATCAAATAAATGGTGTGATTTATCACTATCTCACTGTCTCATCTCACTAAATTTGTAAGCAATAAAGGTTAAAAAAAGATCCTTAGCGAGAATTAAGTAAGTATAGCTAGGTTTAAAGCATTTATAATTGCAAAGAATTGTTTATACTATGCTTCAAGGCAAAGGGCGGCGTTGAGTTTCGCCACTCAAAGAGCAATACAGAGGAACAGAGTTTGTTAACACTAGGTTCCCTCTGTCTACCCTGCTACATGCGGGGTACTGCGTGAACCTAAATTGTTTATTATGTTGCAAATGCAGTATGAGTGCACGGGAGAGGTACACCTAGTGTAGTGGCATTCCAATTTAATTGTTCGTGTAATATTCTGGGAAGTGGACTGCGGTTGCGGCGTGCGGTTGCATCGCTTTTGGTCCAGACTAGCTGTCTGTACACACTAAAAAAATTTGTTTAAAAGAATTTAAAAGTTTTTTTTTTTTTATTAAATACTTCGAGCAAACGTCGCATAACCCTCTAATTAGTGCTGTATAGTCCCCAAAGAACTAGTATTCAAAATTTCAGCTTTCTAGAGCTAGTATTTTCGGCCTTTGAATGTGTATCACTCAGTAACGGAAGAATTTTATTTACAGTGTGTATATCTATATATTATTTATACATTATAGATATTGGATATATTGTCTATGCTCTGTTTCAAGAGTAACTATTTTGTTTTAAGTATTATTTTAATTTCCATTTTCATAACTTAAAATTGGACCTGTAAATAAGACTTATACAAGCTTAGTGTCTCAATTGTTCCTCTGTTTCCTTTGTTTAGAACTACTATTATTAATATTTAGTCTACTATTATTAACATAATAGAAAATGATATTCAGAATTTCACTCATAAGAATTATTTATAGTGTCTAAGAATGAGAGAAGAGTGAGTAGAAATAGAAATTTTTTTTCCGAATTCACTATGTCCAAGTTTTTTTTTTGAAGTATAAGAAGTGTTTATATGGAAATTAGCATTATTCACACATGCGAATTTCATATAGTTAATATCACAGGCAAATGTGTATTATGTAGGTATGTATACATTATTCAAGGTCGAGCGACACACCGCCACACCGTCGTAGAACGCCCGACACGTTATAACATTATGTAAATGTTATAACATTTAATTAATGATCGACATCAACACACAACACAGCCCGAAAGTTACCAAAAAATAATATATCAACGATATTTACTTATCTGGCCGTGACGGCCGCCATGTTGCGCGCCGAATTTCTCATTTCAATTACATCACTGCGCAAAAAACGCGTGCGCATACATCCAAATGAAGGGGTCCACGAGGGGGTCAATGGGGGGAAAGGAGGGGGGAGGAGTGGTGCGCGGGGGAAGCAGTACGCTTGAACGACCTTGGCCTTGCTCAGCCGGAGCCAAGGCGAGCTCGATCGCAATTATACATGCGCCCACCAGTCTACCGGCACTGTGTTATTATCGTACGTATGGTGTAGGTACCTACAATGTATGCCATACCTGTTGCTCCCAAACCTCGCTAAAGTAATTTAAAATTAGAATTCGATTAATACAACAAAAATGACTGATGAAATTGTAACGACTTCATTCTCTTCTCTTTCCCAAAACCTTATATTCAAAAACTTGGTAAAATTACGTGTTAATGTACTGATGTATCCTACACTGCGTAATTAACATGGCATTACAAACTTCAAACGCAAATATAACATTTTTAACACCTTTCCAATACACTACAGTCTCTCGAAATCGGTTTTTATTTATCAACATGTACCCTCAATATGTACTTGTAAAGTGTTCTGGGATGAACGCAAGGAAACTACCGTTAATGACGCTTTATCATGTGTCAAATGCACGTAAGGGGCAGGCATTCGATATTTCTTTCAATTAACAAATCCTTTTTTAGTGGGTTTTGTTTTTTGTTCGTTCACTTAGAGTTGATTGCTCCACAAAAATATAGTTATCACTTATTTATATTTCCGATTTTTCGTTTCATTTAGAGCATTATAGACGTATGAGATGTAGACGTTTAAGAAGAGTTAAAGTAGAACATTGAATACCACTCATCAGGCACCAAATTAAGAATAAAACAAGGAAGAGAAAAAGAGAACTCTGTCCACTATAAAATACGGTTAAAATAAAAAAATCTGTTTCACGCATATGTATACCGCATACAGCCATATAGTCGGCAGAGGGAACCTAGTGTTATGACACTCCGTTCCCCACTTTCCGCCGAATTCTGTAGGCATTGCGTGCTGAGTGGCGGAACTCAACGCCGCGCGTTTGTTCGTCACTAGAGCAAAGAAACGGCAATATAAATTTAAATAAATATTTCAAAAATTACGGCTAAATTTGTATATTGTACATGTGTTATATTTTAGCTATTCAGGAATAGTCGTTTATTAACATAATGATAGCGTGCAACCAATAAAAATATACCCACATGTTTCGCAAGTGCGGGCTAACGGATACGACACTAGCGTTGTTCATTATATTGTTGAGTATAAAATATCCTTCAACTTTGGCATAGAAAACTAAATATATCTATATATCTTTATTTGTTTTGTATCTAGTGACCTAAGTCACTCTGGAAAATGGAGAACTTTGGGTAGTTTAAAATGTTACATCGCATATATTTAACGTAAAATAGTTTAGTATATAACAGTTACAAATATATTTTATATGTACTTACGTAAAATAAATGTACACTTATTGTATACTTCGACTTTCGAAGGTCGTGGTTTGATATTCATAATCCGATTAGCATCTAATTTTTTTTATTTAACCGATCTCGCAGACAATTGGCGGCGATGAGTTTCGTCACTCAATGCCGCGCATTACCTTGTTGCCGGAGAGTTCAACGTAGACACTGAGCTTTATTCAAATCTCTCTCTCTCTCTCTCTTGTAAAATATTGTATAAACATGAAAACACATTTAAACTATTATAGCACCACGATCATAATACTAAATATTCAAAAGGGCATTAAACATAAAGATAATAGGAAACATTATAAAACAGTTATCATAAATTTGAGACACGAAAGCGATTCAGTTACCAGATGGGGATTTCTCGTCTGGCACATGTGTATCCGATAACATCGAGACAGGCGAACCTCGCTAATAATCGCTTAGAAACGAGTTCTCTAAAGATTTACATATTATAATGTAGGGACCCCAATGTTAAGTATATGGTAAATACGGAGTAGACAATTATTTAATTTTGGTCTTACTGTTAACACGATGTTTCTGAATCTGATCTCCTCTTCGGGGAATGATAAAATTATTTTGTTTTAAAAATGCTTTAAATGAAGATTTTTATTTCTATCTTCATGACAATCATGAAAATATTTACCTAATCAAATAAAGTTATCTATAATTATACTATTTTTACAAATGTCAAAATGTATTATAATTTAGGTTTTTTTTCGCTTCATGCTCCATCCCACACGTAGCAGTGTAAGCAGAGGGAACTTTCCACCGAATTCGAGGATTCAAATATTCATTCTATATTTACATCAACACGAACCTACCCATAAGTAATGCCATCGTTTAAATAAACTTACCCAATAATAAAGACGTGGTCTCTTATTACAATTCAACTCAAGTAGAGTAACAAACACAAACTAGTTTAAAATTACGTGATCGTCGAGTGTAATGTAATGGCCGCTATTATAGCATTATGACCTCTAAGCTCAGTGCAATTTGTGATTTGAATTTGAAGAGCGATCACGTAGTCGATACCCATTGCTTGTGGTTTAGAATTTAGATGGTTAGCATATCGTGAACCAACGAAGGATGTAGAGCTAGTTGGTGCACGTCGGGTTCACCAGTGTTAATACGTTCCTTAGGGTATAAAAGTGGTATATTTTAAGAAAATATCCCTTCAAATTACCAACGAAATGACCAGGAATAAATTTGGAGCAAATTTATATAACAGCCAAATCTATCTATAGATTGCTAAAAGAACTTGGCTTGTTGAGAACTATCATCAATTCTTTAAAGAACGTACTTCGGAGGCGGCACTAGTAGAATCACTTTTAGATTTAATTAGATAGGTAGAGGTATTGAAGGTGAGCGTCAATGCACTTTTAAAAGGACCCTGTAAACCTGCACTTGAGACCAGTCAAGTCCCAGACACTGCTCTCATCCTGCAACGCACTAAATAGTTTCTTCTCTTTCTCATTAGCAGGATAGCAGAGAGTTAAAACACTTTAGGGACATTGCGATAGCGGGTGGATTATATTATTATAGCGAAATTGCACTTAAAATGTCTAAGTAAAGCCTGAAAGTTGACAGTAAAATTTTACTCTATTTTATAAAAAAAATGCAGAATCACAAAAAAAAACGGTCTATAAATTTACCTCCACAAAAATGTAATTAAAACACAAATTCTGATTAAGTTAAATTCTAAGTAAGTATTACGAACTTTTAACAAAAAAATATATATTACATTCACTAAAATAAACCATAGTTGTTTAAACACTTCAATTTCGTTTCTGAGAAAATAAATCCAAAAATATTGTCGAGACTTCGTGGATCCTGCTGACTGACCTAACGTAATGGAGTGGAGTTTTTTTTTATTATCTTTAATAAAAAAAGCAAAATATGTGCAGAAAAAGCTGTATCGCATGGCGATACAGAAGCACTCGCACGACACAACTCAGGTGAACAAACAAACAGAAATCAGTATCGCGATATCTTGACGCGAGACGGGGGAATACTTGAAAAAACCATTACACTGTCACTCAAAGCTTAAATGATTGATAGTGATAAATATGCAACGCGATACAAAAACTAAGTACCGCCCGCGGGTATGCTTGCATTAGTCTAACTTATGTATCCCTCAATGGAGTCGACTCGATGAAAAAGAAATATTCTACTGACTATTTGAAAGGATTAAAGCTTCTATTTTGCGTACGGGAACTTGTTTCCACGCACCGCCTAATATTTTAAACATAGCGTGGTGAGTGGTGGAACTCTACGCCGTGCCCTATCTAAAAAAAAATTGTAAAACGAACGTATTACAATGAACAAATACAGATAAGCTTTTTACATGTTAGTCGTTGACCTTGAACACTTAACTGTGTATTTACGTGTATACGGCTATACGGCTTACAATTAAAGCTTACCTAACATTATTTATATATTTTTTATACATCTAGTGTCGAAATACTCCGTTCTCTTCTTTCGGATGATTTAAAAGATATTGCCTGTTTTGAAATATAAATATTAATATTATCCCGAGTCGGATTCAAACCTACAATCACCGGGCTTCCAACTAATCAATGACGATATCATAATTACGAGTATGTATGTATTGGAAGTACATACTTCAAAAATTAAAATTTCAAGAAGTCTTAAGCAACTAGTTCATTTCCCGGTCCTATAGTATACATGAGCATTTATATATACATAAATTAAAAGTAAATATTAACAAGTTTTCTGATTAACAGTATATATTATATGTGTTATGTTTACTTCGAATATGCAAATCGATTTTATTAATACAGCTATACGAATTCTTCTTATTAATAAATGATTATAGATAATGTATTCATTTTATATAGTTTTACTACATTTTAATTACTTTATTTGCAAACTAGCTATAGCCCTATTCTGTAGGTATACCATACCATAACAATTATATAGAAAAATTCCACGTTTCCACATGATCTTATAATTTCATTGGAGTCCAAATCCTTAAGATTTTTATACGTAATTATACAAAATATGGTCATTATTAAGCGTATAAAATAGCTTTTTTAACGTTTATAGTTTAGAGAAGTTTGCGTATGAAGTTGTCGGGCCACTCGGCCCACGCACTACAACACGAGCGGTCGAGGTTCTATGTATATTTGCATTAGGACGACCACATCATTGATATTTTATATATTTTGTTTTATATTCTTTAAGTTAATCAAGGAATTTTTTTTTTGTAAAATTTAAACTATTACTCCAATTATATTTCTAAATCCACTTTCGAAATTAATATTAATAACAAAGAAAGCAGTATGAGCTTACATATCGCATTATATCCTAATTTATAAGATTTATATATATCATTTAATATATTCGGATTTAAATTATTAGACCTAGGTGTCAGCACAGCTGTTATAAACTACAAATACATACACACATAAAATGAAAACATGAAGCGATAAGACTAGTTATGTTAATTTGTTGAAGGAATGCAGCGCGCGAACACAGCTAACTTTATGAATAAATTTTCGTTTATTGTTTCTATTGTTAGTGATTTTAAAACCGGATTGTGTTTAGGAAATTAGATATCACCTTTCAATATAATTTTGTTTGTCCTTTATTTATGACACTTGCATCTTGAGAAAAAAACAAAACAGGTAAAGGTAAAGGTATTTTATTCTCTACTCCTTCTATAAATGGAACATATTTTTTTTAAATATATCGACGTTGGAAAGCAATTTTTGTCGTATCTCTAAAGAGCATAAGCTTGTCGTATCTGTATTTCAACACAACGACAATTATCTATGCATATCCCATCTTTGCATAGGTAGAGGTACGAGTAAGTATAATATTAAAAAAGGCCCCATATATATTTTTATAATTATTTTATTTCAAAAACAAAATTGATACTAAATATACAATACCTATATTATTATCTCAGTAACATACAAAAGCAAACCAAAGTGACATTAGCATGAAACATTAAATCATTTAGAACAAGTGACCGGAAGCTGTCTGAGATGGACCCATAAATATCCTCCATATTCTGCAGCATAGTCGCCCCAAGTTGTCGTGACTCGCCCGCGCTGTCAGTACATTGAATCTTGATCTCTTTACCAAGATAATATTACTACTTTTTACCTCAACTGCGAACCAAACCCGCTCTTATACCTGCAGTAATAAACTACACAGGTTTTTGTGCGTTTGAAGTTTAAAGATAGTATCTAAACAGTGCGTCAAGCTCAAGCGAGGCTTTCAATTATTCACAACTGTGCTACAAGACGTGGTGCGCCCCTCGGCCACTCTCGGAACAGGTACCCTCATTATGGCATGTCTGCTTCAACGTGGCAAGCGTTCACCAAGCCTCACCAATTATATTTTGATTATATTCGTCTTTAATTAGATGTTTTTTTATAATAATACGTGTTCATATTACATGATATTATTGATTTACTGTAGCAAAAGCTCAATGACGTACTTTTATGTACATGACCAAGTAAATAAATATCTGGGCCATTTCTTATTTCTAAGTCAACGGTTGATTTCTTTTTATTAGCTTCACGCTGTATCCCGCATATGGCAGAGTGGGCAGAGGGAACCTAGTGTTAAGACACTTCGTTCCCTATTTTCAGCCGAATTTTGGAGGCATTGCGTGTTGAGTGGCGGAACTCAACGCCGCGCTTTCCGTCGACAGCTGAGCGGAGAAAATGGAAATATTAAATATTCCATTTCTTCGAGTGGTAATCGAACCCACAACATGTGGCGTTTAGTCACACTTTATGCCCTTGTGGTGCGACTGGCCTCAAGCATATGTTAACATTAAATAATGATATTAAATAATAACTTGGTCTGAAAGTAATTCAGTACGAGTACTTAAATATAATAGTATACAAATGCGAGTAAAAAAACCTGGAAACATAATGTGTGGAGACATTTTAAAAAATATTATTAGTCATTTACAATGTCAAGAACGACATTCACTTCGACAAAATCCAGTTTTTTTATTAAAAACAATTGTTTTTTTTATAAACAAATGGGTATTACTGTCTATTACAATTTATTTAAATTTTATGTAAATACCTACTTATTAATCTATTATTTTATCAGCTATTTTTATCTTATATATATGTACGTTAATAGTATTTAGCGTTGGAGACAGACTCTATTAGCAAATGTGGGTTATTCTAATAACAAAACTAAGTTTAAAATTACCAATTTAAAATAAGATTTTATTTATTTTGTTTTTCAAATTTGATGCCCCATATTTCACAGTCTGTATCTTATTACATATGGCGTCATGGTCCATAATTTAAAACAATATCTTTAAATTTTAATAGTCGGTATCTCTGTCCACAATGCCGTTAATACATAAACAAACATGTAACTTTGTATTGACGATATCGTGGCGCAGTGGCTGGCACATCTGCGGGTAAACGCGACGGTTATAGGTTCTTATTTTTATTTCCTTGCTCTAGTAACAAGACAAGGCGCGGCGTTCAGTTCCGCTACACAACAAAATTCGTCTAGTAAATTCTCACGTCAAAATTTTACATTGTAATACTGTTGCCATTTCAGTCGTTAAACAAATTAAAAACAGCCCAGAGACCACTGAAACAACCTGAAGTAACGATTTTTACAGTTATTTTTAACTTTGGTTAAGCGAATTGTGGCTCGCTCCTTTAATTTACTTGACGAGCCGTCGCGTCGCCGAAGAAAGCAGTGGTACGGCTGGAAAACTTTTATTTTTCACCTATTAACGACTGCGGGGACGGTTAGATAGATTCTATTTAGAAATACTTAAATAAGAAAAGAAGTTGCGGGTGAGAGATTTTTAAATAAATCTATTTGTGTTACTATAGAAGTATTATTACGTATAACTATTACTAGAAAAGTAGTAATATAGATGTTTATTAGTACCGTCGTGGCGTTTTTGAAAAGCATCTCAAAGTGCCTCGGTCTTGTTACACAAAGACAAGCGCTGAAATGGATTAAAATGGAGAAACGAGTAATATATTTTTACAACTAAAGGAGAATAGTAAATAAAAGAGAATACATACATACCTCTCGTCTTCAGGTTGTTTTCGCGTGACAAACGTACATACACTCATAACGTAGCGTGTACTTCCATTGTACAATACACACTACTCCGTAGTGGCCACTTATCAGAACATAGGATACTAAAAGTGTCGCGCAGTTATTACACAATTTGCCATAAACAAATATATAAGTTTTATAAAATAATCTATATTTTGCGACCTGCGCTTTGTCCACTAAATAAGGGAAAATAATTTACTTGTACTCATTCCCCTGAGTGTTGTCGAACCTACGACCATCTCGCTTATAGTCAGACGCGGTGTTGCTGCGCCGGCCTATATACTTTTATACTTTCCATATATACTATCAATAATTTGTTTAAGGCTTTACCATTCTATAGCGATTTCTGTGTGCGATGAAATTTTTCTAATAATTAAAGTATGTCATATTAAATATAAACATTAAGTAATAATAAAAAAGTAGAGTGCTTAGTCTAGTGCCAAAGTAAATACCTGAAGAAAATTTCAGATCATTGAACTTTTACGACATTAATTTTATTTTCTTATAAATATAAATATTATTTTCTTACAGATATAAAATAATATATTTCCCACTCAATTTTTGAGACATTGTGCATTAAGTATCGGAACCTAACATTGACTTTGTCCACCAGGGCGGAGAAATTAAATGCGCCACGAAGGCCTTATATACGTAATAATATTATTATTTCAATACATATATACATACATATATATTCATATTTTAATATAACACGACCAAGAGCCTTGATTTAAGTTTTTAAACATTCACATATTTTCAATACATGTAAATGTAAAATTGAAGTAATTTAATGTGTAAGCTGTATTATGCTATCGTGTATGTAAAGGGTTTTTTCCTATCTTTTTAAAATATTCAAAAGTGCTTTTTTCCTGTAAAATATTATGAAATTAAGTAAATCATATTTGTGCGTTACGTAATTTTGTTAAAAGCTTTGGCTTATGATTGAAGTAAATATATTTAATTAACTTTTATACAATATATACAATTAATTGAATTAAAAATGAATTAAATGGATAAAATAAACTCACGCTGTATACCTCATATAACAGTGTAGTATTTAGATAGAGAAGCCATCATGGCGCAGCATCTGGCTGTAAACGTGATGGTGATGGGTTCGACCCTCACTAAGGGTAATGCTTCATACTTTTCCTCGTAGCAGTAAGTTTTGAGATCTGGCGTGTAGAAGCTTTTATTGTGGATTCGCCAGTTTGGCCATATGGAAACTCCGACCGCCTGGGAGTTTCCTGCTTCGGGGTTAGGTACATGGAAACAATTTACGAGATGTAAAATAGCTTTCCTCGAAAACTAGACAATCCAACACCTGAGTAGGTCGTGAGATTAATGCGTTCAAACAGACATTCTCGTCATCTTTTTAATGATTTTGTCTTTTATTATATATTTGAAGTAATTTTGTTAATTTCTTCCGTATTGTCCTAGGTATGGGCGGTGAAGCATGCGCGTGCGCACCCGCGCCCCCTCCGCCGGAGCCCGACCAGCTCTACGACCATCACTCCTCAGAAGAAGAACTAGAGGTGATTTAGCAAAGTGGATAATTTAATTCTATTTTTTGACTGAATATGTGTGTGCTTTACTATCACTGCATTGTAATTTAGCGCCATTTTTTATTGTGATTTTTTATTGATATAATTGTGAACTACCTATTCTAATACGTGCAAAAAAAAATGTTTTATATATATTTTATAAAATATATATCTATATATATAAAATCGAAAGGTCATTCACTCATCACGAAATCTCAGAAACTACCAGAGCTAGGAATCTCAAATTTTGCATAGGAGTTACATATAGGTCGTAGGTGCTCGCTAAGACGGGAATTTGCAATATTCGATTTCTAAGGGGTTATTTTTGGGGTCGAAAGTTTGTATGAAACTTCGATACTACAAATGCTAGGAGTCTCAAATTTTGCATAGACGTCACTAGGACGTAGTCATGAAGACAGAAATTAATAATAACATAGTTCACGCGGGTGAAACCGCGAGCGGGCCGCTAGTAAAATATATATATTAAATTTGACAATCTTCTCACAAAATTTAAAGGTACTCGTAAAATTAAATCCAGTTACACCATTTTGATAGTTATAGCCACTCGTGGCTAGTATCAATGTCACAAAGTCGTAAGATTTATATATTTTTTTATTTGCTTTGTACTCTCAAAAGCTGAGGTAGGGGTAAAGTAGTCTATAAACTATCCCAACAACAATTATTTTTAATAATTTTGTCTGTTTATCTCAGAAACGGCTTAACCGATTTATTGCAGTTTTCGCTATTGTATTTTTTGCAAGGCCAGCTCCCTTAACATTTAGCATTTGTTACATTTCAATCGGTTCATAAATAAAACATATCATTTTAAAGAACGTTATTCGACAAATATAAATAAGTATTTTATTGAATTGGCTGAACTTTTATATATAGATATAAATATTATAAGATCTTTGATTTTCGCAAGTATTACACATTTTAATTGAAATTATTTAACGTGGTCACGGATCGGACTGCCACACCCTTGAACACGGAATACCTACTTACTGTAAAGTGTTCAAAACATCGGTCTTCCAACAATCTATAAAACTAAATATACGCGATTAAATCCAGTTAAAAAGTTTCATTTAAAAATTTATAAATATTGTTTTAGCATTATATTATTATTAGAAAACGAAAGTGATGAAGATTAATAAATGAATAATCGTAGTTCAAATGGGTGGAGCCGCGAATGGTTCGCTAGTTTAAAATTTTAACATTAGAACCTTAGAACCTCAATTGTAACATAGCGGCTGTAATTGCTATTAAAATTTGTAATTATCAAAAACCCTGACCTAACACTGACCCTAGTCTATTAATGTATATTACATTAATATGTAAGTAAAGAATTATGAAGGTTTCTGAAGTAGCTATATAGGTACATACTGGGACATACATTAATCGCCTTATTTACTTGCTGGTTTAAGTACAGCTAGCTTTACGTGTTCTTTCCATACACGGACCATAGTGTTAAGACACTCTCTCTTCTCTTTCTCTCTCTTTCCGCATTTTTTTAACACCCGACGAAAACTTAATTTAGTTTGTTTGAAAGCCAACTTAATTGATAGTTTGATTGATCCAAAGAAACATGTTCAGCTGTTATGATTATCACCATTTTTCTAGTTCTTTATTTACTTTTTAGAGCTATTTATGTCGGGAGTTTTTAATTATTAGTTATTGATGATGTGAATGGCAGCAAGGCAATGAACACCTTCCAATACACATACTTAAAAATATTTATTGTCCTAGACATAGGAGAGACTTAACTTGACCTTAACTGTCAAGAACATTAATTTTCTTTTGCTATAAAGTAAAATATTGTTGTAATGTTAATAATAATAAACATTTATTATTTAAAATGTCAACTAAAGTAATTTAAAAACCATTTGCTAGCGATATTTAACGTAGATATTATTAATGCTTAACTAATTCGAAACACAATATCTTTTAGAATTATCGTAATAAAGACTATGTTTTAGCTTTCATTTCAAAGCTCGCTGATAAAATCATTGGAATCTCTTAGAGGGACAGAATAAACTGAATGGATTAAATTTTCATTTTTTTTTTTTCAGAACAACATATTTTTGTATAGATCCTTTTGTCTGTAGCTTGAGATATCGTTATTTAAAATGCTGTAATGTTTATTTTCAATTTAAGTTATTTAAGATTTTTATATAAGAGATTTTATCTAAACTACCTTCATTGCCCGGCTCTGATAACGGGACGGAGTGTTGTAACACTAGGTTTTACATGTCAGTGACAGTTTAAGTAGGATCATTGTGTAGAATGACATTAGACATCATAAATATAAAACAACACCGCGTTTGAAATTGTAAATGCAAAGTAGATAGGGGCAAACAAATTTAATATTGAATATAGAGCTATTATGTACAACTGCCTCGGAGTTCAGACGTAACTCGGTCCGTGCTTTGAATAAATAAAGTATATATTTGCATTCCGGTTTATTGTCAACAATACACTTCTTTACTCTTAGCTTTTATTTGTTTATTTTCTTGGGTTTCCCTCTGCCTTTTATGTCTTTGGACTTTAGCCATATTAAGTACGAGATGTTTAGATTTATTATTTGTATTAGGATCTAATTATAGTTTTATTGTTATTTATTTATGTCTGTTGAATTCTATACAAATGTAGATTAGTACCCAGTTTTATAATTAGATATAACTTGCAGAATGTAACAAAGAAAATATTTTAAAGTTGTCTAGTTTCAAAATTTAAAAAAAAACTGGACAAACCATTTATGTACCAACACAATATCTGGAAATATTATCTTTTTCAGAGTGTTCCCTTATATTATTACATCACTTAAGTAGTTTCACTGAAGTAGTCTTAAATCTTGTTCAATCGTAAAACTTTGTGTTCCTACACCCTTATCCTTATCGGCAATGGCTGGGGAAATCATAGTAGATAGATACCGTCAGGGGTGCATTACAGAAGTAGGCAATCGGTGCTACGGAATCGCTGATGTGGTAATCGGCCGAACCCCCGCAACGCTACTTATGTCGACTATTCAAATAAATATATATATAGGTATAGAATTTTTTTCACGTAATTCTAGAAATAGCAGGGTGAAAAAGTGATTAGACACTTTTGAACTGACAAGTTACATAGAAATGTTAGCACTGTCAGTCATATTGGAAGCTTCTTCTTCATACAGTTCCTCTTTTAAAATTTAACTTACCTATAATTATATGCGTAACTAATTCTAATAAAAAAATACGTTATTGCAACTAAATATTAATAAAATACATGTACATACATGTAGCCCTGCAATAAATCAATAAATCATCCGTCAATACGCCGTTGAAAGAAACTATAATTCTATTTTAATTTGTCTGTCTACGACTTTACGAGTATACGATGACAAGTGGACTCACACGGCGCATTAATTCTGAACGACACACCGCAACTAAATTATACCACCCCTCCACCCCTCACTGAGCCTACAGGGTACAGTCTACTCAAGGGAACTATTATGCAGACTTGTACCCTTGCTAGGCTATTTGAGGGGTTGTAATCAACTAAAACCTTTCTTTTGTTTGAAATTTGGTAAAATTATTATCTTTTCCCTAATTTACATTGTTACTCTAATTATATTTTTAATTTAGGTGCTGGGTACACTAGGTGCTTTGACTTAAAAAGTCAAAAATTAAAAAAAGATATGGTAACTAAAATCTTCATCAAAGGAAATTTTGTTTAGTTAGAAAATATAAAAACAATTTTTAGTCTCTTGTAATTTTATTGAATGTGAAAACTCTTTGAGCGTTAAATAATTTTATTTGGAAAACGACTAACAGGCACCGGTGAGAGAAAAGCTTTGATGTATATATAACGCCTGGAAATGTAATTATTGTAGTGACGACGAAACGGAAAATGTTTTTCTAATTATATTACAGTCTAAATATCTCGTTGTGGGGGGTGAACGGCCTCTGTAACAAAAATTACAAGAACAAAACTACGTATGCTGCTGAATGCTATTATCGACCGACTCCCCACGTAGCTGTTCAAATAGCTATTATATGGAAAACTGTATATATTTTAATATAACAATTATATAACATAATAATATTGAAAATAATCTTATATATTATATTATACATAATTTGGTTACAAATATTTTTGAAAATTGTAAATACGTACAGTAGCCATGACCCCATATTCTTGACATTTATTCATATTAATTTACCTTTACTATTTAAATAAAGTTGAAGAGTCCATTTGGTTTAACGTGCTTATGGTTTTTTTTGTGTCGATTAGTCTATCTATCGAGGATTGCTATAGGCTATATCACGTTACTTGCGTTACGTAGAATGTGTTATATAAACCTACGTGGGGTAAGCCTCGGTAGGCAAAAGCTAGTATACGTTTAAATTAGTACCTAAAGTGAAAATGAAATAAAGTTAAACCTTAGATATAATTAAACACCAAAGAATCAATCATAAAAATGAAATGACATAAAACTAATATAAAAGGAAGGTCAAGGCAATCGATACCATCCAGCCCAACATCCACTAGGTGTGCCTGTAGTGGTGTACAATTTGGGCAGTAATTCGGCAGCATCGCGCCTATCGATCGCCTCCGCCTGGCCCGGGCGGCGTACCTAACTGCCGTAGTAGCGTAGTAGTATAGTATAGTAGTACGCGTGACGCCTTGTTTGTTCCAGCCCTGATTTGTTGTCGGACGAGCTTTGTGAGCTTAACATGTTACATGCTGTATAGTGTAGGTGTAGGCTGAGGGCCGGTTGTCTACATTTTTGTTGTTTATAATTTTATTCGTAAATTAATTTTATTTGAACTAAATTAATTAGATTATATTACTTTTCCTTATGTGAAGCAATATAATTTATATTTTCCTTGTTGAGTAGATACTAATTCCTCTATGATACTTAGAATTATTTATTTTTTAATTGAATGTGACGAGATATTTTTTATGTAGATATTACCTACTCAATTTTATTATATAATAGAATAAAATAGATATTAATTTATAATAGAATAACGTTATCGTATCTCCTTGCATAACTTGATATATATATAAATCATAAAAATATCATAAAAATTATATCATAAAAATAAAGTAGACTAGATATACTTAAATCGTGTCCAAAAATGGAAAAACGATTCTTCGTAACAGCTACATGAAAACATGTTTTTCAGGCCACCGCAAACCTTACTTGCACTTCGAGGATATTGTAAAATTTCATATAGGCAATCTTTTAAAATTCTAAGTTTATTCCAAAATATTTTTATCATTTTTAGTACTTTTAGATATCTGTTGATATGAGAGGCTTCCTGTAAACTTCACGTGTACTATCCTGTTTAATTTTAAAACAGTTTTGCCACTAATAGGCCATTTTATAAATTATCCTTGACTTCTTCCACGTGCCGGTCTCATCGACATTTACCTATCTTGCAACACTCGATTAAGTACTGTATAACCCCCGGCCGAGCCGAAAGCGTCCCCCATCTTCGCTTCCAGCCATTTTATTTTCACCGGGACGAGACAACGTACGTTTTTCCTTTTTCGTCTGCTTACATAACATTTGTTTATCTTCTGCTGGAAATTAGAAATTCCTTTGTTTTCGCTATTTTTTAATTGTAAGGAGTAAACGGACAATAGGTTCCTTGTGGAAGCGAATCGTGTGATATAATGCGGTGCTTTGCCCGCTCGCGTCGACGGCGACGGTGGCGTACAATGCTTGCGCGAGTGAGTGCACAGTTGTACTGGGCTTCGTTGGATCTTAGATTCTTGCAATCACTTACCTTGGCGTATTTCATTTCGAGATATTGAATTTTTTTTAGTTAGCATTTTCCTCTCTCAAAATTTGTACCAGAGTTCTAGTCGCAGACGGCCCTATGACATTCCCCACAATTTTCCGACAAATGTATGTTTAGCGTTCTTATTCGACAAATATAAAGCGAATGGGTATATGTATTAAAATATCAAAGAGCTAAAAACTCATCCAATTCAAAGGCATCGGAGAGGCGCGGGTAGTTTTTAGCTAACTAAAATTTGCAGTAGAATTAGTGTAGTCGGGTGATCTCTTTGTGTTCAAGTGAACCGTGAAATTCGGGCGTCGCGACGCGCGGCCACCTCGAGCTTGGTGTGCGGCACCTGCCTACCGGGGCCCAGACTACCTACCGATACACTGTATAGTCTGTGTCCTCTTGCCTGTGGAAGTGTTCAGGCTTCGATACGTGGCTCTCGTAAATGACTAAAGTTTTGCTTTGCTCGCTCTTAATTACACTCTTTCAATAGACGGCTAATGACTATTCTATTAGGCAGCGCTGAGATACTTCGTGATCCAATACATGCTAATTTACTTTTATAGTGAACCACAGCAGCAGTAGGTAATGTTTCAGAAACATTGTAAAAGAAAATGCGTGAGCCATAAAACGCTTACGATACGGTAAAAGGGAGCGATACGCAGTAAACGTCATCGTAACCGTTAAGGCACGTGATCAAACGTGATCGAGAAAGGTTTTATCAGCTTTATCAGCAGTTAAGCGCCCATAATCGCGCAGTAATTTATGCGATTCCATTAAACCCTATCCCTCGGATGCAAAGGCTGTGTGGTTTTTTTCGCGTGGACTTCATCCATAATAAATGAGCGGCCGACCGCAGCATTAGGCCGTATTTCCAGCTATTTGCAGCTTGTTTTTTTTTTAGGGGGTTGTCGAGGGTGGGGCTCGGAGGAGGGGAGGGGAGGGCGCCATTAATTCAGCCGTGTAATGACGCGACGCTTTGATGGACTAGAATTGCGAGTTCTGCAATTACGTGCTGAAATATTCAGCGAAGACGTCGCGGTCCGCGCGCCGGCTCTCTGCCTGCCTTAACTACCGCTGTCTTGCCTCCCCCCTTGTCCCCCAATACAACTCCATTCACGGCGATTTTTTTGTCGAATAAAGTTTTGTTACAGCCTTCCGCTTAGCTCTCTAGACTTGTTCTCTTACACCTTGTGTTCGAGTTGTCGTAAAATTTAAGACATTTAATATGCATGCTGTAATTATAAGCAATTAAAATGCATACGCTGATCGGTTTGTTAATTATAATATAGCAATGTAACAAAATATCATTAAAATATGCAAAATTTTGCTTAATTTGGCAAACACATCTTTGCAAGCTTGTACTCCAGCTGTACAAGTTTGATTAGTCAAGCTTGCAATTGCTGTTGTTTGTATCTAATCAGCTGCGTTTTAATTCATCGCATGCATCATTCAATAATCACGACACAACCAGAAATGAGAAGTGACGGGAAACTGGTGCAGGTCATCAATGGAAGTCCTGCGGGATCTTCGACCGTGGCGTCGAGGGGCGAAGGCCGGCGGCGGGGCGCGTCGTCGCCCGCACGCACGGCGCCTGAGAAGCGCCGGTGGCCAGCGGAGCCCTACCTCGATGATGAGAGCGCCGCGAGAGCACCTTCGTCAGACGACGATGATACCAAGGTTCGCCATCTAACTTCCATTACATCGCATGGACTAACCGTGCTCTTAAGGAACACACTGTACGTATGAATATTTACTTTGTACATAATTCTCATATCTTGTCGCCGCACTTCCTGTAGCACTGTTAAACTATTTAGGAAAATCAACGGGAAATCGACAATGACAATCAATCTACATAATTGACAATTTGCTCGTTTTGCAAATTCACATTTTGACTCTTATATTTTTTGTAATTTAATAGACGTAGTAGCCTTATTACTTTTGCTAAGACTTGGAATAGCGCTCGCCTGCATATAGAGCTTGCTTAACTCTAAGTTACTTCAGTCATATTTTACTCTGATACAAAACTAATCCGCAATATCAATCCTAACTGACAATTTCTGAAGAAACCTCTACTATTCATCCTTTATCTGTATTAGCATTTCCTTACCAAATGTCACATAGAACCGACACAATTAAATAAAGATCATATTAACAAATTCCAGATAGAGACGCCAGTGCGTTTCCGCACGTCCCCCCCGCTGGAGGCGCTGAAGCCGCGGCGCGCGGGCGAGTGCGCGTGCACAGGCAAGCCCGCCTCCCCGCGCCGCAAGCGCTGCCCGCTGCCGCCGCCCAGGAGACATCGGCCGGCGCTAGATTTTGATAAGATGCAGCAGGTTAAAACTTATATTATTTACTTGTTTTTTTTATCTCGAATATAGCAAGATAGGCAGAGGGAACCTGGGCACATCAAGTTTTAAGATAGTTCTATAGTTTACGCTAAATTCTGGATGTTGCGTGTTGACTGACGAACCTCAACGCCGCGCTTCGCCTCGTTGCCAGATCGGGGAAATAAAAGTATTAAATATTTCATTTCCTGTTGTGAAAATCACAATCCGTCAGAACCCGTCACAATCCGTCAGAACCCGTCGCGTTTACAATCACACCCTTGAACCACTGCGCCACGACTGACCTCTATAAATTATTACGGTATTATAAATATTTTACAAAGATTTTCTAGGAAATAAGTAATTTACCTTTAATTAGCCCAAGCATTTTTGCGTTTTCAAAGTTCAGTCTTTGAACTTTGAAGTCTTAAGGTCTTTGGGCTTTTGGCATAAATCATTTTAATTATACTCTGAAATTGGCAAGAAAACCTCAAAGAAAAAACGAAATTGACAACGTTTAGCTACTACAGAAATACGAGAAATCTGGTATATCAATAACTATAGACAAAATAAATGTCTCTAAGCGATTTGTAAGAGTTTGGCATAATAGAATGCTGCAAGTATATTAAAACTTGCATATTAATCTTATATTAATTCTATGGCATTTTTTTCTCTAATCACGGTGTTTACCGGTGACTTATGCACCTATGGTGCAGTATTTAAAATATACTGTGATTTTTTTTCTTTTCTCCTTTTTACCGACATTATGACAGGACGTTAAATAATAATGGAAATTTGTAACAATTATAATCAAATAGGCATAAAAAGGAAGAGTTAAAGATGATGATATAAAAATAATAAACCAATTGTTATACTTCACACTTATATTATTAAGCTAAAGAAAACTAACAAGCAAAAACTACTTTTATGTGTGTCATATACGAATCTTAGTTATTTCCATTTTAATCTCGTAAGCCAAGCCGCGTGTAAAAGCTAGTCTACATGATATTATATTTTAAAAATCAATATTCAAGTAATTCCGTGGCAGGCTACTCGTTGTTGTCCAGATTGTGCGAGTATATAAAAAATATAAGAATTTGTATAGAAATCCAGATTATATTTCTGTCAATTACGCTGACTTTGTCCGTGTCACTTGAATCATTGAACCGAATGTCAGCGAGAAGATCGAAAATAACTTATAATGTTATAGGAGTTGAATTTTAATGTTCTATTATTTTCTGTTGTTTAGTATTTTTTTATTACTTCCAGCATTTCCAGTTCCAGTCTTCCACTGTAGAAAATATAAGCATTCCTTTAAGTGGGGATCGAACCCAAAACCATCTCGTATACAGACAATTTCCAACTGCGCTAATACACTGACTAATATGCAATATGTCTATATAAAACTTAGTTTTATTTGCAAGCGACGAGTTTGCGATGCAAGGCTAAATATAGTAAAACATTACACAGAGGATGTACTACACACTCTCGGACGTTTCGTAATAAAGATAATTTTCAAACACGTGAGCGGACTCACCTTTAAACTGCACGTGTGGTGCTAGAGTGTGGTGCCGCCGGTTTCTATGTATACCTATAATATTAAGCATGCTTTTTCATCATAATTATTTGATCTGTGCCTTTAAATATATTTTCTTTGAGTAATATGTTTCACTGTTTTTCACGTTTCGTTTCACCAATTATAGAGACATTATTTTAGAGTTCATTGCGTGTTGAACGGCAGAACTTAACGCCGGGCTATATCCCTCAGAGTCCATCCTCAAAACCACAACCTATACCTTCACTAAAACAGATGTCTCAAATTTCACATTAATTAAATAAAAAAATATTCACATGCTTTAAACGTAAAAAAAATATATAATAAGCGCATGTAAAATTAATTCTTGATCGCTAAAGTGGGGAGGGTGGCGGGCAAGTGTTGCTATGACAAAGTACTTTCATATATACGATATGTTTATATTTATGAATATACAAAGGAAATTGTTTTGTTTTCCGACTCTAAGAAAAGGTTTTAAAAGTATTTTTAAAAAAATCGTCACTTTTAGGATTTAATTAAATGCAAAAAGGTGTTTTTTTTTTCAATTAACTTCATATGTTATTTTTACATTTAAAAAAATTGAGGCTCTTATTCATAATGGAAATGAACAGATCCGTATACTGTCAAGAAATATTGTATTAGCTTACGCTCCGCATAAGAGTTACGGAATATAATATTAATTTGGAACTTAACGCCGCGCTTTGCCTAAAAAATGGGGACATGAAACCATTGATCGGTTTCACCCACAACCATCACGTTAACCGTGGACTTACACAACCGGTTAAAAATGGACTTACACCACTCTCAAAATAAACGGTCCATATATTGCTATTATGTCCAAAACTCTGTATTTTTAATAAATACTTTTCATATTTAAATAACGTGGCGAAACTGAAACTATCTTTCACTGAACACTTAGTTTACGTTAATTAACTGTAACTAATATTTCAGACAACTTAAAAAATTAATAAGCGTAATTCGATGGGGTAGGAGGGGGTGTCACGGGGGTTGAGGGGGTGACACGGGGTGGGGAGCTGTGGGGGGGCCTGCACAAGTGTGCATGATGCAGCATAATGAGCCCACATGCACGTTCCCACGCAGCTTAGGGTTCGCACAAAATCTGATACTTGATATATATATTTTTTGTTTTTTCTTTTAAACTTTTTTAACGTAAATCATTATTGAGGCTGTGCCCATTAAAAGTTACTTTTTGTGTGCCCATTTACAGTCATGTAAATGGGACTGTTATAGGTTTGGTTTCCACTAGGGAGAGTAAATAATTTAATATTTACATTTCCTAGTTCTTGTAACGGGATTTCGACGGAACAGAGTGTTTTACCACTAAATACCCTCTGCGTACCTTATTATATTCTGCATACAGCGTGAAGTTATAAAGAAAAGACCATTCCCTTTTTTGTTGGGTACCGTACACGATAATGTCTTTCATAATCAGCCTCGCCTTCTTTTTGGTATTAAATTTTTGGCTTTATATTGACTCTCGAACTGATCAAATCGAATGGAAAACCACTGTCACGTTTACAGACAGACACCACGACGGCCTCAATAATATAATCCATACCTATATTATAAATTCCAAAGTAACTCTGTCTGTCTGTCTGTCTGTCTTTTACGCAATCAGGGCCAAACCGCTAATTTAATTGTGATAAAATACGATTTGCAAAGAATGTTGTTAGAAAACGTCACCCAAAATGAGCTTGCTTAACGCATCTCTCTATTGAAAACTGAAAATAATTTCATACATATATTTAATAAATATTCGTATAGTTGAAGCGGGCGTAGCCGCGTTCGGGTCCACTAGTTTATTAATATATTAATTATAATAGAAGTAACGAAGCCCTACACAGATGTTAGCACACATGTCTATGCACACATATTGTATGCAGTTTTTAACCCACACGACGTATTATCGAGCACTTTAATCACATTTTACTATATATTGATAAAAAACTGAGGGCTAAAGAGGATTTTTATAAAATTATTACTTTATTTTCAATAATTTCTTTCATTTAAATGATAAGCTAGTGTTAAGACACTGCTTTCTACACTCATTGTCAATTTTAAGTGCGTTGTTTCTTAACGTTACTTAACGCCGCTCTGTCTATCAAAATCAAAATATGAATTATACATAGGTATACATAAAAATCTTAGTTATTTATAAAATGAAACTTAACATAATAATATTTTTTTTACTTGCCAAGTAACTACTGTTATTTTGTACTAAAAAAAAAAAAGAAAAAAAATCCTGCACTAGTAATGTAATAAAGATAAAATAGCAATTCCACCGCAAATGAATCGTTTATCAGATGCAAGCTTATGCGGGAAACGGCACTGTATCAATAATATCTACCGATGTAATTTACTGGTACAGTACGAGGATAGGTGTGTACTTGGAATACGTTATAGTGTAGACATATAAAATATCGCTCAGAGTCAATATTTAGTGTTTGATTGACATTAAATTGGAACTGGACAAAATACGTATATACATTATATACCTAATTGGGCAAAAAACGTATAACGATGAGTAACGATAGTATCTATTTATCTAGTAATATATTGGCAATCATTTAATGTAATAAATATGTACCCTTTTTTGAATTAAAAACTTAAGACTTTTTCGGTCTCACGTGCTTACTAGTGTTTTTAAGAAAATAACGTAAAAAAATCATCATCATAACAAAGTAGACTTTTTATATTATTTAAATCTTAAATTAACAATAGATTAACGATATTAAAAAGTATTTAATTTGTTTATAGGCTTAAAGATACAAGTTTCATTAAAAAATTGCGGTATCTGATCTTGAATTACCCGACAAGTTCGCCATGTAGGGTAAAAATGTGCTTAAAAACAAATAAAAAACAGGGAACCTTCAATTAAATTATATACTAGCTTTTATAGGTACCTTTAGTTTATAAATAACACTTATTAAACAACATCCAACCACTTGTCATATAAGAGACTACGATCATACAATTAATATTCATAGAATAGAATAAAGATATCCGCCTTAGATGCAGAAATCAACATGTAATTGCGAATTGTAATGCATCAGCTATAGCAATTTGCATTGTACCTACCGGCTTACTTTGTATGTATGTACGTCTTTGTAATTACGCCTAACGCGAAAACTTGTTAATTGCCTCACTATTATATATCCTTCGTTAATAATGGCTATGGCTATGACTGTTTTTATCTATTCTTGCTTCAATAGAGCTTTGTAAAATACGCGTCTTGCATGTCTATTAAGAATAAGATTTGTATTAAAAGTAGTAAAGATGTCTGAGTTTCCAATGGGTTAAATTGGCAAAATTTAAAAATTATTTTCAAAATAGATCTCTCGGGGAAAGGAAATATTTATTTACATTTATATTTCCATTTCTTCGCTCTGGTGTTGAGGCAAAGCGCGGCGTTGAGTACTGCCACTCAACTAGCAATGCCTCCAGAATTCGGATAATGAGTATTTGTGAAGCTTTTGATAATGAGTTACTTACAATTTGGTTTCTAGTCCTATAGTTTTAAGTATAATTGAATTTTAAATAATGTATTGAATTCCTTTAATAAAGAGTCTTGTTTTATAGATAATATTGTAATAACGTGAATGAAGAGAACAGAAAGCCAAGATATTTTGTCACATTATAAGGAAAAGCGCAATCGAAGGGCGGTTACAGATATCTGTTATCGTGGCGGTGTCAGTGACCGCGGGGGCGGGCGGAGCGAGGGCGGGCGGTCACGTGCTACTAGTACAGTTTCTGCACGTAGTGTACCATTTGTATTGTCGGGCTTTAGACTTGAAGCACAGATGTATTATGGTAATTGATAGATAAATAAAAATCAGTCTAGTGCGAGTTGGTTTCGCCTACAGAGGGCAACGGTAACGTGACTTCTAAAAGTTGACAATCTTAAAATTTTGGGTGTATGCACTCATTTTGTATGAAATTAACTATAAATACAAATTTTAATAGTTTAATTTTAATAGATAATTGACATACCTACCCTTTATTTGTGCTGTAAATCCTCACTTTTTACTTGCAATTTCGATATTCTGGATCCACATGAAGTACCCATAGCATAGCATTGATTATTTATCTGCTAAATTCATATAAAATACTAGCGGCCCGCCCGCGGCTTCGCCTGCGTAAACTACGTAATTATTAATTTCTGTCTCTATGAGTACCTACGTCCTATAAGTGACATCCGTGCAAAATTTGAGACTCCTAACATTTGTAGTAACAAAGTTTCATACAAACTTTCAACCCCAAAAACAACCCCTTAGAAGTCGAATATTGCAAAGTCTTAGCGAGCACCTACGTTCTATAAATAACTCCTATGCAAAATTTGAGATTCCTAGCACTTGTAGTTTCTGAGATTTCGTGATGAGTGAGTGACCTTTCGATTTTATATATATAGAAGATGACAAAAACAATGTATAAACGCTCGTATCTTTTGATTATGTCGATTTAGAAACTGATAGCTTGATACCTCCATGAGGTCTTGAGAATAAGGATCTTGCCTGAATATATACCAATTTTATTTTTCTAACCAAAATCTCCAAGTAAATCTGAATTATTAAATCACATTCAAAAAAGAAATCCCCATAAATATAATAATTTATAAGTAATAATATTTAAAGTTGATCTTTTCAAACCTTTGCTTTATTTTTTATATCCAAATCTTAATAAAAATGTCCGTAGCGGTTATGCAAATGAAATCAAGCTGACAGCGCGTTACAACTTAACGAAGAGAATGATCGATGAGGAGACTCGACTCGCGCAAAAAATAATATAAGAAAACAAAATATCGATAATAAGCTGCCAATTAAAAAACTCGGTTATGGCGAAAGACGTAACTTCGCACGTATAGTAATAAATACCTGTTATTCAACGAAACTTGTCTATATATAGGTAATATAAATAATCTATACAGCATTGTTGGAATTTTTTCTTTATTCAACTTTTATTATTTTCTTTATCTTTACGTATTTTCCATATTTTATGTAAATTTAGAGACCCCTTCACGCTGTATCCCATATATAGTAGGGTAGGTAACTATTGTTAAGACACTTAGTTTCTTATAACTAGCTCTTACCTGCGGCTATAGTCATGTGGTCGAATAGAAAGAGCTAAGAGTTGAATGTGACACATGGCAGATTGTAAGTGCTAGAACTCCAACCGCAGGTTACTTCGTAAATCGATTGTCTTTCCTGATATAAATACAAAAGTAATTCGTTCAAATTGTTCTTGAGATTAACACGTTCAACCAAACAAACTGTTCAGCGCTATAATATTAAAATATATAAATGACAGAAATTACATGTAATAATTTAATTATTAAAAATTGTCAAAATGATTATTTTATTTTTTAATAATTAATTATTCTATTTGTTAACAAGCTAACATTATTTTCTATATAAATATGTATGACAAACGTACTCTAGCTTCTTAATTGGTCGCAATTAAAATGATGCAATAAATAATTACTAGGCAGTGTCTTACATAACTCATAATCTACAAGATTGTATGTGAAAATATGTGTAAAATGTTTATATAAATCTCATTTTTGCTTACCACTGTAACTAATATGAAATTTAAATTAATTTCCTTTTTAGTACAACTAATAACAAATAGTTAAGTAACACTCTTATACGTAATATTAGTCTCAAGTCCAAGCCACAGCCAAAATATAAGACGAGAGCAAGGAACAGAGGAACGTGCGGGCAGGGAGCAATAAAGGTGTTGAGACATCTGCGGAGTGAGAGTGGAGTGGGTGAGAGATTAGCGGATTTTAAGTGCAGGTTAGGTTAATAATTTTTAAGTTTAAAAGTTTTTAACCTAACCTAACTTAAACGCTAACGCTTAAAATCCACTAAGTCCAATATAGGAATATGGACCAAGTTCGACATATATATTTTACACATAGCCGCTGGAAGAGCAGGTACTTAATATAATCCCTAGAAAATTTAGACATTACTTAGGTATTCCATGCATTACCTGGACGCCCCAGGTATTCTATAAGCAGAAGTATTGTATATGTATAGAATACCAAAACTATACAGATTGCCTGTAACATAAACATATATAAATATGCTTTAAACATTCGAGCATTATCATAAGCGGTTTCTATAAACACATAATAAATAATGCATTGCATTGAACGTAACAAAAAGTCCATCACGCTTGGTGCGCGCGCACCCATTGACTGCCGCCACTCAATGGGCGGGCGGGGGCAGGGGCGGGCGGCGTGCCGGACCCTATTGAGGACGCTACGCGCAAGCTCTACACCTCGTCGCTCGTAGCACCTCGTGTAGCCAGGATATCGACCAAACTATTGTAACATTCAGAGGGTAACCAAATAAATGGTCAGCTTCAATAATAATTGTTAACAATTATACATACATTATTTTTTGTACACTTTCTTTACTCTTAAGTATTAATTCTCGAATATCCGACCGTAAGACGTCAGCCCAATAGAGAAACCCGCTGTCAAGATTGTCTATTGCATCATTTACTATATCCATTGAATCTATTTTTATTCTAGGGACCAATTTATTGGAGACCTGCTTATTCAGCTCTATTTTGTTGTCAATCGATTGATATAAAAATATTGGATTTTAGGCCATTATTTAACTTTAATTTAGCACAACTATTTTATTGTATTGACTAACACTATCTATATTGATTGAAACTATTTATTATAATTTTTCATGATTAAAGCCGTCATTGTCTTACAAATTATAAGCTGCACACCTGGGGTACTACAGACTAAACTATTGTATCGTTGATTTATTATTCCAGCGATATCGATTATTTACTATTAATATGAGTTAAAAAAAACTATTTTCAACTGAATATATATGTAATACATGTAAATATCTGTCTTAATAAATACTATAGTTAATTATTATGTCTAAAGGCGCTTAATCACATCCGTCTATATAAACAATAAATAATGTATGAAGGTTATTTAAGCGATAACTTAAGGTTTATCAAGCGTGATTGTTAGTTCAGTGTTATTTATGTGTAAATTGAAATGGGATAGTTAGTGTATATTATTAGAAATTAAATAGTGTCAACCTAGAAAATATTTTCTTAACATAATTATGTCCATATATGGTTTTTAAGTTTTTACTCTTTTTATAATATTAACAGTAATTACTTGTGCTCAATAAACATAAACTAAAATTTAACAAATCTACAAAATATTCTCTCTGATTCTGTATTTATCAAATTATTTTCCAGTTAAAAGTGGGCGGCGGCGGCGTGCGGTCGTGGCGCGCGGTGGGCGGCGCGCACGGCGGCGAGCTCTCCGTGTTCTGTTGGTGATGACCGCCCTGACCGTCCCCGACCGGGTAACTATAACTTTATATAACTAACACTTGCCTCATGCCTAAAAAGAAAAAAAGAACTACACGCTGTATCCCGTATCACAGAGTAAAGAACCAACCTATCGTTAAGACACTGTCCCCACGCAGCACGGTCGGTCGGTCTAATATAAGATATTCCCCAACACATAGGTACATATGCATTATTTTATATTTAATTCCATTTTGTTGTTTTTAAATATTCTATGAAAAAAAAAATTACACTTGAGGAAACTTAAGGCGAGTTTTCCAGGTTCTCAGGTTCCCCGTGTCTACCGTGCTGTGTAGGGTGCGGAATACAGCGTGAAGCTACAAAAATAATGGAAAATACAGGTTTATTAATAATAGTGTCATATTATATGTACGTACTTATGTATGAAAATGCATTCTGTATATGATTTTACGTGCCAAAAAATTTTAATCCTCAATTATATACACAGGTCTTGGCACTTACATCTTCAACATACAACACACATTATATGTTAGTTACTTATACATATGTACATATTTACACACAATTCATTATATTCTTATAAGTTATAACAGTGAGTTTTGCTAACGAGATAGTTATGGGTTCACAAATAATTTTAAATTCAATTTTTTTATTATGGTATTTACATACTCGAAATTGCTGGTTACCTAATTAACTGATGCTAAAAACAAAATGTTGTAATAATCATATAAAACGTAGCTGTATAAGAAAAGGAAAACGTCGTTTTATTTATAAAGGTCCAAAAATCGAAGCATAGTTCAACTTTTTAATAGATTTATAATATTTTTTCTTAGGAAACTAACATTTATATTTTTTAATTTCAGAGGTGGCGCCCCCGCGGCGGCCCCGGACTGACATCCGTCGTCATATCATTAAAGCGACTCGGCGGGATCGGTTCGAGTTCCTTTATTGCACTCAAATATGATCAAAGTACAAATATAAAAACACGCGGCCCGGCGAGCGGTCCACGCGCTCCCGACGTATTAAGACGTAGTGTTTTGGATATATTTACTCGTTTCCGATAGCGGGAGGCTCGCCGCCGCGTGCTGATCTCGGGCGTGCACGCGATTCCTGCATAGAATATTCTAAACTAAATATTTTTATCATGTTTTCTGTTTTTTTTTCTTTTTTTGGAAAATGTCAATTGTTACGGACGCGGCGTTTAACGCTGGTTGGTATGTGGAAGTGCAATATGGAGTTAGGTTTGTGTCAAAGACTATGAGGGGGGGGAGTATGGCCGTTGTCCGTGCGATGCTGTATCGGTTGTACGTAGTCGTAACTTATGTTAGTAGTTTATTTAGCTGGGCTAATTCTGTTACTATTGTTGTGTTATTAAACTAAACGAAACAAACATAAACATATATAATGAAAAAAAAACGTGGTGCGAGTGGATACAAGTGAATTTAACGATAAAGACATTTAACAAATTTTCAAATTAATACGATAAAAGTAAGACTTTTTTAAAATCGCTTGGATAAAATATGTACATAGCGTTAAGTAGTATAAGTGCAGTCTTAGATGTAGTAGGTATAACAAATTGCGAATGCGAGGTCAATGCCCGCCGCCGCTCGCGACATCCGCCGACACACGACATTCGGACACTGCTCTACCGACATCTAGTTTGTATTTTATTGAAAAACTTCTAATTCTTCTATTTACTTCATATTATCACTTGTTTCTTAAAAAAATCAATACCAGAATATAATTTCTATTTTAAATTATATTTGTGGTTAAATTGGATAAGTTGAATGTTAATGCAGAAATTCCCAGTGAATAACTTCTAATGAATACTTTTGTCTGAATTTTAAAACTTTATACCAATTGGGATTTAAAAGAGCAATATCTGAGTACAACAAGTGGACCGTAGATTAGTTCACTGGACGCTAAATTTAATACCTAGACAATATATCATAATTGCGTTTTATTTTTATATTAAATACAAAATCTACAGTCCACAGTCGGTGTCGGTCCATCTCCACTCGTCGCTACAACTGCGTGACGATTGAACATTATTTTTACAAAATCAGCACTTTGCAACTGAATATTTAAAGAAATTTACTTTTTACTGACCGAATTTTGATATAATATTCGCCACTCGTCCTGTCCCGACCCCTGGAGGCAATATTTGAGAAACTACCTATTTTTAATAGTCTAGAATATTAGTCTTTTGATGTTCAGTTGCTACGTGAAGCGTCATGCAGTTGCGCTTCGATATGGAGATAATCTACAAAATGATTTATATTATGTTTTATATACTGATGATGATTAACAAGCGTAATAAACGAGTGAGCAATGGCACATCATTATTGTTGTTTTATTCATTTATTGATAACCCTAAAATTATTAAAAAAACCCTAACTAAAATAGAAAAAAAATCTTCAATTAAGATTTGATTTACAAAGAAATTGTAAATCAAATCTATGGCTATGGTTCGATTCTCAGTCGGGGGATTATATATTTTCCTGTCTCTGGTAACGAGGCAAAGCGCGGCGTTGAAATCTGCCACTCAACAAGCAATGCCTCGAGAATTTGGCGGAAAGTACGAAGAGAGATGAGAGTATTAATTAAAAACAATCTAAACTGAATTTATAAAGATATTTATAAAATATCAGTTAAAAAAGAAACAACTTTATAAAATAAGACACCAATAAAAATCGTATTAAAATAAAACATTTAATCAGAATTTTCATCAAAGTAAATTAAATGTATAAGTGATTTCTTCTTCACAAAAAAAAAAATTAAAACTCATGGCAATATGTCAATTCTATAAACATAATAATATTAAAATGAGTACATCAGTCTATAAAAATATACTACTTTATATTTCAAAGTAAAACAGAAAACTATAGATTCAAAAGTACATAAAATTAATAATTTACTGAATACACTAGTGTTTTCACAGTATTAAAAAATATATAATTCTCTGAAACGCGTACCTTTAAAATAAAAAGGATCTAAATCAAAATTTCAGCCTTTTTTGTTTACTCTATCTCTAATGTTTAATAGAGATTCTCCATAAATTACAATTATTAAATTAGGTCACCAAGAGTGCGAAATACATATTTAAAATTTGTTTTTCATATTTTAATACATATAATGCAACATTGAATTTTTATAAATAATTACTAGAACACAGCATGTTTCTAAATACACTGGAAATGGGGAAAAAGAGGGATTTATAACCCTTCTTTATATATGCTCAAAATAAGCACTGCCATGCTTTACAAAGAAAGATATATTTAAACAATCATATTAAAAAGTATTCTTTTTTCAATTTACATTCAAGAATAGAAAAAAAAATGGCACACATATTTAATAAATTCAGTAAAATTATTAATAATTAAGGCATTAATATATTTTTAGGAAATATGTAATTACGGGAATGTTTATATATCGTTTATATATCCCGCACAAAGCAGGGTAAGCAGAGGGAACCCAGTGTTAAGACACTCCGTTCCCCACGCCTCCTGGACACTGAGCTGGTCGGTAGCATAAGCCTGCTGCTGCAGTATATGGGAAATAAAGCGTAAAGTTCAATTGAAATATACATTTGAATAGAAACACATTAGAAACTAAAAACCATCAAGTTTTAATTTCAAATATTAATATCAATTTAGCGTTTTTTGTGATGTTAACCTAATAGGTATATGTAGCACTATTATTTTAACTTAAATTAAATCGTTTATAACTTTACCATTTTACTTATTTTTAGGTGCAACACTAAAATACTTTAATAAAGTTCTAGCTTTATTTGCCTTAGGTGTTTTTTCCGTTAAAGAGTTTCTTCTAACGGGGATATTCTCTTTCGGACTTAATGGCGGAACCACTTTATCCGTTTCCGTTATTTTCCCTTTTTTCTCTCGCAACATAAGTGTCAACCAATTTGTTGTGTCCTGTTTTTTCTTCCCTGGTGACATTAACCTTAAATGCGGGGCTTCCCCGGTTGATACGAAATCGGGTAAATCTTTAGTTGGTGTCGAAAAACTAATAATTCTCACTTTAGTCGGTGATACTTTGACGGGTGTGCGTTTCGGAGAAATTGTCTTAGGACTTTTTGGCGAGAGTAGTTTACAGTTTTTCTTTTCATAATTTTTTGTAGGTGTCATGAAAGAAGTGCCTGGTTTAGGACTGTAATAAGTCCAGTCGTTGATTGTGTTTACTGTGTCTTGTTCTACATATTTCTTTTTGGGGGGAGTAGTTTGGTCTGTTGATGGTCTTTGTCTTTTGATACCAGCTGGTAATAATCTATCATCGTCGTCCGAAGTGGTGATAGCCGTGTCTAATTTAAGCTTTTTCACACGAGTTTCCGCATCATCAGGTTCTTTTGACGCATTAAGTAGATCAGCAAGACATCGTTTTCCACGTCTTTCTTGTTGTTTGTTATGTTCTAGACGAGATCTTTTTGCTCTCGAGGCTGGTGTACGGTCCGGAGGTCGCGATGGCGGTTCCGGTACAGCTTCAGCTCGCCCCGGGAATTCTCCGGATTCACGTATTAATTCTTTATCCGGAGATTCCCGGCCAATACGCCATATATAATGTCTCGCATCGTCCCCACACGTTACCAATTTAGCATCACCGGTTTTACACCACGCTGCACAAGTCACTTCAGCTCGATGACCGTTTAATTTTATTAGAGGTCGTGAATTTCGTGTGCTCCACACGTAGGCGGCTCGATCGCTACTACCACTTGCTAGATACGTGCAATCGGCGTTTAACCCCGCCTTTAGGTAAAACGAACCACTGTCATGGCCGACGTAGCGGCGTTCTGGAACAGCACTATATGTTGACACGTTGAAACAATAAATAACACCGTCCATACAACTAGCATATAAGCGCACTCTAGCATCATCTATTAGTAAATTTGTATAACCATTTCTTGTCGAGCTACCGCAATACGGAATCGAATGTTTGGGCAACGGCTCACGTTTATAAACCGTGTAATTTTTCCTTAGATCCCATACTTTGATATTACCATCGCATTCACCACAAGATATTAACGTTAAATCATCTTGGAAGACCAACCCTGTTATACTGATAGCTCTATGCGTATCTATTCTGGGTCTTTTACTACTTGAACCAGGAGTTTTGGGGGTGAAAGACGAATGGCAGCTCATTATAGAATTATCTGGTTTTAGCACTAAGGCTGCTGAGGAAGCGGGACTTCTTATGTCCCAAACTAATACATGGCCGTCTCGAGCTCCACTCGCAAATATGGAGGGCTCGGAAGGCCGAAAAACAGCAGTTTTAACTGAACGAGTGTGATTAGAAAACGTTAAGACGCGTTTTGGGGCAGATTCTGTAATGTCCCATAGACATGCGGTATGGTCTCCTGCAAAATAAAAATGTAAATAAATACATTATTTCTCTTAAGCTAAATAAATCTGTATATCTACATATATAATAAAAATGTAATTGATTTCTGTCTGTTTTTAAAACAATATCTTGGGGGGATCTTAATCAGTGCTATAGCACCCAAATAAATGATTTAAAATTTGAAAAAAAAAAACCTGTTTGTCCGTACGTTTATGTATCTTAATCTCAAAAATGGACTAATCAATTTATATGCAGTTTTCCTTAACATTTAACGTTTATTTATTAAATTTTTCGGTTTTGTTGTATGTTTAAATGTATTTACTACTTGAGTTGCCTGCAATTATTAGTGACTAGCGGTCCACTCGCGACTTCGCCCGCTTATCACCTAAATAAATAAAAATCTGTTTCACGCTGTATCCTGCACACAGCAGGGTAGGCAGAGGGAACCTAGTGTTAAGACACTCCGTTCCCCACTTTCTGCCGAATTCTGGAGGCATTGCCTGTTGAGTGGCAGAACCGAACGCCGCGCTTTGCCTCGACACCAGAGTGTAGAATTGAAAATATAAATAAGTAAATAAATATTTAACTTCCTCGAGTGGGGATCGAACCCGTCGCATTACAGTCACACCCTTGTGCCGCTGCGCCACGACGGCCTCAATCTATATTTTTTTTATTATAATGCGTTTGCCAATGCCATGCTTGAGAGGATATCATCAGGGGCATTTTGCTCGTAAGTTTCTATATATTTGCCAAATAAAAAACGTAGAAATATCACGTCGCAATTTTCATTTTTTTTGTGTTATTGTGGCTTATTTATAAAAGATAGACATACCGTATCGTGAACTTTATTTTGGAACTAATGAAACTGAATGTTTTTGTAATACAATGTACTTCTACTACTACTACATAATATCTAACTATTTTTGCAGCACACAGTAAATCCGACCGGTAGTTCTTAGACATCTTAGCATTTAAACAAACAATCAAATCCGTTTTATTATATTAGTATAGATTAAGGCTGGCAGTGGAATTGCGTCTGACTACAAAAGAAGGTTGTGGGTTCGAATCCAACTTGGGGGAATGATATTTCAATATTTTTAATTTTCTTGCACTCAATATCTAATGTGACAATTAGTAGAAAGTGGAAAAAGCAGTGTCATTACATTCTCAATGTCTAACTTGCTATACAAGATATAATAAGAACTAAGAAATGAAAATAATACATGACAATACACAATGAGTGGGAATCAAACTATTTTATTGAGTTAGGTATTGTGCCACTGATACTGACAATAGCCTTTAATCTAAAGAATATTTTTTTTTTATATGGAATAGGCTTGCGTTTGACCGCATCAAGTCTGGTGAGAATTGATGCGGTCTACGGTGATGCACGCTTGCCTAGAAGATACCTATATCTAATACCTACATACTTATCAAGAGCAAATTGACGATAAACAAAAAAGGCCAAAGAATCCAGTACAAATAAATACTTACCAGAGACGGTCACAAAATTCATATGTTTAGGCATCCATGCAAGGTCAAACACCGCATTGTTGTGACACTGAAATCCCTCTAAGTTACTGGCTCTTTTTGCTGTTGATGTATCCTAAAAACATTTTTGTATTATTATTATTTTAACTAATTATATATCTATCTCTTATAATATCTATCTCTTATTTAAATTAGACTAAGGACTATATATTAATCCCCATTATAATTAATATTTAAATATTTTAAACAATTTTCAATATTTTATTCATTAATTATAATTTTTACAATATTAAATAAATTTAAATCTACTTCATCATGCTGTATCCTGCACACAGCAGGGTAGACGGAGGGAACCTCAACACCAGAGTGAAGAAATGAAAATATAAATTTAAATAAATATTTAATTTCTTCGAGTGGGGTTTAAACCCACAATCAGTCGAGTTTACAGGCATACTTTGTGCTCCTGTGCCATGACTGGCCTCACAATATTATATTTAGTAATATTTTGATGGGCTATTAGGGCTGCGATTCTTAACTTAGTCTATTAGAGAAAAAGGAATTTAGGGTGTGGAAGGAATAATGAAAGTATTAAAATATATTTGCTATAATACAATATAACAAATACTATATACTCTTCTATTTCTTCATAATCTAAAAAACTACTGGTTTGAATTTTAAAAAAAATATTATTTGGGGGTAAGATTGGTACTTACCACTTCTTGAATCATTTTCTGTAATGATATTAAAAAATATATCTTGACTTTACAAGAAAGTAAAAACTGTTACATTTACATGTACCTACTAAATTTAGAGCTTTTCTTATCTACTGAAACTGAAAATGTTTATTTTGTTATATATATCTGTTCTAACCCCTCAAAAATCAATCCGGTATAAGCCCAACAAATCCTATGTTATGGATATCTATTAAGAATATTATCAATTGCAATAAGTCTATACTCCCTACAATATATTTGGCAATAACTAATATGAAGGCACTTCATAATTTTTTTTTCTACAAATGTTACATTAAAGTATAGAAATAAATAATAAGAGAAATTTGTTTTTCTTATCAATTCTTCTTGTAAAGTGATATAAGAAATAAAATACCTGTATAGCAACGCGACCATCTTCATTTGCTAGGGCGAGGATATGTTCATAGCCCGAAGCATCTGCGAATCGGCATGCGAAAATAGGTGGATCTTGTTCAAAATTAGTCGCTACATTAGTTCTTTGTAATCCATAGAAAGATTCTTCACTGCTTACAGTCAACCTTTTCAGCACATTATCGTAGCTCAATCGGGAATCTAGAAATTACCATTATATTTTATTATACTAAATATTTATGTTTTAAATTACAGTGTAAATGTAAGACACAGCTAAAAATACTTACATATCCCTAATTGACGATCAATAAAACTTTGAATATTCATATTAGTTATGTAAAATCAACATTACCAAGATAGTTTAGTCTGAGTCCTTAAACAAATTTTACCCGCAATTTTCAATTAGTTGACACTTAGTTGACCAAATGTGTTCTGTGTAGTTGACAATCCACAGACTTACAACAATAAATAATACCATACCTACTCAGTACCCTATAGTAATAATACTATTACTTTCTTTAAAGAATTAAAAATTTTTATACGATTTATTTTGATATTTACCGCTATTTTTATCGATTTAATTATTTTTATAAAATACGAATAATCAAATTTGAAAATGAACAAAAAGAAAAGATGCAGCTTAAGATAATACAAAAAAATATTAATTTGAAAAATACAATAATAAAAAAACACTTCCATTTATTTTGTTTATTTTATTTAATGGGTCTTATTTTTTTATTTGTGTTTGTATTTTTTAATCTGCATAATACGTAAAAATTGGAGTTTAGAAATATTTTTTATCTGTGGAGCTTGCTTTGCTGCAAATGAATACTATGTTTCTTTTTATGTTTTATTTCTTTAACAATATTAATAAATTTCCAATACGAAAATCTCTATCGTGAATAAATATTGCTTACAATATTGTTGTGAACCTTTTGCGTCTAAATTGTTAAGGAAAAAGTAGCTAAAACATCCTCCTTTGACCCATTTACATTTTCGTCTTATGGTTTAAAAAACGTACGTTGAATTTGTGTAAAATATACAATTTTTTTAACTTTTAGTGGTGAAAACGTGACAATAATAGATTTATAGCACAGGATCCTTAACAAAGTTAGTAAGTTTCTCTGATTTTTCTTTGTAAACTGCCTACAATATCGACACCGATACGGCGTCATAATATAGTGTTGCAACTTGCAATCGGTTGACGGAGTTAAAACAAATGCATTGACGCATTTTATTTATACTATACTATAGTCTTAAAATCACAATAATTGCAAATAACCGAATAATTAAATGTGTATTAAAAATAATATAATTTCACCTATAACGTAATCACTTAGGTTATCATATAAAAATCGATTCTGTGCATTTCCAGGTGTATGGAATGTAATAAAAATGGGCGAAAGTGTGTTATATCGGCGGAGACTCGTCGTGGAGTCAAACGGAAGTGCCGATCTGGTGGCGCGGGCGGCTTGCAGCTGGCGTACCCCCCTGCTGTGTCTCACGAAGCTCCTGCATTATCAATGCGCATCAATCTGGTTCCGCATTGCCCACCCGAATCTATGTCGACCGAAGTCAACCCAGACACTCCCTTTATGAACAACATGGATGAAATATCATACTGGATCTACACCAAGAGGGCTCCCTGTCTCTTTCACTATGATAATGATGTCAAGAGGCAGGTGGAACAGGCGCACTGCTCTAAAACTAAGCCATCAAGTGTTCGGAGTGCTTGTGAGGATGTACTTTTACCTAAGAGGAAAAAGAGGAAGCTCAAGTTGTTGGAAGATGAATCATCATCAGAAAAGCAGCAAAATGTTTACCTCGAACCATCACAGAATCAAAAGCCTGTGGCGAGAAAGTCTGATGAAGCATCTAATGTTGATTTTAATATTAAAAATTCACCTCAAAACACTTCTAAGCGAATAAAGTTACAGAGAAACTGTCAAACATCACAAAGGAAAAACAAAGTAGTGACATCCACACCTAAAGTAACAAATTTAAGACGAAGCTTAAGGAAAGCTCAACAAAATCATAACAATAGCCAATTGAATAATTCTTTTGAAATATTCAATTCTAGCATACTTAATGGTAAAGGTGAAGAAGAACCTAAGGTGGAACCACTGCAGGGTGCCAGTGGAGATCAATTGGATCAAAACAAGAGTAAAGTGGCCGATAAAAAGAAAAATGTACTTAATGGACAATTTGAAGATTTGAGCGATGTATCAGGTTTTACAGCTAATTATATACGGTCCACTAAAATTCACTCTTCTAAAACTCCAAGGAAATTAAGGAATAGGAACAGTAGGAGTCATTTTAAAGACACAAAAAATGAATCAACGGAAGAGAAATTAGTTGTATGTGTAAATAAATCTGTGAATGTGGTACCTGATGCAGTCCTTAATAGTAGTACAGACTCCTCACAGAATGTGTTAAACCTAGTTACTGTTAAAGATGGCAACAAATATAACAAAAATAATAAAAGCACATCATTGCTAAAGTTTATGGACTCCAAAGTAGACAAAACCCAGCAAAAGGATAAGCGAGAAAAAGGAAACTTAAACATTTCCTTTCAGTCAAAGAGCAGTGGTAATTCAAGGTATCCAAAACGTCACAAAAATAGAAAACACGAAGATCAAACTTCTAACGCTAATACTACACCAGCTGTACGTCACAGTACTCGAAAATCAAAAATTAACGATTCTAATAGAAAAGAAAATTCTGATAAAAAAATCTTAACTAGGACTAGAAGTGGGAGGAAAATCAATGTGAAATTGGAATTTAATGAGACTGGTTGCATATTAAATAATTCAAGTGAGTTAAGCTCAAGTGCATTAAATGTGGCTTCCACTAAACAGGCAAGGCCTAATATGTCTTCTACACGGTGTTTGCGGAGTAGACGGGACAAAAGTGGAAATTTAGGCAAGGACTCAACTAGCGAAAGTGATAAAAAAGCAAAAAAAACTGTGGACAAAAGTATGCAAAGGGATTCATTGAGGGACAAAAGTGGTTTTGCCGCGTGTTTCTCAGACAGCGACAGTGACAGTGAACCGCTATTGCAGAAAAAATTCTTTTGTTAGTATATTTATAAAATAATAGCTTTGGGCAATATAACAATATTGGAATTTTCTAGTAGTTTTTGGCTCTTAAAAATCTATGGTCAGATTAGAATGTTTTCAGAAAATTATACAGTGTGAGCAATATATATATAATATGTCATGTATAGAGAAAGAAATACTTTGAGGGAGGCATGGCCCAACAACACAGTTCCCTGAGTGTAACACAAGGATGTGGGTTCAATTCTCACTTCCCCATGCATAGACAATACACATTGTACAGTGAAGCACTGATATACAATATCTTAAAAATTGGTGGCAAAGTAAGGAATTGAATGTCTGAACACTACATTCTCTTTGCCTACCCTGCTATATATGTAATTGTAAAGCTATAGAAACAAAAAACTTTTGTGTTATAATTATTATGGTCATTTGTAAGTTTATAGCAAGTGAAATATTAAAATAAAAGAATAGATTTGTGTTCAGCTATGAGTTTTATAGTATACTTGCTCACTCTGTAGAAAATACCTATGAATGGAATCCATATTTGCACATTAACATAAATAACTGTAAAATTTTAGTGATAGATAGTGAATTATATAACGAAAAGCTGTGGACATCTTGATTGTATGTGTATGTATATGTGTGTAACATGAGACAATGATACTAATGTGTATTGCTTGCTTGATGCAAGGCGCTTTTACTACGGTCGACAAGTCTATAATCTATCATTGGTGTTGCCAGGTTTTTATGTATTATAAAATTTAAAAAACATTTAGTTTGAAACTATACATAGTATGAGTTGTACATTTTAATTTGATTCAAGCCTTGACATTGTACAGTACACTTTGGATTTCAGATTTTCAACAATAGGTTAAACAAAATAAATGAGTGAAAAATTTCAAATAAACATTTGAAAAAAATCTTGTCATCTATTTCTATTTTATAAACTAGTTGTAGCTGGCAACACTACACCCACGTATATAACGATCATATTATTAGAACCTAGCTACTGTTAAATTATATTTAGTGATGTGCAAAGACACGAATAAAATTTGTGTATGTATTATAAAGTGCCATTTTACGAGACGTAAATTGTAATTCCCATGACTACTTGTTGCATTAAGATTATTGTTTAGAGTAACTATATTGCACTCTGTTTGTTTATTTTGTATTAAATTTTTGTGTAATAAATAAATTTATTGTTTTTCAAACTTGTACCGAATGTACCATGCACTCAATCATCTTTTGAGATTTGATGTACATACAAAATATGTTTATTTCATTTATTTGTGCTGTTAAATGGTTATTATAAATTGCACATATTTCATTACTGCGAATGTATTATTTTTTTCTTAACAATGCAGTTTTGATCTGTTAGTATAAAAAGAGCCTAAATTTATAAGCATATTATATGTCCTATATACATTTAATATTAAATTATAAAAATAAAAAAGATCCATTAATAACATCGCAATTTTGTTAAACTTTTAGTCTTTGTAATTTTTTCAGTTTTCTTGCTGAAAGTTAGTATAAGAAATTTTCCACAAAAAGTAAATATCTTATTTAATATTTCACAGTGTTGTAATTATGGTTTCTTTGAAGAATCGTTAAGCACTTTAGTATTTTTTAAACTACAATAATCATCAAGCATTTAACATCAATTATAGATAACGTGACCAGACGTCCCGTTTGGAACGGACAGATCCCTTTTTGGCTTGTTTGTCCCGGTGTCTCGAAACACAGCACCGCGACATACGAATGACCTTTTTTTCGAAATGGCGAAATTTGGTCGGTTGAATCAAGTTTTGCCGCGATTATCGCGATACTCTATTGGCAAAAGACAATTAACTGAATGAAATAGTCCACTAAAAACCGGAAGCTCTCTTGCTAGCTTGCTAGCGACAAACTAAACTATAAAAAACTATAAACTATAAAACAAAAACAGACACCAGAGCGAAGAAAAATATTAAATATTTTATTTCGCGAAATCATAAAGTTATGAAAGCATTCGTGTTTTATATAAACATTATACTTGAGACAAACGCGGCTTCGATCGCTTAAACTTATTTTGATACTATATGCAAAAGAGAACAATCAACATATATGTTAATAAAAAGTATCTTATATCCTTTCGAATATCTCTAATGTGTAAAAATTTCATGACAATCGGTTGAGTTTGAGTTGTCGCATGCTGTCATTACACTAATTATTTAAAATACATTAGTGTGATGAATTTAAATAATTATTAAAATTTAACGACATCTGTATGTTATTTATAGAACTATAACGCGACAGGGATGTTTCAAAAAAGCTAGGATTCATAATAGATGGCGTTGTAGTCGTACACGCTATCCGACGACAGATGGCGTAAGATCCATTTTATATGCATATTTAGTGTAAGTTTTAGAAATTCTTTCAAGTGTTCGAAGTTTTTAAGCACATCAAAAGTATCACAATGTATAAAAAGAGTCTTTTTTTATTATAACATTGAAATAGAAACAAACAAATCACATTCACGTCGAGAACAAAAGAACATTAATTTCTCAATTATACATTGCTTTCTTGTAGATACACTTCCTTAACTCTTCAATACGCACTTTCGAATGCCAGGCCGTGACAACGTCTACGCTATACAAGAACCCACTGTCATGATAATATTATGATTCAGTTAACGGTCGTATTGTAACAATATATTTTTTAGTTATAAATTGTCTCGTGAAAAAGTAATTGCAGAAACTGTCTACATTTTCTTAAAGGGAGAACGATATAAACCACCACTCCGATTCCTCTTGTCACACAGCTTGAAAACATAAAGCCCTCTAATACTTAAATGTCATTCAGTAGCTAAAAAATAAATGTTTTCAAAACATTTAAAATAACATCTCAGTTACGGACACGCATCGGTTTCTACGGACAGGAATCGGGAGTCGCAACAGTTGTACAAATAGGTGTATCGGGTTACCTTGTTACCGCACGATGTGGATACTTTACGTGTTATATAAGTAAAAAAGTTTTTTCCGCATAGCAGGGTTGTAACACTATGAGAGTTCAAACACTATGTACTCCACGCACGGTCCAAGTTACAAGACGTTATGTGGTGAGTTGCGGAATTCGATACTAAAGCTAAGAAAATGAAAATATTTTAAATATAAATTACGCTGCTATAAATTGAGGCCAGCCGTGGCGCATGTGAGATTGTAAACGTGAATGGGCGTGGGTTCGATCCCCACTCGCGGAAATGAAATATTTATTTAAATTTCTTTTACCATTTCTTCGCTCTGATGTCGAAGAAAGAGCGGCGCTGAGTTCAGGCACTCAACACGCAATGCCTACAGAATTCGGCAGAAAGTGGGGAAGCGAATGTTACACTAGATTCCCTCTGCCAACCCTGATGTGTGCGGGATACAGCGTGAAGCTGATTTATTTATATATTTTAAATGTAACTTATTATCATAGACACTGTCGTCGCGCAGTTAAGACTAATGCAACGTTTGTCGAATCAAATTTAAATGTAGGTAATTTTTGGTTTTTAATAATCAACAAAAACAACAAAATACAGCGTCGACTCTTACTCTCTACTCTATCTCTGAAATTTACAGGTTTTTATAGCTTTTTCGGTGTAACTCTTTTTCTGTATTAAGTATAGGCAGCAGCGTGGTAATTTTCAGTTAAATTATTTATCGGATATCTTTTATAATTATTATATTTTATTCGATCGTGTCATTCGTTGGGTTCCGTCAAATTCGGTAGGAAAATTTAGAACGGAATGTTTTACCACTTGGTGGCTATATGGAAGATATATCGCAAACATGAGCTGCTTACGAGAAAATAATAGTATTAATCTAACATATATCTACACCTATTATTTATTACCTATATAATTGTCAAAAACTCGTCAGGCATTTGTAAAACAACGTTATAATTGTATAATGAATATGAACTAAAGTTTCGTAACATAATAAAATCCGCTAATTGTGCATACATAAATAATAATTTGATTTACATTTGTTTTCGCCGAATCCAAGCGATAACATAGATAACCAATGTCAATAATATGTGATTTAGATTTGCTTAATTGACAGAACATGTCACACTCGCGTTAAAACTGATTTCGTCGTATGAAACTATTGGAGCAATCACCAACTGCCCATTTTTTTTTAATTAAAAAGTTAATATTGTGTTTTTAGATTTTCTAAGTGTTGTTTCAAGTTTATAGATAATATTTTTAGTCCCGCTACTCAACACGCAATGTCTCGAAAATTAGGCGGTGCATGGGTAAAAGAATGTCTTAACAGTAGGTTCCCTCTGCCTCCCTTATTACTTAGAAAAGGATGCGATTTTTTTTACACCACATACCTATTGAAATTTTTATTTAAATGACATATGTATAACTGTTCTTAATTATCTTAGGAAATACGTAGAGGTATTAAAATTTATTTTATACTATTCGTGGTAGCTAAGTGCGGCGTTAAGTTCCGCCACTCAACACGCACTATCTTTATTAACAAAATTGCGGAAAGTGGAAAAAAGAGTCAAGACTAGTTTCCCTATACCAATGCAGATGCAATTATTTAAAAGTTAAAATTATTTTTAACTCCCAATTTATTATTTAATAAATAATACTGACTGAAACTAAAATATGACTTAAATTTAAATGCTATTATTTAATGAATATAGAAAGTTAGCTATTACTTTAAATATAGAAGATTACTATATTCATCGGTTATTCTTTAAACTGAATATATAATAATAAATATTACTAAGCAATTTTATGTTTCAAATTTAACTAATACAGAATAAAATCTTGAAAAATCACTCAATTTTTAAGAACCACTTGTAGTACGAGTTCCCACGACGCTAAATCCGATTGTACCTACACTGCACTGCAGGAAGGCATCCACGTGGAATAACTCGATTGACTCGATGACATCTCTTACTAGGTACATTTCTAAGCACGTCAGGGAAAAGTGACAGGATATTGTGTGTTTGAATGGAAAAGGTGCCACACTCTCGTTTAAGGCAGTTGCGGATCAGTTCATTTCAATTGCTATTAGAGTATTGCTATAGGTTGATTTAACAAAATCTTTGTTTGGTTGGAAGCATATTTTAAAATATGGACATGTTGAAGCAAGTTGTTGAAATTTGTAACATGTTTAACAAACGTAGGACCTTTTGCTTTTGTTATATTTTTATAAATACAAATGTAATGATTTTATATAAATAGTTTTTATATTTACGATAATTTGTTATAGAAAAATGTAAATCAACCTCTTTGTTTAATAAAAAGATATATTTGAAAATTTATACATAGAACTAGCGCGACGCTTGATGTGTTGAAAATTCTGATGCGCATTATTAGATTTGGAGCTGAAGAGGAAAGTGGTTCTCTAGAATAAAATATTGTATTATAATTTAAGATATACATTGTACAAGCCTAATGGTATCTAGCCCTGGAAGAAGTATAAGTTCTGTAAAAGTCCTGAGACATAAATTGTACAAGCCTAATGGTATTTAGCCCTGGAAGAAATATAAGTTCTGTAAAAGCCTCGAGGTGTTTGATTTCTTTACACAAATAACTACTTTTATTTAAAAATTATGTGGTACATCCGCTCTTTGCCAAGTATACCGTAAAAGGAAGATAGAGGAGGAATAGATATTATCAAAGATGTAAGAGTTAAATTTTCTTATACGAAATTTCAATTGACGACCACCGTAGCACTTGTTTTAACTAGTACCTGTATATTTATATTGTAATTGTATATTTTTCTCAAAATAATTGGTATTTAGTCGAAATTTCTGTAAAAAATTACAGAATTTTCACACCTCGTTCCGCCCGCACTAAAATAAATATAAATAAAGTATTCAGTTCATTCCATCGACAAAAGCTCGCATTCTTCATACGTTTGTTCGTTAAGCGAAAACACACAAACACACCGACGTACCTACAATTAGTGTTGCCCAAATAATGGACATAATAGTGCATATCAGGTGTCTACTTGGAGCAGGGGTTTTTCAACCCTAGCGGAGGGGTTGCATGGAGAAAAATATATATTTTAAAAATGATGTAGAATTTGTCATATTTGTAATTGTTGATTTTGTCAGCTTACGATGAATCTGACCTACGACAGGATAGGCAGAGGCAATCTAGTGTTAAGATACTCCGGCCACCACATTACCAAAGCGAGTTAATGAAAATCAATGCTCTTGCTACGAGGGCGAGGAAATAAAACTATCGATTTTACATTACTTCCGTCCTAACAAAAAACTATGTAAGTATATGTAATTATAAAGAACGACTGTCTTAACGCTAGGTTTTCTGATTGTTAAATACGTAAATTTGAGGACGTCGTGATGCAGGGGCACAACCGTGTTACTGGAAGGCGACGGTTGTGGATTCGATCCCTATTTTGGGGGATAAATAATTATTTATTAATATTCTAATTTCTTCGCTCTCTTTCTGATACTCAAACACGCAATGCCTCGAAAAATCGGCGGAAAGTGGGAAACGGAGTGTCTTAACACTAGATTCCTTACAGAATAAAAATGTGAAATGAATATACACAGTTTTTTAAATATAATTAAAAGTGTACATTAGTTGAGTACTCCTGGCACAAGGTACAGTGTAGGAGGTGGGAACTCGAGGTGCACGCAACCCGACACTGGCTGGCGGGTCGAGCTCTAATAAAGAGGCATTCAGTTTTTGCCAAAGGGCAATGCCGCCAGAGGAAACGTTTTGACAGTACCTTATAGGGCCAAAGGGTACATAAGTACCAATTATGTAGTAAAAGGTGTTTAAATGCATGTAGGGTACCTTCACATGTACGTATTTGATGAAGTATATAAAATGAGGCCGAAATGGCTGTAAACGCAACGGTGCTGGGTTTGATTGAGAGAATTATTTTCATTTCTCCACTTTAGTAAACAAAGCGCGGTGATAAGCTTCATCTCTCAATAAGCAATGTTTCGTTAATTGGGGAACGGAGTGTCTCATCCCTACACCAAGTTCCCTCTGCTTACCCTGCGGGATAAGGAAAAACCGTGAACCTGCTTGTATATAAAATAACAGTAGGATAGTCTGTCTGTGATAAAAATGAAGCTAAAAATTAGGAATGCTGTATCTTTACATTAGGTCCTCTTTGTCTGTTTTACGCGGGAAATATGGGGGAAATATCCACTGGGTGTGTTATCTAAAATTTATGTTATGGAGTTTAATTTCAATACTTATTTTATTATTAGTTTCGTGGATATAGCACGCGGAGTCAGCAGACATTACGTGTAGATTGGCAGAACTCGACATCGCACTTTGTGTTCACATCACATCACACTTGTTATCAGAATGAGTGAGAATCGAACCCACAGCTATATTTTACAGTCACACTGTACAATGAAAAATTAAAATCTATATCAAAAGATATCATAACTTCTAAAGTTGGTATTTCCTTGAAATGTACAGCTTTTTGTTGTGATTGTTACTTTAAACAAAAAAATTATTAGCTCAATTCTTATCATTAAAAAAAATGTTCTCAATCATTTAAATCCAATCCAGGTTATTGATCGATTCATAACTCATATTTAAAACAAATAATGACAAAGGGTTAGGTAGGTAAGAGAGGGGCGTGACGGCGGCCGCGGCGCGATTGATGCTCTGCGGAAAACCGGGATTGTATTGCTACTTCCTTCCAAAGGCTTTCAAAATATCTACTATTATATGTATGATAGCTTATATATAAGGAATATTGATTGTTATTTAGGGTTCCTACCTCAAAAGTTAAAAACCCTCCGTCCTCCGTTTGTCAAGATTCACGAGATTCTCGAGATCACACGAGGATATCGAGCTGAAATTAATATCAAATATTCAGGACCAAGGTTTCTTGAAGCACTATTACTATTATACTATTATACTAAGTGTATTCGCATAGAGAAAAATGAAAAATATGACACGGTGTTTTAATAGAAAAATATTCTTAAAACCTCTATGGATGGTACTTTAAAAATCGCAATTTTAAAAGAACCATTCATAGAGGTTTTTTATGCAGTAATACGTAATAAAGTATCTATAGATATTGTATTGCTCACACTTGCCTTCTTCACGTTATTGTTTTTCGTGGTTCCTCTCTTATACATTACCGAAGTAAATCATAAAACTAATCGAAAACACGCAAAACACATTTAATTCAAAGACAAAATGCAATCACAATTTGTCATTGTTCAAACAAGGACATTAGGTTTAGAATCACGGAATAAATCATTAAAGACCACAAACTAAATTAACTGCATGCGACTCGAAACGCGCGATGGCGGACTCTATCGTAAACTTAAAAAAATGTTTAAAAATAAACATAGCGGCGTGACAAGTAATTTAGCTGAGCACCACGTTATATTTATACGATTTGCAATCAGAACTCGTGTTATTCACTGCAACGCTATAAGATTCTTACCCACCATGCTAAAATCGAGCCTAAATCTGTAATATAGATCTTAAAATCCTGTAATCATATTATTATTGAGGATAGATGCATTGAATTAATCTGAACTGTATTTTATGGGTCGTAGGTTCAAACTCGACGAGTAATATTGAGGAGAAGTATCTAAATAAATTGTCTCCGATATATCCCCGCGTATTTTACAATACATTTACACCTTTGTAGGTGCAACGTACACCGAGGTTTGTTTATAAAGATTTCAAGTTTATTAAGAAATGTGCTTAGTTTTAAAATTTGGTAAATGATAAAATAAAATGATATCTTTGTATAGTAAAAGTGTTTTTTTGTTCACGATGTATTCCACATAATATATGAAAGGCGCACAATATTTGAGATATTGCATATTGAGCGGTTGTAACCAACGCCACGTTTTACCTTACTAGAGCAAGAAAATCAAAATAAATCATTCCCACATAGGAAAGTCCAAGAACCCACAAACGTCGTGATTACTGTTACACTCTGCGTCGTCGCTACAACGGCCTCAAGAGCAACATAAACAAATATAACTAAATTCCAAAGCTAACTCCACTGTACGTTGCACTTTAACATCCTTAAGCGGCGTATCAAAAAGGATTATTGGAGCTATAAATATAGATGGCGAGATTATAATAATTTGAATAATAACATTAAAATAATGCCTCTGTCCCGAAGATGTCATCCCGTAATAGATTTATCAGCGTCCATGCATCATACGCGATGCTTGTTTGAGTCTTTAGTGGGGATCTTAGATCATTATCGCTTCATTAGTCACCCACTACGATTTTTATCTCAAAGCGACCGACGTTATTTAATACTTTAACCGTACTTAATTATTAATATGTAATTTTAAACTGTCCGTGCTTTCGTGTAAAATTATTGAACTTTTATATAGGTATATACAAAATAAGTGAAGTGAGAGTTGCTTTTTTCATTTTTAAATCAATGGGAAAGCTGTCGGCCATGTCTTTGGATTTAAGTTTTAATATAATAAATTGTTTATAAGATTGTTATGTAATGGTGTACAAATAAAATTATAGTTACAGCTTTATTTAAAAACTTCTTGAGCCATTTATAGCCTCTTTTGTTATTACAACGTATCGTAGATCAGTATTTGGAGGATTGATTATAAATATAATAATTAATGCAGTAAGGATTTACAAACGGTTTTCAGAGCATTTTTCAGATTTTATAATTATTTTATGGTTAATTCGCTGAAAAATTAGATTCAGATTTTATAATTATTTTATGGTTAATTCGCTGAAAAATTAGGTCTGGAGCTTATTAAGAAACAACAAAGTTTCTTAAAAGTAACGAGATCGCAATACCTAAATTATTATGAATACTTTCAGTAGAACTCTCACACTATTTCTGACTGTAAAAATGAAGGTTGCTAGTTCGATTTTCCTACGGGGGAATCAAATATTACCTCGTTCTAGTAACAAGATAAAACGCGGCGTTAAGGTCCGCCACTCAACACGCAATGTCTTGTAAATTGAGCGGAAAGTGGGGAACGGAGAACGGGCATTGTTTTTCATTTTTCTATTAAATTGTAGGTTAAAATATAAAGTCAGGTGATTTAAATACAGATCTTAAGAAAAATATTAAACTTAATAAAAACTTCTACTGAGGCTTTACGTGAATCACATAAAGCTACAGATAATACGTCAGTTCGTTCGGTTCTTTAATTGTGGCACAGATAATATTTTACTTCTAAAGAAATATTATACTTTAATATTGACAGATTTATATGGCACAAAGTTTTTGCATATATAGTCTGTATCAGGATATAACTTGACAGGCAGCTGTCAAACGTCGCAATTAAGTAATATGCCCGATGCCGTACATGTACCGATTGAACTGCAGTTCGATAAATCAACATGTCCAATCAGTTATGCACATATACAAACAATCATAAATATTACTATTATAAACTGTATATCATTTAAGGTCTTAAGTAATTGATTTAATAAACAAAATAAAAGTAAGTTACAATTGAGTTTCGCCTTTCAATAACAATGTCTCGAAAGCGGGCGGAGAGTGGAGAATGAAGTGTCTGGATACAAATTTCTCTCTGCCTACTTTGTTACATATATTTAGACAATATAGAATAAGACGGTAATTTATAACCTACTTTAGGTATATCTACGTTTAATGAGACACAAGCGTGTAAGTGTCATCGTAACAGACCGTAGGTTCAAAACTCGAGACAAATAATATTTCATATTTTCATTTTTTCGCCCTGCTGTCGAGGCAAAGTGTGGTGTTGAGTTCCGCCACTCAACACACAATGCCTCCAGAATTCTGAGGAAATTGGGGAGCGGAATGTCTTACCACACCCTCTGCCTACCCAGTTACATGCGTATACAAAATACTTAACAAATAGCACTTAATAATCTCGCTAAACGACGATTAACTAAGAACTAAGCAATAATCTTTAGGTAGCGGAAAATTGTAAGTCGTCCTATAGAGATGCTAACAAAATAAATAAAATAAATAGTAACAAGCATATTATACAATATTTATAAATTAGATTTTAGTTTTACTTTATAGCACAGTATAGCGCTGGGTGGTTTATTGTTTTACAGCCAATTCGTTTCGCCCTTTACGACAATGACTGGACAAAGTGTAGGTAAAATGAGAGAGTACAATCACTCTTTCTGTCAATGTCATTGTTTATAGTTTTTTTTTCGATTTATGACTCTACACTATAAGGTATATAGACGCGATTATAAAATATATTTTTGGATTTTAAATTTAATTTTTTTAAATTTAATTTACTAATTTTGTGTAGTAAGATTTCATAATATATCAATAGCACGTGAATAAGTAATCATATTTGAGAGTGACTTATTTTGATCTACATAATATGTTTCTACTTTTTCCCTCCATTTTACGATAATTAAGAGTCAAAAGCGCCTTCCAGAGTCGCTCGCATACAATTCCTAGAAAACTAGTGGCATTTGTATGACTGACAAGCCCATCACTTATAATCGTGTTGTTTTATCTGAGGCATAATTAAATTTATGCTTAATTACTGTACAATCTGTGCAATAATAAAAAAAGTCTGTTATAATAATTCTGGTACCGTGAGATCGTTCTAGAAATTAAAACTGTATCTACTAAAATATGTCAAATATTCACATTTATTACAGTTAAATGTACTTTTTTCAGTTTCAAGGAAGCGGAACTCAACTGGAAAAAGCGTGGAAAATGTTAGTATTCCATCTGGTTTCTCGGCAGGTAATATGATATTTTATATAAATGGAAAGGTGAAACTGAAACGTGTGTTCTAATTTTAATCGATTAAATATTTATACTTTAGATAATTATCTGTATTGATACCTCTATTGTACAAGAATTATATACCTATGTGTATTGATGCTTGAAACATCATAACTGAACTGAACTGGACTGATTACATTAGTTAGCTATTTACACTATAAAATAATAGATATCTTTAAACTTGCTAATTTAATAATATTGATACAACCGTGGTTTATTATCCAACCAATGTCAATTAGGAGGTCATTAAAAATAATGTATGTAGGTATCTGTCACAATCCATCAATCGTCGTTAGCAACGGCTACCGTGCAACTGGTTAGTAGCTGTGTTTTATATTTTTTGATTGTACCAATATAATTGTAGGTGGCCACACTCTATCCCGAGTACCTATATCACGGCAGACGGAACCTAGTGTTAATACACTCCGTTTCCCATACGCAATCCTCTTTTATAATTGTAAAAACAATAATTACGATTTTCAAGTTAAATTCTCCATTTCCATGAACGTTGCAATTGTGAGGACACGGCGCTGAGTTACGTTAGTTATATTGTTTTAAACCCCGCTGGTTTGTTTTGTGTAGCTTTGTAACTGTAAAGTTGTGATCCATCTCGCAGTGGGAGCTACTGCGCGGTTACAGCCTTCGGACATTTTACTGTCTTATATGTATAGGGTGTTCATTAAAACGTGTTTAAAATTAAATTCAAATTTATTTTTTTATTTACTAATAGTCGGTAATTCTGATTATACATAATAAAATTATGGATAAAAATATTTAAATATTACCTACATATAATCAGTTAATAACTCCTTATAGGGTACCTAACTTGACAATGAGCAATTACGGTCAAACAACCGGCCATAAATCAAGAGTGATTCATTTATTAGCTTTGTTGATGTATTGTTTATAATTAATTGAACACAATTTATGCCTTTATAAAAGGAAATCCAACGGTGGTATGGATACATTATACATACAGGGATGTAGTATATGTAGAAATAAACTAGTGACGTAACTACATCATTCTTTTTAATTATGTTGTATATGAAAAAATTACCCTGAAAAAGGAAATGCATTAAATTCAGAGTAAAAATAGAACCTACAATCCACTTAAATATGAACATTAGTGTGTAATATTATGTTTAATATAGTAAAACAGCCTGTATCTAACAGAAACTTGCTTTACTTACTCCTTACAAAGGCTGTGCCACATTGTTCGCACAGTGGCTCTCAATGGCATGTAATGCTTACGAATTGTTAGAACAAACGAACAGAAAAAATGTGTCGCAAATTTAATATTGTGTCTACAGGAACACTACTAGCGATGGCTTGCCTATAAATTGATGAATGTGAAATATTCAAATATGTTTTACTAGATATTTGTATTTTTTTTTTTTGGACCTAATTTTGTAACTCGTTTCTAAAATCCTCCTCAGATTTGGGAATCATTTTTTTAAGGCATCGCACTGTGTGTGCCTCTTTATGACTGTAATGTTTAAATAATGAGTGGATGATTTTCTTCATTTTCACGTTTTTCTAATACAAACAAGGGCCATAATCAACATGCAATATTACGAATTTGCGTGAAAAGTGTGAAGCCTTGCTATATGAAGGAATAAATCTGAAATATAAATCTGAAAAATAAACTAAATACAAACTCTATTCCTTGGGTTACTATTAATTACAGTCGCGTCGTACCATCATCGTATTAAATCAGACACTTGTACAGCGTAATGGCGTCAGTAATTTCTTTTTTAAAAGTTAATTATATAAGTAATGTTAATCTATTTCCCATTAACTGCTATAAAGCTAAATAACTTACCGTTTTAAGTACATTCTAAATGAACAATCAAGGTATAGGTAGTCGTCAAAGATAGTTAAGATGTAGTCCAAGAGTCGATTGTTAAAAAAACTTTATCCGCACAATGCTATAAAGATAAGCGGTCACTTATACCACGGGTAGTGGGTACCATTAAATTTTTAACGTTCTGTCAAGTCGTAAATTTGAATTGATTTCTACTGTAAATCACATTGGAAATTATATTGTTAAAAAATATCTTTATAGTTCATAGAACAAGATGAAGACATTAGTTTTGAATTAATTCTTTTATTGATTCCTAAGGCATGAAGTATGTGGAATATAGTACTTACTTCTGATACAAGAATTATGTAAGATTTTCTTTGTATCCAATATTTTTTGAGATATAATTTATGAGTAATCATTTTATATATAAATTCTTGTATTACTATCATACAAATATAAAATTATTTTACATACACAAATAGTTAAAAATATGTCACTGGACGTGCCATTTGAATAGAAACAAATACGATCCATCAAGCATTCATCCAGGATTGTAAGAAATGAGACAAAAACACTTTGTTTCAAATATTCTCTTCAAATTTCTAATTCCGACCCCCGCGGTCCAACACAAGTAGAAATCAAAACAACAATCGATGAACAATAAACTAATTCAGTACAACCAAAACAAATTAAGCGACCCATTGTGGACTCCCTTTCTCTCCGCTGACCATTCAGAGGCGTAACTGCAGTGAAATATGACGGCTGTAAAACCTGGGTGAACATTATATTATATTGGCATGTGTCAAGTGTAGTCTAGGAGACAGCGCTTTGTTTTAGGCTTTATTGAAAAAAAATAGCCTATAATCGCTTTATATAATACTTGGACTTAATTAAAGCTATTTCAATTTTCACGATTTCTGGATAGCATCGAAAAATAAACTTTTGTTATTGCAGTAGACCTTAATTTGAATATTTGTTGAAATAATTGTCAAATTATTATTACTCATGTCCCATACATATATGCGTGTCTTCTTTGTTGTTTAATATTTATATTATTTATTTCACTTACATTTACTTTATTGCATTTTAGTTTATATCCAATCATATATATATATATATAAGCTGCGTAAGCACCTAAAACATTGTTCAAATGTATAAACAAGATTTTTTTTTTAGTTCTAGCTCTTAAATTTTACGATCTGTCCTGCCTTTGGCCACAAAGCAGCTTCTTGTTTAAAAAAAAGCACACTGTGACACCTTCTGAGCTTTGCCTTTGTTTACAACGAAGTGAAATGTAAACAATTGTAAAATATTATTTATTACTTTATTTATGGGCTTCTCAAAGAGTTGGCTTTTACAGTCAACTTTGCAGAGTTTTATACCTCTAGTACCTTTACGATTTTGTCGAGAAATTATATTAAGAAAATAAAAAATCAATAAATTTCTCTTACTTAGATATAAATTAGAATTTCAAATTTTTTCCGAATCGCTGTCAAAATATTCTTTATTCAATTAGGCCGTCACAAGCACTTTTGAACCGTTAAGTTAATTAAAGATGTCAGTAGTGGCCTACGATCGGTAAGAAACTCAACTATTACAATGCAAACTATTTAATTTTTAAATACAAATTTAGTAGCTTCTTGTTTCATTTTTAATTTAATAATTTCTTGTTAATAAATATACTCTAGCATCGTGGCTTATATGTGCCTTCCGCTTTTATAGAGAAAATAAATATTTAGTAGGGAAACTCGATGCTTTCTTTTAACTGACTAGTCTATTAAAACTGACGTAAAAGCTACGTGTGTTAGAAAAAATAATTTCCACGTATACTTTTCAACCTATAACCATTCTCGAGGTCTCAAATCTTGCAACTGCACTTTTAGTGCAATAAAATTAACAACTTAATATTCATAGAGGTGTAGAAATAAATTGCACGATAGGCGTGACTCTGAAGCTCGTTTACTACGAGATTACTGTTTGGCTTAGAACACTTTACTGTGCTCATGTGTGTTAATAATTGAGAAATCTCATTTGTTTTGTTATAAACTAATACCAGTTTATAAATAATAGTCATAAATAAGTATTATAATAATAGTTTTATGGGATAGTTTAAGCATAAGGTCTTATAGGCCTACTATGAATAATATAATAGACAATTATTTTGTTTTAGTTTTGATTTTTGAGTCTTGTTGTTATATTATAATAAATATAATGATTATTACGCACATTTATATTTATGTATATGGTAGTTAAATCTTATACGATATTTCAATATCTTGACACTTTATTCATTTTCATATTTTTATTAAAAATTTACCTGTGTGCTATCAGAATGTATTATTTAATTTCTTAGAACGCTCTGATGGCATCTAAAAATCCTAGTTCCCAATGCTAGTAGGTACGTTAAAAGTGGTAAATTAAAAATCTTTATAATTCCAAAACGCTCAGCGTATAAAAAGCACCATTTAACCCATGGACGACGGCGAGGTAAATAATTACCGACGTCTCAATTTGTTGCCCAGAATGCGATCAAGCTGTGAGCTAATCACGATCTATGGCCGGTCGGTTCTTTTCCATGCCGACACATAAATCACATCAAAATGCGAATAATGACGATGAAACTAATGACATATTAATATAATTGGTATCATTTATACGTATATTCATAATATAAATGGCTAACTTTGATAGTAGAACTAAGTTTAAAAATATGTTATAAACAGTTTATATTTTGAAAGAAAAATTTGTAACTTAACAAAATTTAATTTAAAATATTTAATATATTGACAGTCTAAATATATATTTATTTATATTTAAGCATGGACGAAGTAGTTTCTTTAACCTTAACCAAATCGAAAAATTCAAATTAAAAATATAAGTTTAACTATTATTAACAACAAAATATTTCTATAATAATTATTTTACGGTTATTATAAGAAGTTATTATATGATACAAGTTTTTATTCAGCTCTAAAATTAAATTAGATCTATGTAAGGCACCTGTTGACGTATGCTATGACACCGGTGAAGGCACCAAGCAGTTATATATAATTGATGAGCGCGGTCTGACGGACCCCCGTCGCTAGTGGCGGGTCATGACTCTTTTGTAGGATAAGTTTTAAGTGGATAGCGAAATTATTAATTTGATCTGTTGGTTATAATATAGTTTTTTTTTTAATTTTATGTTTCTTATTTACTGAAAACAGAGCATTTATAAATTATATTAAAAAAATCACAAAATTTCAGATTTCAGATTACGAAAAACAAAAAAAAAATCCTCTTTCGCTTACATATTAGACTACTGTCCAATAGTATCCCAACCCACGCTTGCCAAAATAAAACATTAATATTGTAACATGTTAATACAATGAATGCCCCATAGTTGCCACACCTGCCTTAATGAGAGATTTTTTCTTGCAGCGGGTGGGTTTACCGTGAAATAGATAATGTTTTAATAATTCATTTAAAAAAAAGTCACTTGAGGCTGTCGTAGCGCGTTGGGGGTTCGATTCCCACTCAGGGAATGAAATATTGAATATTTTTAATTCTTCGCACTGGTATCGATGTAATTTGGATGTGCATATCTTTTATTTTTTGTTACAATTTTATTATAGGTATGTATAGGACTTATAAGTAACTAGCTAAAATAAAAAAACGAATTCTTTTTACATTAACTTATAAGAAAAATACTTCAATAGCTTACATATTACGAAGTAACACTCAACGCATGCAATATTCAATGGGTAACACTTTGAGGGGTGTTCCGGAATGAAATTACCCGTAGGTACAAAAGACTTGCGAGTTTCACCGCGGGGCGCCTATTATACTGCGAGTTACGGACGGACAGAAATATAGCCTTTATATTATTAGAGGCAAGGGTTCAGTATATTCATTATATAAATAAATACACTAGTAATTGTTGAAATTGATGTTATCACGTCAATTCTACCCTCAAAGTCGAAGGGCTGCGAAATTTAATTCATTTGTATGAGTTTATACGGTTTCTTGATTCTTTTTAAAAATTTTTAACTTCACGCTACATACAGCAGCGATATAGGGAACCTAGCATTGAGACAGTCCGTTCCCCACGCGCTGCCTAACTTTCGAGACATTACATATCTTGTTACCAGAGTGAGAAACGGCTGACTGGTAACACGATGGTTGTGGGATCCCCAAACCAGGTAATTCACATACATATATTAAAATGTTCATTTTCCTAAATTGTACGGTAAGTCAGCACCAGACTGCTTAACACTACGTTCCCTTCACCTACCGTGCAATGCGGTGAAGCTGCTTTTTAAGATAATAATGTATAATTACTTACTTTAAATATAAAATTTTAAAACAACTTATCACGCATTACTTTGATTTACAGTATGTAGAGTGTAGGTCTAAATTCACTTTATAAAGTGGCTTTAACGACGGGCCCACCTGTTATATTAACGACACAGTGTTTAATTGCTTTTACGCGAGTTTACGATTTAGTTATCTCATATTCACAGCGTAATAGAGTAGTATTGGTTTGTATGGAGATCGTTAAAAACGAAATATAAGTATTGACCATAGAGCTCTGAGCTTTGTAGATACATACATTAAAAATCTTGTCTATTATGTTAATATATGTATTTTAGGATAATAAACTTGTAAGTCTCCCATGAATTCACTATGCAGATGCCCATCGCCTTACAGAGTGAGGAGTTCGGTGTAGTTTCTGGGGTTTATCATCCAAGTGTAACTACACTTACTAAGGGACGAAATTGAAATATGCATTATCGCTCGTCTCCAATATTCCATCTCCTCTCTCAATATCATATTTTTAAAATAATATTTACCCTATTATAATTATTTACAGCGATATGATTACTTTTACTATTGCTGCGGTTGTTATTAAAATATTACACAAAGATTTCACTAAGTTCCGCTACCGAAACACTTGCTGCTTTAATATATAATATAAAATATATTAATTTTATACAACGAGAAAAAAAATAAATCTAGATTGCCTTGTTGTTTACCTCGCATAAAAATTAAAAAATAAAATTATATTGTAACTTAAAACATTTGTAGGTCTATAACTTCTAGGAGTGACTTAAAATAATAAAATGATTATCCTTTTTACTTTCATATAAGGTTAGTATTTGGCTTTTAGAGCGATAAATGTCAAAAATTAAAGCCACATAAAAGCACGGTGACATTTGTGAATTGATCGCGGCCATAACGTATTTAATGGCGGCGCGTCCGCGCAGGTTTCCCACTGTTTCATAATATTTATTTACGCAACAACTTTATTTTATAGTTTTCCAAATGTAATAAAATATTTCTTTTTGTTTGTATTACCTACATATAAAATTTGAGGCCAATCATGGCGTAGGGGCACATACGTGAAACTGTGAACGCGACAAGTTGAGAGTTCGATGCCCACACGAGGAAATTAAATATTTAATATTATAATTTCCTCTTTTTGGTAACGCAGCAGCATGGCGTGGAGTTCCGCCACTCAACACGCAATGCGTCCAGAATTCGGCGGAAATTGGGGATAGGAAATGTCTTAAAGGAAGCGGAGTGCCTTGACACTAGGTTCCCAGATTCCTTTTGTCTATCCTGCTATGTGTGGGATTCAGCATGAAAAATATTACAGACCAAATATGATTTCCTTTTTAATTATTTAGTTTTAGTTTATATTGTTTTCCTATATAAAATAGTATTTTATCTGTTATTCCATTATTATTCCCCCTATATCCTGCCTACATTTTTATTGGTAGATTATAAAAACCAAAAACCTCTTATTATATATTAATCTATATATATAAAAGGACTTGTCCTCACTGACTGAGGTAAGACGCACGCACAGCCGTAACTGCTGTGCGTAGAAACGTGAAATTTGGAGAGATGTTTACTTTCTTAATCTAGACATCCACTAAGAAGGGATTTTGAAAAATTCTAACTTTAAAGGGGTGAAATAGGGGTTGAAAGTTTGTATGGAAAAAATTAAACCTGCACCGATTTTTATGAAATTTGAAATACAGACTCTTAAAAATATTTCATTGAACACGTGTTTCATTATTTTTTAGAATTCACACCCTAAGGGTGTAAATAAGGGATTGAAAGTTTGTATGGAAAAATCTTTAAATCGCCACCGATTTTTATAAAATTAGAAATTTAAACTCTTAAAAATATTTCATTGAACACATGTTTTATGGTTTATTAGAATTCACCCCCAAAATAAGCAAGCGAAGCTGCGCGCGTCCGCTAGTATAATATAAAACTCAATATATAAATAAAGTTATAATAACTTATAGTTGCAATAAAGCCCCAATATGACCATAAAAGCGTACAAACACATCGCCGTGTGATAGAAGCCCATCAAGATAAGCACTCTCTTGTTTTATAGCTTATAAAATATTTACAGCGTACAGTATGACCGCCACATTAATTGTGACCCACCGCGCGTTAATTCGTGCTTTACGATACTTAAGTTATTTTGTCGCCGGAATATTTATATTATGTCTATTTGAAACTATCTAAATATGTGAGGAACTGCTTGCGAAAATAATTAATATGTCGTTAGGCCTTATGTAGAAAATGGTTGTGTGCTAGCTTTCAGTTACGTAGATTTAAGATATTTCAATCTCTTTAAGCTGTATCCCGCACGCGGAGGGATTCTAGTGTTAAGATACTCGATCGTTGCCTCCTCACCGGAGTGGAAAAATGAAAATATTAATATTTCATTCCTTCGATCGGGAATTGAACCCACAATCTATCGCGATCACAGTCACAAACGCCTCTGGGCCAAGACTGGCCTCATGGAAATTAAAACACTTGCTAATAATAATATAGTACGTATAGTACGTAATAATATTTTAATTAATTAAACCAAAATATTACTTATAAAACAATATATACATTATTAGTATATCACATATTGTACTAAAAGGTTAATTGTCATCTTAAGATGACAAACGTACAATTAGTGAATCGCACGCGCCGTCCAGCTGCGCCCACTTCCTCTGATCTTTGACTTCTACAATTGTGTCCATCTGCCGTCTTGGAGCGTCACCCACCTACCTCCACCACCAGTCATTCCTGACCTCCCCTCTCATAACCAAACCGTAGAACAACCATCGAAAACAAAAGATCAACATATACTAGCCGAGATACCATAACCACTTTATAAATGCGTCTCTAAAAATGACATCGGTGTATTATTTTAAGTGTATTAAAACTGAGGTAACTGTAAATATAAGTTTGTAAGGAAATATATTACTCAATTCAATGTTGGCACGAGATTATGAATTGAAGTGGTTCGCGATCAACTAGGTGCTTCTGCTCTATCAGCTGTTTACATCCTTTTACGATGATGTTTGTCAAGATGTTATGAAAGTATTGTAAAAGTTTTCTTAATTGTGGGGAGTCCATTTCATTTTATATTCGGTTTCTTTTATTTTAATTTTATAATCTGTTTCTTTTATATATTCTATGATAATAGACAACAATATGTCAAAAATAACAATAATGTCAGGAAAATGTACAAAAAAATCTCAAAAATGTCATAAACATAATCTTCATGACGACTCGTAAACAAACTAAATCAAATCGTCGTGACTATAAAAAATATAAAGGAAACACAAAATATATAAATAATGAGGCAAGCCATAGTGTTCGTTTAAAACCACTTGTACTTAGTTCAGAAGATGAGGAAAGCATGGCTGTCCATAGCGCTAGGGCCAGGATGCTTATACAAACAAAAAAGACACAGGATTTAAGGAAATATACTCGTGTCGTTGAAAATATAAACTCAAATAACAGAAGTGAATGTCAAATAAATCCTATTACAGCGTCTACTATACCTAAATATAAAAAATCTATTCAAAATGTACGTTGGTATCCATATATGGAAACTTGCTTTGAAGAACCTCAATTTAACGCAAGAAAACCAAATTATATGTATCAATATAAAAATGATGAAGAGCCATACTTACAAGAGCAAAATAATATGATAGAAAATAAAAAGATTATTTCTTTCAAAGATAATATTGTCAGATATTCTGATAACAGTACTATGACATGGACGATGAACGATGTAGGATGTGGACTTGATATTCCTATAGTTCAAAATTCCAATGCAAAAGTTAATGAATCAACAACAAATTTAACAAAAAGAGATCGATTTACTTCACACGTACATTACTTACCTGTTTTAGAGAAATCAGAATGCCAAGCAAAAGTATTAGGAATAGACTTTAATAGCAAAAACCATGAAGTAGATGGCAGTATTGATCTACCAAATAGTAATTATGATAATTATAAGAAACTTCCAAAATTTAACAGGGAAGAAGTAAAAATGCCTGATACGATGGTGCCTGCTCATGGGGAAGTAAAACGATTTCCAAATCTTTCAATATCGATGCCTAAATTAAGTAAACTTTCACTCCCAAGTACACCTGAAGACTGTAAAATGTCTACCCCTCACAACCACAGAGTTCATTCAAAGGATCCCTGCGATTGTACTTCAATTTCTGATTCACATGAGGATAATGTTTTTATTAGGAAACTGAATTTTAAGAATGATCCAAATCTAATACAATGTAAGAGAAGCCCTTCAATAAGATTACCAAAGAGAGTAGTTACCTCCCAAAGAAATATTAAGGTATTTATTGACAAACGCAAGTAAAAACATCTTTTATATTATACATATAAGGATATATATATACCCTTTCAAAATGTATACATAATCTACAAATATAATCATAGTTTTGTAATAAATGATTTTGTATCAGAACTGCCCTTACTGATTGTAAAATTTTAACTTAATTTAAAAGAATAATAATATTGAGGCCTTCGTGGCACAGGGGCACAAGGGTGCGACCGTAAGCATGACGATTGTGGGTTCGATTGACACTAGAGAGAATGAAATATTTAATATTTTCATTTATTCGCTCTGGTAACTAGGCAAACCGCGGCGTTGAGTTCTGCTACCCAACACGCAATGCCTCCAGAATCCCGCGGATTGTGGGGAGTGGAATATCTTAGCACTAGGCTCAAAAAAAAAACTCAAAAATTAAATGCTTACGGCTGTAGTACTGACGTGGTATGAGTACGGACACATGAATCAGTTGCATATGCAAGAAGCGCGAGGGGTCAACAGCTGCGGAGAAAGCATCCTTGATTGGATAATCTCGACCCAATTGATACTCGGACGCCGAACAAGTTGACAACATTTTAGGGACTGTTTAACTCTTGTTTCGAATATTTGAAAATACTTGTATTTTTAGGTATTTATAGGAAAGAGAAGAACTTGCATAGCTTTAAATTTCACTTTAAAAGGAAATTTGCAATTGCTATTTTCCTCATTTCGTGTAATCAAATTGAGGATACCATAATATTTTTAATATCGTCGGCTAAAAGTGTATTCTAAGTATGCAGAGACATACAATAAACATATAATGTACCTATATGAAAAATCCTACAACGGAAAAAACACATACGAAATTGTAAAAATAACAAGACGAGAATAAAATTATAATATATTGCAATAAAATTAAATATACATTAAAATCAATAAAATTAAATATGTAATATAGAAAGTGTTCAGAGCAACTGCATCGTAGGGCCGGCAGTCCGGCACGCGTCGCGCCGCCTGCGCACCAATCTGCAACTCTGTTAAGTTTGTTATTTATCTCCCTCAGTGTTTTTTATTGTTTATTGAACTGACCCGGGTTCAACTCTTTGATATTCTCAATTATATGTGCGAGTATTAGCGTGGTGTTGGGTTACGCGAATGTGGTTTACGTTAAAGCACTTCATGTGCAATCAAAATAATGTTATGATTGTTGTTTCATTGGTAAAATTATGTTCCTTGTTGTTGTAAAGGAATATGAATATTTTAAGTGTATTGGTAAAGATCGTGATCGTGATTTTTGTTTTACTTTCATAATTTTTTTAGCTTTACGCTGTATCCCTTATACCCCTTATACCAGGGCAGAGGGGTTTTAGTGTTAAAACTCTACGTTCCCCATGGACCACCAAATTTCTAAGACATTGCTTGTTGCGTCGCTGAACTCGATAATGGGTTCTGTCTTATTAGAGCGAAAAAATTAAAATAATCAATTGCCCTGATTGGGTCGTCGCCTACAACCGACGCGTTTGCATTAATAGCAAATGGTCGTTACCTTTATTTGATTTTACGTTATTGGAGCTCTTTTTATTTTAAACATTTATATAGAAGAAACCATTTATGTTTAGTGACGAGAGCAATAATTGTATAAACGTAATTAAAATAACCAATAATTTATATACTGATTACATAAAATAGAAATGTAGAAATGTATTTACTTACTTACTATGCAACTTAGACTGAAAAACTCAAATAGTCTTAATAAGACACAAGCTGTACATGAAATGACATAAACTATGAAACTTCTTTAACATGTTAAGACAACTAAAATGGAAGTTACATAAAAAGCTAATAACATTAAAAAACCGTTAGGACCTCAGCAATTATAACAATATTAATAACAAGTAGTGCATCGCCGTCAAACTGAATTAACCATGAGGAAGTTAGGTGTAAGGTGATCTAATAAAGATATGTCACAGTTATCACTCATCTTGTGTTATCAGTTTCCCTGATCGCGCGCTTTTTGTAGCCCTTGTAGCCATTTAAAATTTTTATGGGGGTGCCCCTAATTTTATGGGGGCTAGGAATTATTTTTACGACTGTCACAACTGATCGTGATCATCGTTATAATTTTATAGCGGCGATATCTTTATTACATTGAAATTTAAAGTGATTTTTAAAATGTTGTAACTCTATTACGTTTTTGTATGTAGACGTAGAGGATGTCGTGGTGTGGCCAGCGTGTGATGGGGAAGGTTGTGGATTCGATTACCATTCGGGGGACTGAATTAATTGCATTTGAACAGGGCGCGGCGTTGAGTTTCGCATTTTATTATGCAATGTTTCAATGGAAAAAAGCTAACTGAGGAATGAAGCTGAGGAAATATATAAACTGAGTGGAAGTCTGCGTGTAGTTTTAAATATGTTAATATTAGCCGATCTTTTTAGGAGCTTCTTAGGAGTTTACCTGAACTTAAATGGTATAAATTCAAATATTGATTTAATGTCAACTATATAACGTCGTTGAAAGTAAATAAATGAATAAGTAAATTTATCTTTTAAGTTAAATATATTGTATACACCCTACTGTTCTAAGGGCAAATATCGTTAGTTATCCGCAAGCGCTCACAATCGATCATTCACACCCACAGACAGAATGATATTATGTTTATATTAACATTTGAGGCTTTGTTCGTGTAATTATAGGCCAAATTAATAGAAATGTAACTTTTATTTTTATTATATTTGAATCTATATTGCTGCTTTAAGATACAGTCATGCACAAAAGTACATAAATACAAACAATTTTCCCGCCCTGGATATTCAGGTTAACTTATGTGATTTGGAGAACAATATTGATATACCGCAAGATTATTTCTGAATAATTTGTATACCTATATATAAAATTTCCGTTATTGAACAACTTTACCCAACCGGTAGCAACCCCAACGAGTGTAGGGGTAAGTCCTCTAAGAGTGGATTTCTCGAAACCCCTACGGGAACGGGATTTTCAACTAGTCATTGGCATCAGTATAAAAAGATCCTTTTTGTTTAGATTTATTTAAACAATGGACAATATGATGATGAAAAAATAATTATGTTACGACTTGTCCACGTAGCATTGTGTTAATAAAATATTTCTTAATTATAGGTTTTACATCTTTAATAAAACCAATATAAAATAATAGAAGTTAACATTTTTTACATCCGACGGGAACCAAACTTCAAGTTTTCTAAAGATAAATTTAAATACTCGTGTAATAGGTAAGGGTCACCAGCCGAAGGGGTCACTAGTAATTATAATTAAGGCTACTTTACAATGAGGCTCACGCCCACACTTCCGCCCGCCTAAATTAACTTATTACGATAGCGTTTTGTTTCTTTTAATTGTTATGGTTCATGTTGTGTTGTAAAATATTTGATGTAGGTACCTACTATAAAAAAAAATAGATTATATTTTTACTGTTTTAATTCGTTTTTCACGTTTTTTCTTTCTTTTTTATATTGTTTCATCGTAGACTGCATAAAGAAGGGTGGGCAATGAAAACCAAGGCACAGGAACCAAGTATACTATGTGCTTTTAATTTGGATAAACTTATTTAACTTATTTTATATTTAAATGTACCAGAAATGCGCGAAGCTAGAGAAAAACCACAATTATTTAATTTTAAACTCTGGTACGTTCTACATTTTTAAACGGACCTTTAAAATTAAAGTTATGTAATTTAAATCCACGATACAGTACCAATTTCTACAGCGTTTAACTCATACTTTTTACTTCTACGGCAGGTATAGCATTCAGTTACTACCTCGTTACATTGGGCGCTACTTCAAGAAATCTGTTATTTAATGTATTATATATGTACTTAGTCGGTAATTATCAAACGACGTCAAAACTGACGGATCAGTCTTTGAGAAGCCGCGACAGATGCTGGCAACTGTTTTATAATTGTGCAAAAATGAAAAATTTTACCTTCAACCTTTCTACTACATAAAATAGACTAGTTTATATTTTTGTTTAAGCGCGGAACTAAGTTAATAAGCTCTTTTTGTACCATTAAGTAAATAAGTTCAGTCTTCAGGACGGACTGCAGCGAAATAAAGTATTTAATATAAATTGCTTTTACGTGGTTTTTTTTCGTATAATAAACTTTTTTATATTTAGTTCTAAAGACATTTACACAATTAATAACAATTAATTATATATTTAGAATAAGAAAATGTTTGTAACGACTGCATCACAACGTCAACTATTGCCGTTCGAGCAATCAATCTCCACTCTCTGTCAGCACCGAGCACAGCATCGTGATCGTCTGTTAAACAAACAACTGTGGGTATGTCCTTTTGTACGAACTGCAGGTCTTGAACATCTATAGAATGGTGGTAGGTGGTATGGTGGAAAAAAAAAATTGTTGATTATTAGCAATATTTTACATATATTATAATAATCATGGCTTTAGTTTAAATTATACTCCAAGGAATTTATGTTTGTTTCTCAGTTTCAAGTTTTTCTTGCTAATGACAGGGTAGCCAGAAGGAATCCAATGTTAAGTTTTCTCCTTTCCGCCCAATTTTCAGAACAAAGAGTGTTAAGTGGCGAAACTTAACGTGGTGTTTAGTCGACCATAACATAGGATTAAAATAAATTGAAAACAATAATTTCCCAAGTGGGGATTGGATTCATAAACAATGCGTCCACAGTCAGTCCCACTTCCCCACGACATCTCCATTAATTATATACATTTTTGTTGTTTATTTGTGATTTAAGTTAAAAAAATTACGAATATTTGTTAATATTCCATTTATATTAGTATTTTGTATACTTTACTACTGCGAAGGAAGGGAGCTTACTCAAAAACCACAGCAATTTAAGTCAAAATTCTAGTCAAGAGTATAAAACTATATATAGCATAGGTTTTATTAATCCGGTCAGTCAAAGTTAAGTTAATAATTTATTTTCATAATACATTATGAAAAGATGAAGTTTAAAAATATAGCAAAATTGCTAAAACTCGCCGAGTATAACATATATAATATTCTGTATGCAAATAAAAAAATGGGGTCAAAATACGAAGCCAATACTTTTATGTAATATATATCTTAATATATCTTTTATCTCAAATCGTTAAGCCGATCTAAAAAATATACACGTTTATGCAATTTTCAGTATAGAGCGAGCACTCGGCCGTGGCACGCCACAGGCCACGCGCGTCACACCGCGTTAGTGTCACCACACATTATCTATACCGAAAAATGCCTAAACATTTTGATGTCTTTTTTATTTTGTCCTCATCCCGTCTCGAACCCGCACCACCTGTCACACAATTGGTTTTGCCGCTTACGATCAAGACACCGCCGCCTTTGATCGCGCCGCCCTCACTCGCCCAATATAACAAAATATCGACTCTACCAAACAAAATTAAAGTCGATTTTTGATTTTAAATTATATATCGAAGGCATTTAATATCTTTATTAATGTGGCCAAGCTCCGATGATCGATGATAACTAATTATTAGAAACATTTCGTTGACCGTGCGATCCCTGGTGGTGTAGAGACGGCCATTCTGGACTCTACACCCTCTTGATAGAGTGGTCGTGGTGTGTCCGAGATTAGCGAAAGATAATCGTCAGTTATTGTATTTGGTTATCGTTGAAATGGTTACCTGTCGCAGACCTAACAAAGCTTAGACAGGATTTTTAAAGCTGTTTTTTTAAGCTTTTTCGCCGTTTGTTTGTGGAATTGGAGAATTTTTTGGTTACTTGCGTTAATCATCTTGAGATGGCTTAGATTAAGCAATCCTTTGGTTGGTTTCAAAACAAATATAAAATTTTAATAAGTTTCTTTGTTAGAGATTTGTAAACAGTTAAGCAACTTAAAGCGATCCTACTTATGCCTTTTTTATTAGACCCTATTGAAATTTTATAAGCGTTGAAAGTGATTTAAGAATAACGAGTACTAAGATATGGTAAACAAACACCGCTTAAGTTAGAAATAAATTAAAATTTGTTTATTGTATATTCATGACTTACATATGAGGCTAGTTGTAGCGCATGGGCAAAAGCGTGCGTGAAATTATATTTAATAAATTTTTATTAATATATTCGTGTATATTATACACCTAATATTATTACAGCGAGACTAAAAGATATATGTAATGCAATAGTTAATTCAATTTTAATTAGACTACTTATATAGTGTACCTACACTTATATATATATTTTTAAATATAAATATATTTTTTACTTCTAATTGAATTTACTATATTAGTATAGCGAATATACCAATTTGAAAGGAATGCTACATTCGAAAGTGATTGTTTCCACAATCTCCGCTATCGGAGCCTAATTGTAAAACAATACACTGATCTTAATGGAATGTCTTTATTTATTTTGCAGATAAACTAACCGAGATGTCGATAGATTACCTAAGTTAATTTAATATAGTTCCCTTATCAGTGTATACACTAATGTGTAGTGTCAAATTAATGGGAGTGGTACGTAGATTGGTGATAAAAAAATAGAAAAAAAACCCGAGCTAGATGGATGAAAATAACCGTATCGAATTCGATCTGCACACGAGTGAAGGAATTATTTTCTTTTCTCCGCCCTGGCAAGACGAAGCACGGAGAAATATTTATAATAATATCTATAACAATGACTCACAAATATAATATAAATAATTATAATTCAGAATAACCTTGCACAGTGCCTTATTAAGTGACCTGCAAGAGCAAAAGTGGCGTATAGAGTTACCCACTTGACACCTACTCGCGCGAAATCTTAACCCCGCGAAACCCGACGCCGTTCAATACAAAGAGCTTTTCAGAGCTTTTTGAATGTATGTATGTATGTATTAGCTTTCATTTGTTTTTAGTTTGCAAATTAATTGATGTTCCTTTCGAGCTTTATTTAGTTTTAGTGTTTAAATTAAATCTACTGTCGTGGATTGCAGAAAGCTGGTATAAATATTTATATTTATTTCTTTGATCATTAAAGTATATATTTGTTCAAAATTTATTTAATTTAAATACATATTTATCTAAAATTATGATTAAGTTGAATTATCATATAATAAGTGACGCAATTAAATATTTAATAATGTTTAACTGAATTTCTTTTTAACATGCATTCTCCTATTGTGTAAAATTATATCTTTTTTACCCTGCGTCCTTCTTCGTGTCTTCTTCATACAACGTGACATTGGTGAAGTGCACAAATGGCACGCCCAGAAAACCATAGAAAAAGAACAGAACAGAACAGAATCGAATGTTCAACGTTGAATTTTAATCCTGAACAAAATGAACGTTGAGATATTTTTTTTTGTGAGTAACACCAACCTACGTTGGTTAAATTGCAATTTAAAAACAACTTACAATATATATAAATACTTATTTTTATACAATTCAAAATAAAAATCCATTTGCTGTAACAATGACGTATTTGTTCTTTCTTAAAATAGTTAAATATTTCAATGTAAATTAAAAGCAAACGTTGATTGGGTTGAACCGCAATATTTAAAACATAAAAGTTTAAATAAGAAAAGCTTATTAAAAACGTATATTAATTTACATTCAAAAAATAATTTTAAAGGCTTACTTAGCACCTTCACGCGAGAAATTTTAACCCTGCGGCGTAACTTGACGCCAAATGGCACAATAGCTCTTTAGATTTGGGAATGTCTGTATTAGCTTACATTTGTTTTGAGTGTCTGACGATGGAAGGACTTGTTGTTCTGTTGTTTTTAAGTGTAAGTACCAGTAAGTACGTATATACGAGTATATGTGAGGAATTGCACTAAATGGCGGGTTAATGTAGCGTTGGTGACAAATGTAAAACTAGCGTTATGATTTTTATACCAATTTTGGCTTATTACAGCGATTTTTTTGTTTTTTCGTCTTTTCACTTCGACGCTGTCTTGCATGACAGAGGAGGCAAAGATAGCTCAGTGTTAAGATACGCCGTTCACTACTTTATTGTGCGGAACGGTAATAGGCATGCTCTTTGTCATGCTCGGGAGTCGAACTCACGACGAAAGGCAATAATTCCTTGTATTATCAATTTTATTATAATCGTAATGTCAAAGTGGAAACTTAAGCCTATACTTGAGTCACTGTTTCAAATTCCTTGCCCTGCAACGCAATGATCAACGGCACCCGCTTACAATATGAGCAAAATTTTCTGCTCATATTGGCAATCTAGCAGGCATTCATTTTTCACCCAGGGTAAACCCTACCAGGGTAAAAGTATCACGAAATATTTCACAAAAAAAAGATTTTTTAAATTGCTTTCTTAATTTAATTGCTTTTGTTTATTTCCGTTTTCACCAATTACTTAGTGGGTATTAATTGATGAATTATTATGTGGGAAAAAATTTCATAGTTCATTGAAAAAGTAACCCTATAAAAACGCTAGGCTCTATCCATCAGGCCGAAAATATAAAAAATAGCATTGCTTTACATTTTACGCGATTTTTAAGCTAAAGCGACTAATGCAGTATAAAGTACACGCGGCATACTAGAAGGAGGAACAATGCGTGGATCTTTGTCTATTATCAAAAAGGTTGCGAAAGATCGATATCATCTTACTTAGGTTTAAAATGTCAAACAAGCCGATTCCTTACAACTTTGCGAATCTGTGAGAAAAGAGAACAGGTGAGAACGGGTGAAAATGATAAAAGATATTTTAACATTTTCATACAAAAAGTAACAAATGCATTACCCACCGCGCCCGTTAGCGGTTATGCGGGCGCTATAGAGTTTCGCAAGAGGAAAAAAAACTATCAATCACAATTCTGTATCGCCAACAAGATAATCGAGTTTCGCCTCCATTAATCAAAAACGTATAGATTCCCATACGTCCATAGACTATTTATTTTTTAATAATATGACAGGTAAAATGCTCGGCATTTAGTGTTCGGCGTTATCTTTTTTTCTGAACAAACTTCTTTTAGACTTATATCAAAACGAGAGCAGCTTTTTTATTACAGATATAAGATATATATTTGGTTGTCTGTAATGGTTTGGTGGATATTATAAATTTGTTTTCTAATATCTTTTGTGGCGGCATGACTCAATTAGAGAGGCGGCGTGTTCTTATATATCCCGAGTCGATTCGGAGCCCGATTTATTAATTAATCGATATACAAACAACGGCCGTCATCATTCCGATAATGTTTGAGATAGATCAGGCACCGGCAGATACGTTTTGAAAGTTCTGAACCTATTAAATGTAACATCGACTGCCTTTTTGGTTGCAATTGAGAAGAGGTTAATGACTGGCCACAGATTTAGAGTTGAGATGTAAACAATTGTAACGGAAGTGTCTGCTTGTGAGATTTAATTAAATTATTGTAAAATGAGATTCAAGATTGTGGGGTGTTAGTTCGGTTTCCGACCGGGAAATAGATTATTTTCATTTCCACGCTCAGGCAAAACAGAACACAGCGGTGTTCAGTTCTGCCATTCAACACGCTGAACAGTTAATGTTATTTTGGAAAAAACTATTACTATTATTTTCTCTTAGTCTTTTTGTGATTTATTTCCCACACCTATCTTGTTGGCTACCTTGGTTACCCCGCTACTTTTTTTATTATCATGTACTTACTTTTATATAATTTAATTCAAATGTAAAATTAATTATAAATATCTTAAAAAAATATATACAAATTTAATATGAAATTAAACATAAATATTTTGAAATAGAGTATTCTAAACGAGGTCGATATACAATATCACAGTAACTGCTGTAACAAATCGGTTACATATACTCTACATCTATATAAGCTATACTCGTACATATCCACCATACTATATACTTGTAAGTTTCAAGTTACGCGGTTTCCCATTCCAACCGATATTATGTACACAAAGATATCGATTCACAAATTCACTTTTTTAACTGCTTTCCCGCATACAGCAGGGTAGACAGAGAGAACCTAGTGTTTTAAAATTCTCCGTTCTCTTCATTCCGCTCGAATACGGGGTATTCCGTGTTGAGTAAAGGAACTCTACGGCCTGCTTTATTTTACTAAAGCGAGGAAAATTAAAATAATTTATTCCCTGTTATGCTATTAGTGGAAATCGTTTTAATGATCACATACACTATCTAAATTTCTAATTATAAGGTTATTCCTTCCATGTAATTATTCGTACCATGGGAATGTTATAATGTTAAAAAATTGTTTTAAGTATGACCTTTATTTATGCAGGTTAACCAGATCAGAGATTGTAGTGATATGGCTTCTCTTCTTCTCTCTGACCAGTCGTGGCTCTGGGGCACAAAGTGTGCTGCAAAATGTACTGGTTGTGAGTGCGATCCCCACTCGAGGAAAGAAAATATTTATTAAAATTTATATTTTCATCTCTTCGCTCTGGTGTCGAGGCAAAACGCGGCGTTAAACCCAGTTTTTAGTTTAAGAATAATTTTAATTGCATTCATGAATTAGTTAAAATTACAAAATTTACGTGAAAAATAGAGTCATTTTATTCTAACGTAATATACCTCGCAAAAAACATGGAAGAAAAAAAAAGCTTAACGTTTAACCCGTTACATACTCATCGGTGCGTATTTAACCAACACTCAATTTGAAAGATTGTAAAGAAGATTTTTAACAAAGAAATATTAACAAAATAGGGTTCTGGAGGCCATTTTCTTTTAATATTTTTAAAGAGCTTTAAGTGGTGTTATATTCAAGTTTTTCTTATAATCTTTTAAATCAGCTTCTTTATACGACGCGATGTTAAATAGTGCGTGAACATCGCAGTGGCATATGGTGCCTTGGGGTTAAATGTTCCAGAATGTGAAGGAGTAAGCTTTCGGGAAGGAATCTTTGCTGTAAAAAAATGTTTAAGATTTATTTTGTAAAAAAATGAAATTATTAATAATATCAATGTGATGTACATTATTACATAATTTTACTTACATTTTCATCACAATTATTATCATCTATTATCCTATTTTCATATATTTTGTATAATACTATAATCTATATATATAAAAGGACTTGTCCTCACTGACTGAGGTAAGACGCACGCACAGCCGTAACCGCTGTGCGTAGAAACGTGAAATTTGGACAGATGTTTACTTTCGTAATCTGGACATCCACTAAGAAGGGATTTTGAAAAATTTTAACCCTAAAGGGGTGAAATAGGGGTTGAAAGTTTGTATGGAAAAAAAATTAAATCGGCACCGATTTTTATAAAATTTGAAATTTAGATTTTTAAAAGTATTTAATTGAACACGTGTTTCATCGTTTTCTAGAATTCTCCCCCTAAGGGTGCAAATAAGGGGTTGAAAGTTTGTATGGAAAAATCTTTAAATCGCCACCGATTTTTATAAAATTTGAAATTTAGACTCTTAAAAATATTTCATTGAACACATGTTTCATGGGTTATTAGAATTCACCCCTAAATACGCAAGCGAAGCTGCGCGCGTCCGCTAGTATACTATAATTATGAAAATTTGGCAAAATGATTTACTTTATTTCGTAAAGGGTTACGAATAAGTATAGATATAAAAAATGTAATAAATCTCTTTTATTAAAACAAAAGAGCCATTTTAATATTCAAGATATGAACTTCCAATCATTTTGTATCGTTAATAATTTCAAACGTAAACCTTTTGAATATATCTCCATAATATTTATAATAGAACAATGACAATTATTACTTGCTCTTCATAATCTGTTTGTTATCTTTTAACTGATTCACATGCAAAAAGTCCATAGAAGGAGATACATGTTGCCAATAATGACTCTAGAACGCGGTCGAGACATTCAACTCGAGTTCGTCCGCACGGCTGACTTTACATTTATTAATATCTTATATCATAATATATATTGCTAATCTTTATAACTTAAGCATAAGATGCAGATTCATTTGGTCCATGATCTCCGGAGGCTGCAGATGTGTTACCCTTTTGTTGTTAATTTGCGTTTTCCGGTTTAGTGGGCGCGTCGAGTGGTATTACAGTATAGAGTGCGCGAGATGCCGAGGGATTGGATTTTATTAGATTACGTTGAGATGCTATTTAATAATACTTGCGATTATTTAGAAGAGGTTGGTCTTGGAGTGTATTAGGGTGTAATGGAAGGGGTACTCTTTTTTGCCAACCCATGTTGAAGAAAAATTTAAGCATTGTTTCATGTACCTATATAAATAGATTGGTGATTTTAATAGCAACATTCAGAATATTTTTAAGAGAACCTGTAAGAATTTTCATTTTAATTTCCCCAATCTAATGAGTAAAAGAAACCGAAGGGCTTTTAACTAATTATAAAATATATAATTGCTACACCCAATAACAACCCACAGTCATCACTTGAATAGTCAAACACTCAACCACTGAGCCACGATCAATCTCATCTAAACCCAACCCCGTCTCTCTGTTCATCATCATGAATGTTGCTACATCACCCTCATATTTTCTAAATATTCTATCATTCAAGAGGTCAGCTCGTACGGTGACGACAATACAATCAACACAAAGCGCACATTAGCGCGCTATCCGGTGACAACGACGCCTAAAGCATCACAAAAAACATGGATTAATAGACTCGATCCATACTACACATTGGTTTCTGACAAATTTTTACACAATACCCCACAGAATGATATAAGGGTTAAACGGATGAATCTCCACAAATATAAAAGTCCAACTAAAAAGTCACTTAAAATGTTTTTTTTAGGAATTTCCCCTTTATTACAATCCTGTAAGGTCCTAAAATATTTTCTATGGAGGTTCTATGGTAAAAAATGATGTTGTCTGATAGTAAACGTGTATAGAAGGCGGTGCTTTTGATGGCGTGTCGGATATCTCAATCGAAGCCTTTACCGCGCCGCTATGGATTCTATAATAAAATCTTTATATTGAATTTGCAATACGATTTAAGCTATCATATTGAAGAGATTATATTTCGGTGGTTATAAAGATATGATTTTTTATTTAAAACTAATTGTAATTTGTGGGTTTGTTCCCACTTGCAATCCGTAAACAGGCTAGTTGCTGGTGTTTTTCAAAAAAAAAAAACAAAAATAGCACACTTAAGGAATATTTAAGTAGTAAGTAAGTAACATTTTAAGACCATTTAGGCTATTAATATTAATGACAACTGCTTAGAAATCAATTAATTGCTTAAAGTAATCTACCTTCCAAAATAGGCCTTTATATAAAATATTTTTCACGCGTATCATCGTGCTGCAAGAGATGTAGGACCAAACGCGATTAAGATGTATTTTTTTAGCCCCACGCTGTATCCCGCATTAGCAGGATAAGCAGAGAGAGTCTAGTTCTAAGACATTCCGTTCCCTCTTCCTCACCCACTTATCGAGATATTGTGTGTTGGGTGCCGGTACTCAACGCTGCGTTTTGTCTGACCAGAGAGATAAAAATAATTCATTCTCCCGAATTAGGGCCTATTAGGAATTATTTCTATGAGTGTGGGTTTATAATCTACAACTATCTCGTTTTGGGTTGTATGGTGGTGGCAAAGGTGTATTTACAGTTAAATTATCATATACGCTTACAAAAACTATTATTATTGATACTTAGCTCCAGCAGATAAAAAGTAGAAGCTAATTTTAAATAATAAGATAGTTAGTAGATAGTAACATCAATAACCAGTTGAATTAATCTTCAATTTAATATTAATCAAAGTTTGATTTGGCAGAAATCAGCGACGCCTTGTTTGCATACAAACACCAATCAAGTGGTATTCATGTATGAAACAATTTGGAATGGCGTAGAGGGCAGGCCGCGGTCGCGAGACCGTTAATTGGGATGCGCAGGCGCACTATACGATGTGATATAGTGTTATTATATATTATAAGTACTTATGTATAAAATATAGGAGGGAAAGGAGAAATGGATAGAAAGAAGAGAACAGTGTCTTTTAAACAGTGTCTTCTGCTCTTGTAAAGCAAGTAAATCTTTATTGTAGCTAAATTGTGTTATAACACATAATGTTTGTGTACATACCAATCCGAGTAAATGTTTTGAAAATATTTTACGAATTTAAATTATTTTACATTTAAAATATTTTTATTGTTTCTGGCTCACGAGAAAATAGAAAAGATTGAATTGTCCTATAAAATAATTTTCTTTAATCAAAACAAATATCTTCTACAAATTTCTTATATATTTAAACTTATTTACAAAGCGATATCGTAAGCTCAGAATATTTGTATACAAATAAGTTATACAACAGTCACATAGACACATTAGTCACGGCGAGGATAAATCAGACAATTTAAAGCGGACTATTAAATCGTATTTATACAAAGAAACTCAACATCCGCATTATTTATACAATAAACGAACCAATAAAAGGAAAAGAATTATGTACTAAATTCCACGTAGACTCTATGTAGAGTCCGATAAGGTATAATATAATTCTGAGTTCAGGGTATTTCTCTTACCCCTTTGATAGCTCATCCTTGATTTACTGCTAGCAATTATGGTGACGCGGAACCGTGACTAAAAAACATGTGTTGGGTATGTTTAGACATGCACCATGCATGGGGAAGTCGCTTGGTAATTTTTAATCATGTGAGGATAATCGAAATTTGTGATTTTACACTTGTCGTTGGTGTTACGGTTGGAATCGCGATGATAACTTTATTATAATTATTGCTTAAATTGGGCTGCTTCCCATATAAAGAAAAGATAGTATATAATATTTTAAAAATATATGACGTGGACCTATTACCTATTTACAACGGTAAAAACTCGTATGTCACATATGAGTAAAATATATGTAATTAAAAGATATTACAAAAACAAGATGATGAAAATAAAAAAAAAATACCTCATATTACCTACATATCTTGGATAGTTTTACCTTAAATTGGAGTTAAAGACGAAGTGGCCTTGTATTGAAATTTTCCACATACTACCTTTTTAGCTTGACGCTTTCTGGCTTGCGGGGTGGTCAGAGAAAATGGTGCGACAAACGCTACTGTCTCTGCATACCTTTTTCCCCTCGTCTACTATTACCTCTTCAAATATGTCCGGGGGGCTCATGTTGTACCTGAGATTCTACCAGCTTTACCCTCCTCCTCTCCTCTCCGCCTGTCAAATACAAATGATATTAGTAATTTATTAATTGACTTATTAAAACACAAAATATATTCTTAATGCATTTCTTAATATACTGGTATGTTTAAGTAACAACAATATTAACTATTTAAACCTTGGGACCATTATTATATAACGCCTACGCGACGATTATGTTGTTTGTGTTAGTGTTTGTTGCGACAATAGCCTGTTGGGTTGCGTCACTACGGCCTGACACGATTGTTGTCACATTCCTTAATGTATAGGACAGGGGCTGTCAAAGTTTTGGAATTTTTTATTGTAATATTTCCTTAAGAAATTGAGAAATTGCAAAAGTATTTATTGTTTGGTTTACTATACTATATATAGGGTATGGGTTAAGGGTAAAACTTATCCTAAGCTTAGGTAGTAAACCTATACTAAAAAAATAATTTAGGGCCATGAAAAAAATAGTAATAGAATTCGAATATATCATTTTGATTAATATATTGTAATATTCTGTTTGTCCGTCAACATCTAAAATAGTGATATACATAACATGGGGACAAAGAACAAAAAAAACTCGTTAAACTAGGTATAGTCTCTAAAAAGTAAGCAAATCTTTTAAAGGTCTGGGATATACGAGTATGTTTGCCACATATGTCACTGCATAGTTAAAAGTCACTGTAAAAACAACTTAAATTAGGAAAGTTTTATGTAACATAAATTGCTGTTCAAGAATTTTAAAGATAAAAAAAGCTTGTAAAATGTGTGGAATTAAGATCATCTCAATTTCCTACACCCACCAAATTTAACAAAAAACACTCGGAGAGAACAATCACTCCGCGTTACCTAGAAATTAAATAAAGATGACGTTTTATTATTTGGTTATTTAAATAATAAAATTCCAATAACGTTCTTAGTCTAATACGTTTCGATAACAACACCCGGGTTATAGGTTATAGTTACTTTTGTTTCAGTAACATATTGAAATTAGCCATTGTATGTAATTGAAGAAACTGAAATTTGACTAATTTACCGAATTTGTTTAAAAAATATTTACTGTGTGTGTGTTTCTTGCGAATAAATTATGTTTTTGAATAGTTTCTTTGGCATTGGTGTTGTCATCGGATAAAATAGTCAAGGTGAAATGAACACCTTTTAATTAAAGTTATTTACACAACCAAATTTTAATTGATAAATAAAATAAATCAGCTTCACGCTGTATCCCGCACACAGCAAGGTAGGCAGAGGGAACCTAGTGTTAATACACTAGAATTTCCACTGAATTGTAGAGGCATTGCATGTTGAGTGGCCGAACTCAACGCCGTGGTCTGTCTCGACATCAGAGCGAAGAAATGAAAATATAAATTTAATTAAGTATTTTCCTTTTCTCAAGTGGGGATCGAACCCACAACTAGTCGATTATGCAGCACACTTTGTGCCCCTGCTCCACGACTGTCCACAGTTTAATTGATCGTTTTGTTTTTTTAGTTTCTCGCTGTATCCCCCATATACAGGATAGGCAGAGGGAATCTACTGTAAGGACACATCGTTTCCGATTTTCCGATAAAATTTCGAGACCTCTTAAGAGCGAAACTCAACGAGATATTAAATATTTTGTCAATTTAAATTTATATTGTATTTGTAAATAAAGTAATATTTATACATTTTTAACTGTTTCATAGAAAAATATTAGAGATTGTGAACTATTCATAAATTTGCCTTCTTTATAACATTCTCTATTAAATCATTGGGTATTTATTCAGCTGATAAGCAAATAAACTTATAGGTAATGTATTTGAAATAGTAATGTTGTAAGCTATAGAAATACAATATTTATGTGTGTTTTACATCACAATTAAAATAATTTGTTCGTGTTGATGCTATTATAACACAATAGGACATTATCTAGCCGTTGTCGGCATGGTGGCTGTGGGTTCGATCCCATGGGAAAGAATTATTATTATTCCCCCACTTTAACTTTAAGGCAAAGTTGCGTTGGTTATACCATACCATCTGATTACTTATACCATCTAAAACCGAAAATATTCCTATTTTTCTATTTCTTATTAATCCCTTTGATTCCCATTTAGGGAATTTCATATATATCCGCCAAAAAATACGCAATGCCTCCAGAATTCGGCGGTAAATGTGGAACGGAGTATCTTCACACAAGGTTTCCTCTGCCTACCCTGCTATGTGCGGGATAAGGCGTGAAGGTGATTTACTTTATTTGATAATTTTGACTATCCAATACAAAAATATTTTTTCAATTCAGACCAGAAGCTTCGGCTTTATAATATTAGTACCTAGCTATAGATGAGTTTTTTATATTAAATTTTATTTTTCATTCCCTTAAAAGTAAAGTTATAAAATTCACAGTACGTTTATTTTTATTTAAATTTATTTATATATAAATAAAGATTGAGAAGCACCGTGTGGCTAGATCGAAGGATGTGGCCGAGGAGTGCCGGCAAACAATTGTTACACAAGTGAACACATCCTCATCAGGATAATGGCTTGCTTGAGAACGCGTCTTCGCTGTACCGCTCTTAGATTGTACGATTGTACGCTTCCTATTTTAATATCTCAATTTTTTTTTTGGTATTATTTTAATTTCCTCGCCCCGGTAATGTTATAAAGTGCGGCGTTAAGTTTCGTCAAATCCATACACGCAAAGTATCAAAAATTGAACGGAAAGTCGGGAAAGGAGTACTAGCACTAAGCTCGCTTTGCTTAACTTGTTATATAAAAACCTATGCAGGATTACAACGTAAAGTTAAAAAAATATTGTATTTTGAATATATTACTGAGTTTCGTTGGTGGAGATTGTGTATTAAATTTTTACATAATATATGTTGCTACAACTTATTCTACGAGTGGATTATAAAACGTAAAATCTCTAAGGGATGGACTCTACCTTCTTCAAGGAACCTGCCAAGAAGGAACATGCCAAAGTCCAGATTTCTCCCGGCAATCAGTCAGTCACTCGGTAACGAAATTATTTTACATATACATATATCGATAAAATGTTATAGCCAAAGTATTGCTAAAACATAGTAGGTACTTATAACGAACACTCGCAAAGTCACGAGATATATGAGACAATATAATATAAGTATGAAATTAAATTCATTATTTTTCTATTTACTCGTGTTTCTATACAAAATCCAATAAGGCGCAAACGTGTCTGTTCAAACAAGAACATTTATTCTTTGAAAACAAAGTGGATACTCTGACGGTATTATGTACATTTGTTTTGTATACAACGTTTACACGTGTAATTATTATTTTGAGACAGCTGTGGCACATTGTCTTATGGTAAACCCGGCAGTTGTAGGTTCGATTTTCACTTAGAGTAATGTTTTTTAGAATTCTTCACTCTGGTATTAAGTTAAGTTCCTACTGTAAAGAAATCAAACACCTCGAGGCTTTTACAGAACTTATATTTCTTCCAGGGCTAAATACCATTAGGCTTGTACAATTTATATCTCAGGACTTTTACAGAACTTATACTTCTTCCAGGGATAGATACCATTAGGCTTGTACAATCTTAAATTATAATACAATATCTTATTCTAGAGGACCACTTTCCTCTTCAGCTCCAAATCTAATAGTGCGCATCAGAATTTTCATCACATCAAGCGTCCTTTTTAAATTGTCAACTCGCGCTAGTTCTATGTATAAATTTTCAAATATATCTTTTTATTAAACAAAGAGGTTGATTTACATTTTGTTATAACAAATTATCGTGAATATAAAAACTATTTATATAAAATCATTACACTACATACGCAATTATGAAAATTAGGCGGAATCTCGGAAAAGAATACTAAAAAAGTAATAATTTTGATATATAAGACAGCGTCAGCCTGTGAAATCGGTGGTTGTGGGATCGATCCCGACTCGGGGGAATGATTTTATTTAAACTATTTTCATTTCTCCGCTTTCCCAAGCTTTTTAAGTGACCTTTCCCCCAATATCATCGATATTATGTTCTAGAAGGTTAACTGAAATCTATCTAGTGATAATAAATAAATAAACAATAATTAGGCCATAAAATAATTGTGAAACTCGTTCGCATGCTGACCAAAAGTGTTAATTACATTAAAATCGCTACAGCAATCAACCAAATTATTTGTTTTGATTACGCTGTTGTGCCCCGTGTTAGAAGTCACGTACGATCTCTAATGGCAGAACTCTGGTTTGGATAATTAATTGGTAATTAATTTGGTAGCTCGTGTTCGATGGACATTAAGAGAATCGTTTTTTTTTATTTATTTTCCTGTTTTCATTATTTATTTAAAAGATAAAATTAAAAAAAAAACAGCTTCACGCAGGGTAGGCAGTGGGAACCTAGTGTTAAAACACTCCGTTTCCCATTTTCCGCCGAATTTTTCGAAGTTTTCAATTATTTATTTTAAGGTTGCTCTATTCCAGTGTCAGAGTAACGTGATGGTTGTAGATTAGATACACGTTCGGAGGAATATTACACCGATTCCCTAAATCTACTAAGATTATAATATAAAATACTCAAAAACTCAATGCTAAAAAAACATATTTAGCGTAGTGTTAAGACGTTCTATTCCGTATTTTTCTTATTAAAAAACAAAATAAGCTTTTTCCATTTTCCCGATCTGGAAACACAAATCTTTGATTAGTGGAAAATGGAAATTTGGGTGTTTCAAAAGTTATCATTATTAAATATTTTGGTATAAATTACGAAATTTGTATTTTTAAAACAATTACGTAATTGTATTTATATGTTTTTTTTTAAATTAAAAGGTCAAGAATTAACATTGTAGTGTCCAAACGAGAGTTGACGCGGAACGCTGTCAAGGCGACATTACCATACAATCAATAAAACACATACATTTTGTTACGAAAAAAAAAATATACTTATACTTAGGTGACTTATATACCTTGCCCCTTAACTTTATTTCACGAAAAACAAGTGTTGTATAAAAAACTACAAATACAAATATGTATTAGTAATTATTGTAAAATTCTTGTAACACACTATTTTGGCACAGATAGGTATTGCTGTTTTATCTTTTGACTGATGTTAGTTGAAATCCATAAAGGGGGTAAATAATTAGAATTAAACTTTTTGTAGAGACCGAAGATATAACAATAAATATTATTATTTTATAGACTTTGTCTTTTAGAGTATAATACACTATGGACATTTATTAATAACAATAAATATACTTATTTTTAGGGTTTCGTACCTCAAAAGGGAAAAACGGAACCCTTATAGTACCACTTTGTAGTGTATGTAATGTATCAATTCGCTCTGAAAAAAGTTCTAGTAACAAGGCATACCACGTGGTTCATTTCCTCCACTTAACACGCAATGCCTCCAGATTTCAGCGGAAAGTGGGGAACGGAGTGTCCCAACACTAGTTTCAGAATTTCAGTGCTAAATACAGCGTACACTTAATTACACAAGTGTACAGCGTATACAATTCTGAAATTGGTACAGAACCTACAGTGGGTAAGTCCTACTCACACTTGACCGTTTTTTTATTATATGATAAAATAAAATCCAAACAATAATTATAGGAAGAATCTTTTTACGGTGATTGAATATAAACAGTTATAATATCGACTTCTGCTTCTGAACAAGACCACGTGTTTGACGAAGGACATATCAAAATCAATGAAAAAAATCAATACATTTTCCTTTAAAAACATATTGTCTAAAATGGCAAAGATCTATCACTTGATAGATAGATCAGTTCAATAAAAATATAATTTATCATTCGGTTTCGCGAAAGCTGACAGGCTTGCCTAATATTATTGTTGCAAGCCACCCACTACTGGTAGATGGGCCTCTTGGGATATCAACTCTACAATTCCTATTGCCTTTACAATTAGAAATGGATAGACTAAAAACTGTCTTATTCATTTATATTGTACATTTTTTTACCTACCACGTAGAGTTGAGGCTCTCCTTTTTCCATTTTAGTTCCAGATTTCACGTGTTTGAAATAACGATAAACAACTACACGTATATGTTATTGCAATAAAAAAATGCCAATTAATGTAATTACACGTTATAACGACATAATAAAAACTTTCTTTAGAATTTCCTTTTTTTCGCTCCGCATCCGGGAAATGGTTATATTTAAATTCCTTGCTCTGGTAGCATTACATCAAGTGTCGATCCTCATAAGGAATATCTCGAAAATTCAACGACAAACGTGGAGCGGAGTGTCTCAACACTGTCTCCCGCAAAGCAGATACAGAAAAAAGTCTAAGGCTGTTTTTTTTTTTCAAATTAAATTTGAACCGACATACCTTCTCAGTGCCACTGTGTCATATAAACATTTTTTTGTAATATATATAAAGATACAGTTATCAAATAAAAGACGTCATAAGCTGTTACTTGTCAGACGCATGTATTGGGTTCTGTTCCTCGACGTGACAACGTCTGGCCGTGATTGATGATTAATGATGTATCGCAGAGCCGTGAATTTGTGCGATTGTTCACAGTTGTTGTGGTGCCTTAACGTTAGGTAGCTGGTTGGCGCAAGTTGGAGAACAAATATTGTAGATATACTGACTATAGATTAACATACTATAAAACGCACGCAAAAGACCGTGTAAAGTGGAGTAGGTTGAGTAGGAAGGCAGACCCTGGCAATGGCCGGGATTAATGCCAGGAGGAAGAAGAGGAGAGAGATTAAAGTACTGTAAAATATATTCAGAAGACAACGTTTGGGTGTGAACTAGAAGAATTCTCATTTCTTCACTCTGGTAATATAAAGTAAAGAAGAAGAAAGAGAGAAAGAAGTTTCGCTATTGCTAAGTGAAGAAACTCAACGCTTTAATCAAACTGTTAGAATTCATTTTAACATTAATATAAATTACAACAGTAAGATTTTAAAGATATTTATTTATATATCTGCCAAAAAAACAAATATTTTTTCATTTAACATATTTTTAATCTTCATCAAAAAATCTAGAAATGGGTAAAATCTATACTAATAGTGTTTGTTTGCGCGTTTATGCTAATCTTAGGAACAGATATCTTTTTTATGTCACCCGCTGTTACCTCAGGCACTTTTCAGTTGTCGCTCCTGTCTATAACTTACGCCAAACACTGATAGATGAGGGAAGGATGAATTTTAACACGTTGCATTTTTCAATGGTTGCCAATCGAATCCTTTGTGTTTAACTGTTAACTATTGAATTGTCAGACAACCTATTAATGGGAAAGGATTCCGTATGTTATGTATTACAAATCAATACAAGGTTTAAATAAATTAAATATTGTTTGTTGTTGATTTTTTTTAGCTTTTTTTTTAGCCTTACATTTTCTTTTTTATAGTGGAGAAGTGAAAATAATTTTAAATATATAATTTACAGTCAGTCAGACAATTGCCGGTGTGCCAGGACAAATTAAATCGACGCACTGTCAGTAAAATATACTGGAAAAAATGATATACTCGTACAAACGTTTTATTGCATAAAATGATGATAATTAAATTTTAAAATTATAAATCTAAATAAATACCATTATTTAAATATTTATATTTAATTAATATAATGATACAAGGAATGTGTAAAACTATAAACATTACTTTAGTTAATAAAAGACACTTAGTTAATGCAATTTATATTTATTAATAGAATAAATTACTAAATTGTGTTTAATGTTACCGTTATTAAGTTAATCATATTATAATAAATTTCTACAGGTAAGTCGTTATTGGCAACTTTGCTTACTTGAACTTCATACGTTCACGTTTTTGCCGTAACCGGAGGAATTTTAAAATTGCCTTTCTTAGTGCTCTTCTACACTTCTAAATCTACCTATAAGCCAAATTTCCACTTCTTTTGTCCTGTACCTTTTATTATTTAATTAAATATCGAATATTAACAGCGTGATGAAGTTAAAACTTAACATCTCCGAATGTACACGCTTATACTTATATATTTGATTTATTTCCGATGATTTTTTTAGCTGTACATTGTATCTATGTACTGCACGTAGCATGGTAGACAGAGAGTTAAGACACTTCCGTCCCCCACTTCCGAATTCCCGGGTCATTGTCTCGAAATTGTCCGTCTTTATAGATACTGATTAGACAGAGATGTTTGATGTAAATATCGATATTATCAGGATTTATATACCTAACTATTCCCCTTTTAGAATACGATTATGACAAAATAATTTATTCATTTAGGCTAAACTACTTGTACGGATAAGTATTTTAATAATCAATAGTATTTACGGAGATTTTGGCCTAAACTTAGGATTTAAAAGAGTCATTCTTAAGTAACACTACTTACACAAGCAAGATTAAATGATCTTAGCGTATAATCCTTGTCTAATCTTAGTTAAACGCTATAATAATACAAATCTTTTGTTCTTTTATACATTTTATAATATTTTGAGAAGTTGTATTATAATTTTATAGATTATTTTACTTATAGTAACGGCTTATTTATTGTCTTATAACACTTTTTTTAAGTTTCTTTCATAAAATATTTATTTTATCTAAAAGCTAGATTACAAATAGTTTCAAGATATAATAATAATAGTAACTGTAATTAAGACACTCGGTTCCCCGCACACTTTTCAAGTTCTTTTGTTCAGTACATATTAATACATATTTACATATTAAAATATTATGTAAAAATTAATAAAATAGGACTCCGACTTAAAACTCTGTTCCCCAATATCGATATTGTTATTATGCACGAAACTTAACCAAAAGAAAAATACAGTATAAAATTATTTTAATAACTTCAATTTAATTTTTTAAAATAAAATTCGATTCGATTATTTTGAAATCGTGGTATAATACTTATTTTATAAAAAAAAATAGTAAATTTACTATTGTAAGTTCAATTTATTCTTTCCTTGACTTAGAAAAACTTGCATAAGAGAAGACAAAGTCAAGAACAATCATTGTTTAGATAATGTTAATATATAAGAACTGCTCATTATTTTAAATATCCCTATATATTATTAACAAATTTACAATTAATTAGGTAGGTATATAGTCTTTTAAATTAAAACTAAGAACTCTTTCGTTTCTTAACTATTTGAAAAACTTCTATAAAATAGAAATATATCGAATGAAATTAAATGAAATTAGCTGGACGTTTTTCCAGCATAACATGGTAGACAGAGGGAATTTACTGTTTGGACATTCCATTCCCCAATTTTTGACATGTTACTAGTTTCGTAGTGAAATTCAACGTCGAACTTTGTTAACCAGAGCGAAGAAATTAAAATAATTTAAATTGAAATCATGTCCCCGAATGAAGATGAATCCACAACCCTCGTTGACGGTTATGAATATGTTCTTTATTAATTTATTAAACTTCAATATCTACGGGCAGCCAATAACCACGTTTTATGTTAATATGAAAAAAAATGTAAACAAATAAAAGTAAAAAAAATATATGTATATATGAAAAAAGTAACATTTTTTTGCTTCTAATTTTGAGTTTTACTAAATTTCTAGTCCAAATTGTGAACTCAGCAAGTTACCGTCGCAGTTTGGTACTGTAGAGCTTATAAAACGAGCGCGACGGCTTTTTAAGCCAGATTTTTTATATTACTTTTTATAAAAAAGTAACAAGTTAAAAGTAATTTCTTCTAGCATTAAAAGAATTAAAATATCTCTGTTTAAAACCAAGATTAATTTATGAAAAAATATTTTTACAGATTTTGTTTATAATCTTCACATTTATACTTATAAATATTTTACTTTCAAATTCCGGATTATTGTAGTTCCATAGTAGTCTTTTGTTATCTTATGTACTTATGTATTTATGTTCAATGTTGATAACATGAGGATATACCTAATATATTGGATGTAGGTAACTTCGTTCTAATAAAAAAAGATTTTTTAAAAGGTGAAAAATATTACTTTTAATTAAATATTTAAAAATAAATTAATGTTTGTTTTTTTTAAATAGTGAAATAATTAATATTTGTGATTATCTAACATTTAGGCCTAAGGCGTGACGTGCACAACTGTAGTAGACGATGGTAGGATAATAAAAGATATTTTAAGGAGAACATATTTTGTTTATTCATTACATCTTTCTTAAACCTAATCAATAAATACACTTTTTAATCTATTTACATTAAATACAATAGGAATGCTACGGGATGAACGTATTGCAACTAGACCTACTATTACTAGACACTGGAACTAATACTAAATCACAGATCGTTCGCACTCTAGCGAGTGTCAGCCTCTTCGAGATTTCTTTACAATAGAATCACTGCCTCGTTAACACCGTGACGGGTTTGTAGATATGTGGCGTGAGGGGGTGGTGAGATGGTGAGGGCAGCTCAGGACTTGATGATCCAGAAGTGGGGGGCGAATGAGACATCATAGGTGGTGATGGTGGCATTAGAGGCGCCTGTCCAAGCATCGACGTCTGCCCCAAAGAGTTCTGTAGAAGCGGAGACTGTCCTAGGAATGGAGCACTGGGTAACCTCTCACCATATAGCGCTGGTGAGTATGGTAAGCTTCCATAACCCATTTCTCCTCGAAATGCGGGATGGACTGCACTTGGAGTAACTGGCGGCGTCTTCATTTGCATGGGCGCGTATCTTTGATATAATAATTGTGAGTAAAGGCCCACAAGCTGAGAATAGGTAGCAGGCGGGTACGGTCCGGCTAGAGGCGCACCAGGGAACAAAGGGCGCTTGAAGCAAGCCAAGCGAGAGCGACCGTTGAGGGCGGAGCGCCGCCTCAACTTGCCTGTAGTACCTCCGATGAAGACATCTTCGGCAGACGCGTCCAACATCCAGTAGTTCCCTTTACCAGGGTCGTCGTAGTGACGCGGCACTTTCACAAAACACTTGTTGAGGCTGAGGTTGTGACGGATCGAGTTTTGCCAGCCTTGCCTGTTCTCCCTGTAGTACGGGAAGTTGGTCATGATGTACTCGTAGATGCCGTTGAGTGTGAGGCGCTTCTCCGGACTGTTGCGGATCGCCATCATGATGAGAGCGTTGTAACTGTACGCGGGCTTTTCATGTTTTTTATCCTTCTTCTCTTCATCTCCTTTGGGCTTAGTGCAGTCGACGGGCTCGGTCCCCGTGACGTCTAGTTCAGAGTCGCTCAAGTCAGCCTCCGACTGTGTGGCCGTGGACGAGGCGGTCGGCGATGGTGGCGGCTTCGCCACCGCATGATTCATTAGTATAGCATTAATACTAAAATCTCCTTCGAACTTCACCATATTGAAAACACTTGTAAGCACTGTAGCAACTATAGATAGCGCGCTGCGTGTGCGCTGACACTGCGAGCGGCGAGTGGACTGGCGGGCGCGGAGGCGGGCTTCGGTATTTATACAACGCGCGTCCGTCGACGCCCCGGCAGCTTTTGATGCGCATCTCAACCAATCACGTACCGAGCTTTTCTATACATAAAGCACCGCCCCTCTTCCCGAGTGTTCCCCGCGCCCCCACCGTCCCCCCGCGCCGCCCGCCGCCCGAGCCTCACTCGTCTTGTTGCATTCAATGATTCAACGTTCTTAAGTCTTTATTTTGAACTCCTTTAGTTTTGTTTGTCGTATTGTTGTTATATTATATTATTAATATTGATTTTATTTGCACATTTTGCGGGCGATTGTGCAACGTGATTGATGACTTCATTAGAGTGGTGGCAATTAAGAATTTTAGGGATCGATTAGTAATTTAGTTTTAATTTTAATATGGTTTTTAATTTGGGAAGATATTGTATTGATAACTCACGTGCTTTACTAAGTGTGATTCATTGTAGTTCCTAATAAATAATTATCTTAATAAGTAGATAATATGTTTTATGTAAACAGTCTTTTTTAATTTGGTAATTGAAATAGTCATTGTAATAGAATCGGTCATTATGATAACTGATAAAATATCGACTCTACACAGCTTTATATTATAGAGGTATTATTATTTGCCTTTAAATTTAGATGTAGTTAAAGTAAGTAATTTTGTAAGTATTTTCTTGTATATAAGAATTGCAAAATGGTTAAAAGTGTTAGATATTCGTGTATTCAAAACTTATCTTAAAATATAAAAGCTATTTTTTCATCGTTCCCTCCCTGATATAAAAGGTTAGGTACCTAGTGTTAGGACACTCCGTTCCTCACGTTCTTCTCAAGGCCGCGCAAAATATAAAAGTTATTTTAAATATATAAAACGATACAATTTCTTTTGTAGAACAGATTAGATAAGTAAGATAGTATTATTTATATCGATTATCTCCACGCGGCCTTGGCGGGCGCGGCATGATGTTTACGTGTTCTTGCCTCTACCAACTCGTACAAAGTAAACATGACTTGTTAAGGATAATCTATGAATGTGTTTAAATTTAGTTATTTGCACTGTGATAGGTATGATGATTATGAGGCCAGTCGTGGCGTAGGGGCACAAAGTGTGACTGTCAACGACTGGTTGGGGATTCGATTCCCACTCGGGGAAATAAGTTTTATTTCCATTTCTTCACTCTAGAATACAGCGTGAAGCTGATTTTTATCACTATGATAGAAGTTTTATGTCATGTTACAATATAGTTAATTATTGTGAAATTTGAATAATAAATAATAATTTTATCTATAGGTACTTCTATACTAATAATATCTATTTGGTCGAACGCGATAATCTTATTTATTTATTTACAAGATTTACCAAAAATTAAATGTCGTTAAAAGGAAAAAACAAAGTAAATCCAGTCTCATTGCTCAATAATTGACAGGTGGTCTGTACGTGGAATAACAATTATTTAAATAAAAAAAAACAATAATTTCAAAATAAATATGACATAAATAATAATAAAATTCACATGCTACATACAATTTAAGGAACTACTGTTTCTTTCGTTGAATAGTCGAATATCGATTATTTATATAATACAGGCTGTCCTATATCTTTAATTAAATCGTTTCTTCTATATAAAGAATTTTAACGACTTTTTACTTCGCTACCCGAATATCATAAAATAACGCAATCAATTTCATCTATTTCCATACTAATATTATAAAGCGGATGCGTTTGTTTTGTTGAACAAGCTAATCTCAAGAACTAGGTACATGACTAAATTGAAATGTATTGTACGCATTTTCAATATGGATAGAAGTAAAGGAAAGTTTAGTAAAAAAGTTTAATATAAAAAAAATTACACATTACACACATACCAATCAATTGAGACCAGCCGTGGCGTAGCTCGAAAGGGTGTGGGTTCTTTTCCAATTCAAGAAAATAAAAATCCAAATATATTCATTTCCTCGCTCTGGTAACGGCGAAGTGCGGCGTTGAGTTCTGCCACTCAACACGGCAGAAACTGGGAAACGGAAGTATGTTAATGGGAACGGAGTGTCTTAACACTAGATTCCAGGTTCCCTCTGCCTACCCTGCTATGTGCGGGATAGAGCGTGCGCTAAACAAAAACAAAACATATCCAATAAAAAAAAACCGGCGAGACGTAGTCAAAAACATTTTCCTAGCAAAAAAAATCGCAGTATTTAAACAACTGTATTAATATTTAGGCGCGAATAAATAAATATTATACTTAAAGGTATAATATTAACAAACAGTTTCAATGTCTTGCTTACACGTGTCTTTGAGAGAGGTGTGGGTTAGTAACAATGTGTCGTACTCATAGATGTCAATTTGTGGTTAACTGATATTAAATTTATACAAATATTTATTATGAATAACGATTTTAACAATTAATATCAGTTTAACGTGTATTCATAATGATATCTAATAATTATCGGGAGATTTTCTTTGTCAACTACATAATATGTTTTAACGTTACGTTGGCAGAGAGAATTACACTCCGCCTTCCAAAACGGTTGTCTGGTACTTAAAAAAGGAGAATATCTTTAGATATTAAAAAAACTAAAAAAATGGGTTCCTTATCATCCTTTCTTAAGCCCACCCCATAGAGTGTAAGAGATAGAGCGTTAAGATGAAAAAATATTACCTATAAATATTTTTATTTTATGATTTATAATATTAATTTACAATTAATTATTAATAATATTCTAAATGTTTTAAATCCTAAAAAATAGATAGGTAGGTATGGTATTTATGAATGTATGAAATTATGAGTCAATCCAGTTGATACTCGACCCGCGGCCCCACGTTCAATTCCGGCCGATGTTTGTGACCCGCACCTTAAGTAAGGTTAAATAATTGAGCGGACTACTAAGAACTAGTGATGTGCTAAATTACATAAATTATTTAAATTTCACATAGGTGTACCTATGTTACTTCGCGTATGTATTTCTTTTAACAACACTAAAGGTATATCTAGAGATATGTACATAACATTAATATTAAAATATATTTTTGAGGTATTGTAATCACTTTAGATTTATGTATTTAGGTACATATAAGTACATGCGAGGGATTGAAGGTGGAGAGATTTTAATCTATAGGTATATCATAGAGACGAAAAAAAAAGCTTTTAGAAGTTTTTAGTAGGAGAGACAGAGGGAAACTAGTGTTACTTTGTTCCATATTGTTCCCTATGTTTGAGATATTGCAAGTTGAATGGCGGAACTCAAGGTCATACTTAGACATAACACTACATTTATACATATTGCATGTATACATTAAATATTGAAATGATCTAGACATTATTTCTTATATGTGGGATTTTTTATATATTTAAAAAGTTAGAAAGTTTTCTGACAACCCGCAACTTCATGTTAGAATTAAAACCAAAATATTATTTAATAAAATAGGCAATCATAAGAATATTTTCCTTTTAGTTTATAAAATATTCTAAAATGAAAATCACATCACTATCGCGTACAGAGACACTAAGAAATTAAATTACTAGTGGCGGGTCGCGCGTGGGCGTGATATGTTCAGGACAATAAGATGGCCTTACTAAGAGATCAGAGATAAATTATGTAAATATTAGTTTTTTTATAATATATATATTTTTTTAATGGAGATAAATAGATTCAAATGTCCAAACTAAAAACTTTATAAGTAAAATGTTATAATTTTTAAAAAAGGATTTTTATTATTTTACTTTCTGAAACCGAACTAGCAATAATTTACGTTGATATATCAAAACGAACAGAGTCAAGGAGAGATATATTTTCTCCCATTTTTTATTATTCGGGAGAAATGTTAAAATAGAAGATTTTTGGTTTCGATTCCCACTTTGATAACAAGAGTAAGTATTATCGTGAGTTAGAAGAGGGCGCCTCTTTCGCCTTTCGAAAATTGGGCGGAAATTGAGGAACGAAGTTTCATAACATAGATTTCCTCTTCCTACCCTGCTATATGTGAAATACAGCGTCAAATTGAAAAAAAATATGAAATAAAAATATACATAAAATAACCTACACAACATTTGGTTTTTCATATAATTTGAGTCGACGAACGAGTGTACAAATATCAAATAGTACTGTCTCCCCAGTTAATGCAATTAAAGCTATAACCGACGACGCGACGGGCCGCAAGTGAGATGTATAGACATTATTAATCCTCGAGACGGATCCTCTTCCTGCTCTTTGTCTGTCAACACGTCACTATGTAATAGTATCATCACAATATTTATGTAGGTCAAGCGCGGCGTTGGGTTCCGCCACTCAAGCTCTTAGCACTAGGTTTCCTTTGCCTACTTTGAAACCTTTGTAAAAAAAAGTTGTTTGTATGGAGACAGTGTGGCGCAGTTAAATAATATCAGTTTGTTCATCGATGGTTGTGGGTTCCATCTAAATTTAGTAGTGTTGTGCTATTAAATTTAAAAAGAAATATATGTTTTGTTAATATCATAATATAAATAGTGGTGTAAAATTGGGTCAAAAATGGAGAAGACGGTGTTGATACCAGGTTCATGTATTAAATAGGTCATTCTTCCTTATAAGCAACGTTTACTTGGATAAAATTGGTAGACGTGTATCCGTTTATTGTTATTATAATATTAATTAGCGTTTGTGAGTGTGGCAGTAATGTAAGACAAAAATATATATATTTGTATTTTTTACACTAGTATAATATTTGTAAAATATTATATATGTAAACGAATGGTATATTTTATTGAATCAGTTGTTCAAACTATTAAATAAATAATATATAACAATCTTATGTGGGCCAAAATATATTGCTTATATTAAAACGATAATATATAGGTAATTTAATTATATACATGAGGCCGTTGTGGTCCAGGGGCACAGAGCAGACTGTAACGCGACGGGTGTGGGTTCGATCTGAATTATTATTTATTAATATTTTAATTTCTTCGCTCTGGTAACAAGGCAAAAAGCTCGGCGTTGAATTCCGCCACTCAACACGTAATGCTTCGAAAAAAATTATGGAAAGTGATAAACGGAGTGTCTTAACACTAGGTTCTCTCTGCCTACCCAGCTGTATGCGGTATATAGTGTGAAATTAATTAGATTTTTCGAAGTTATATACATAAAAAAATATTTAGGTAAGTGTTAGGTATTTACACAATAATACAATAGAAAATAAATAAAAAATAGTAATTAAACTATTTATAATAAGTACATATTTATATCAAGTATTACTCATTTCCACCGGCAACAAGTTAACAGCTACCGCTGCGCGCGCGCAGGCCCCCCGTGGGCTGTGCAATTGAACCGACAGTTAGCTTGAAACGACGTTGCTATACAATATGAACGTTATTCTGCTAAATCTGGATTATATTTTCATGAAATTCTTTTTTCTCTCTGGTACAAGACAAATCGTGGCGTTCAGTTACGCCGCTCGACGCGCACTTTTGCAAAATAGGCAGTACTTGTTTAAAACTATCTTCTGCCTTCCCTGCTATTCAGAAAAGGGTGAAGCTGCTAATATTATATCATCATAATACAATTTGACCTATATTCATTATACAAATCTCAGTATTACCTATATATAAATACTAGCGGCCCGCCCGCAGCTTCGCCCGCGTGAACTACATTATTATTAATTTCTGTCTCCATGAGTACCTACCTACGTCCTATAAGTGACCATGTGTCCATGCAAAATTTGAGACTCCTAGCATTTGTAGTAACGAAGTTTCATACACTCTTTCAACCCTAAAAACAACCCCTTAGAAGTCGAATATTGCAAATTCCACATAATATTGCACCTACGTCCTATAAATAACTCCTATGCAAAATTTCAGATTCCTAGCACATGTACTTTCTGAGATTTCGTGATGAGTGAGTGACCTTTCGATTTTATATATATAGATAAATGGAATTTAAAATTAACATTTCAGTAGTTCAATTAAAATGTCACATACAGACCAACAGAAATGTAACTATCATACTAGTATATCTTTTAGTTCGCTTTGAGGGTTGCGCGTACGCACCTCGTAATGACGTGTCTCGCAAGGACCCCTGCGGACTGTGCGATTGGGTACTCCTAAATAAAAAGATTATATAAATTTTTGTTTGTTTAATTATATACTTTATTTGAACTGGAAAGAGTTCATTTTGTTAATATAAAAATTATGGTATATTATTGTAAGCAATTTTTTTTTATAAAGGATCAACAGTTTCGAGATCGAAAATGTGTTACAAGTTTTGTAAATGTATTCTTTTGTTTATACACTTTTTTTTTTTATTTTATTTATTTCACATATTTGTTAATGCGGAAAATATACGTAAACGCAAACTCTGATTATTTTATATTTTATAGTTAAAAACAAAAATTGGTTAATTTATATTTTTGTTTCCTCGCTCTGGAAATAAGAAGAAGAATTCCGAAAGTTCTGCGGAAAGTGGGTAACGGAGTGTCTTGACACTAGTTTCCCTCTGCCTACCCTGCGCATACAGATGCAGGATACAGCATGAAGTTAAAAAAAATAAATAGCCAACGCACCTGAGTTAAGGTATTGCTGACATACATAATTTGAAAAAGTGACGTCTTAATCCTTCACTCACGATTACACTGCACGAAGCCGCATCCTCGATTATTATCACTTGACATATCTAGAAATTTCTCCATATATTTTTTATTTGCTTATTTATTATTTGAAATACCTCAAATCAAAGGTGAATCATGTGTTTAGAATTAATAAAACATTAGGTATGTTATTGCTTAGGTATAAAAATATTTTTTGCGTATTAAATTTAGAAATAATATTTGTTTTCTAAATTGCTTAAAAAGCAATAGGTAAAATAGGTTTCACAAATTGAGTCGAGTGGTTCAAACTGCAGGTTTATATTATTTTTTGTTAAGGTCGTCACTAGCGATCCAAATATGACTTCGCCCGCTTAAACTTAATGTTATATTATAGCTCAATTATACGAAATGTTTACTTAAATTATAGGCTATACATATGTTATTCTGAGGTGTGTTTAATGACTGTATGTAGATATAACATAGAATATATTATTTCAATGTTAATGAAGTTTTTAACTACGCCACCTATGTAAGTAGTCAAACGTGCATTAACGCAAATATTGAATATCCATATTTATTCAGACACTTTTAATTTCATATGTTTATTTTATTGAAGAATACTTTTTTCACATATATGGAACTATATTGTTATTGTAATAGTCTAGATATGTAATATGTAATGTAAAAAAAATATTTGCATTAATATATACGTATAACTGATTTCTTTTTATATTATTTTTTTGATAGATATTATTCAGAGAGAACTTAGTGTGAGTACGCTCATCCCTCCGTTGATGTGTTGCCGGACTCAATTATTAAAGTTTGACTCTTAAAAATACAGCCCTACTAAGAAGACTAAAACCGACAAAACGTCACACGAACAAGTGACTTTCCCTTAAGGCATATCTTAGAACAAGTTAAGTTTAAAATTTAGGTTATTTGTCTTAAATTGTAATTTCTCTAAGGTTCTTACAATTCAAGACTTCATCGTTAAAAAAAGAGACCACACGGGAAGCACTAGCTTTCAAATAAAAAAATCCTCAAAATCGGTTCACCCAGACAAATGTTCTGAGGTATGGCAAACATAAAAAAAATATACAAAAATACAGTCGAATTGATGGTTATCAATTTCCTTTTCTTACAGAAGTCGGTTCAAAATACGTCATGTAACAACGTAGACTTATTTCTTTATTAATGCAGCATAAGCGAGGGATAATTTTAACTTATTTATTTTTTCTTAAGTTTTTAAATAAAACGAGTAACAAAAACATAGCAATATATGTAGAAAAATAATAACAAATGTAAAATATAAATAGTTTTTAAACAGCAACTCGGGATATTACACTGATAATTGTTTCAAATAGTCATGTATTAAATGTCACCACATTTTCAAAATACTGTTCCTAGCCTTACACATTGAATATTTATATTTAATCACATACGAAAGTCCGTTACGAATGTTCTGCTGTTATTAGGGTATAAATATTTAAGATTTTGATCGCTCATGTCATATCTATTATAAATAGAATATTTTCTATTATAAATTATATGGGATTACCCAGTAATATAGGTAGGTTAAGTAGTTATTTATATGTAATTTTTTATTTATATGAAAGCAGATGAGGCCAGTCGTGGTGCAGAAGCACAGTGTGACTACGAGTATTAACGCGACAGGTTATTGGGTATTGTTCCGCTCGAAGAAATTAAATATTTAATATTGTTAGTTCTTCGTTGAGGCAAAGCGCGGTGTTTAGTTCCGCCACTCAACACGCAATGCCTTAATTCGGGGGAAAATGGAAAACGGAGTGTCTTAACACCTAATCAATATCATACACACAACAGGTTAGACAGAGGGAAGCCCCCTATAATTTTCATGATTGAAGTTTATTTTTAACATATTTCCATCGAGCTAGCCTTATAAAACTTTTTTACACAAATACCTATAAGTAAAAAAAATTTGCAGTAACTTTTATTTCATTACAGACCCTGAAAGTTATTCTTGAAATTTAAGTTACTCAAAAACTATTTTTGTTTCCATGATATTTTCGAGACCAATAGTTTTAAAATATTATACAATACTACTATTGATTTACATTGTAAAAAGAATCACGACCAGAGACCCAATAGTCAACAATCTCCTTCTTCTTTCATATTACCAATTTTTGGAACATATTAAGTAAAATTTCCCCTATAAATACAATATTCAGTATAATTAGAGACAATTATGCGTGGGCCGTACTATCGGCAGTGCATAACTGACGAGGCTAATGAAGTGAACCGCGTGACCACAACATTAAAACATTTCTTTTTCCACTGGGCGGCGTGCCAGCTGACGGTTCTCTCATGAGACCTCCACACCCAGGGACTTAGTAAGGAGGACAATTAATAATATTGTCATACATTACGGATTTTTACGTTGCTTTTTCATAACGAAAGAACGGAAAAAAGAAAAGATATACCATTTTATGCATGGCAGAGTATGCGGAGAAAATCTATGTTTTAAGAGAGCAAATAAACAAATATAATTTAAAGACACCATTCCACTGTCAAGTGGCACTATCAATATAATTTTCAAATGTACAAGTTAAGCATTGTAACAAGAAATGTACATCAAACAGCGAAAACCTAACACAACCCCACAGTTCTAGTCCTAATAAAATAATCCACTCAAATATGCAAGCGATTAAACGTGGTACAAGCGATCATTTCGCTTCAGTATTCCGTAATTTGACGGGGGACAAAACTGTTATTTAGTGTCGTTTCTAACTTAATGAATACTTTACCTTTCGTATATTGTAGCAACGTTTGATTGGAAACAAATATCGTAATACGGAGTTTCGCCCGAAGCGAGGGTTCCGTTCCTATTTTCGTTCCGACTTTCATAAATATAATTGCTAAACAGAACGTCTAGCGTATTGTTATTAACAGCTAGCTTTAAATTGTAGCTTTTAGTTAGTTTTTGGTTAAAGTTTGTTTTAAAAACAAAAAAGTACAAATATTATACTCTATTTCTTTTACTGATTTAAAAACAATTGTAAGCGAAACATAAAAAAATTGGCAGGGGCACAAAGTATGCTGCAAAATCGGCTGGCCGTGGGATCAATCTCCACTCGAAGAAAGGAAAGATTTATTTAAATTAATATTTTCATTTCGTCGCTCTGGTGTCGAGGCAAAGCGCGGCGTTGAGTTCCGCCACTCAACACATAATGCCTCCAGAATTCGGCAGAAGGTGGGGAACGGAGTGGAGTGTGGAGGGTACAGCGCGAAGATGTATATTTATTAGAGAAGAGAATAATTATTATCTTTTAGTATAATATATTTTAATAATCACTATTTGAAGGTAATTAATCCAATTACAGTTATCAATAAAAAAAAAATCCTTGTATTTGTGATAATAATGATGAATTACTAGGGAAATGATGAAAACTTAGTAGCTTTTACTATTTTTTATATATAGAGATATCTACAAGCGTTTCTGAGATAAAAGCTGACTGACAGACAGACGGACAACGAAGTGATCTTATAAAAGTTCTTTTTTGCATTAAAATGTACGGATCCCTAAAAATAGTTTTTAATATTTACACTTAAAGCACAAGAATTTAAAATTTCTAACAGATTCTCTAACAATATCAAAAGAAATTTCCCATCTGCGGGGTACTGGACACTTGTAAAAATCTAAATGTCTCAAAATAATTTAATACTGTTCCAAAGTGCTACAGTATTTATCCGCACGTTATCAAGAGGTTCGCAAGTAAATCTTTTCTTATAAAGTATTAGGTATGGCTACTTCGCAAGTAGCGCCGTGGGAGTCCTACTAGTTCATTAACTATATAAGTGGTTGTCATTTGATTTAAATCACACGGATTGGTGTACCGTGGGATTCATTTTGGGTTTTTTCTTGTGAAACATGGTTAAAATCAATTATTTTTTTCTTTAAAGTTAACATTTTTATAGCTACCTCTTTTAGGTTAGTGCTAAGTTAATCTGGTTTCTTTCTTAACACAATTATATTGAGAAATTTGACCTTGCTCGTATTGGAGTTTCCTTTGATTACTTTTAATTTGGCGAAGAAAAGTTCAAGCGTTTCTTGGTTAAGTTTCACTGATGTTTTTAAGCATGAAAACGTCAATATAACAAAAAAAAACAATCAACAAATACCTTTAACCAAAAAAAATAAAATATTTTTTACCTCTTGTCAAGTAGACAAAGTACGTTTAGTTCCGCTTTTAAAAACGTCAAAAATTCTTTCGTCAACGTCAAACTTTTCAAAATCTAGGCAGAAAACGGAGAACGGAGTGATTTAAAACTAGGTCCTCTGCTTATCCTGCCCGGGAAACCATACGTAACTAACTACGTAACTATACCGCACGTTTTAAATATAACTAATACTTTTTTAAAAAAGATTCTTTAACTATTAATAAATAATAATATACTTTCTAAAGTTCCTAGTAATCATTTCAAGTATATTTTTCTATAAAGCTTCGTCACGTGGCGTCTCTCACGGTCGCATAAATAATATAACGAATAACCGCAACTCGCGAACACTAAGTGTTTGTATTCGCTATACCTAGTACCTACCTTATTATTTACTATTTACAAGTATTTTTTTAATAACTTAGAAATATATTTGTATTGTTGATGGTGGATAATAAAAGTCTACTCACATTTAGCACAGAGTTTAATTAACACCACTTTATATGTACATATAGTAAATCACAATTTAACATAGTACAATATATAACAAATTCAACCACAAACATATATATAAAAAAGAACACAATAATTACAATGATATTAAAAAATAACTGAGAAAACAATAGAACGTATATAAAGCTCATCGAGTGGCAAGCATCGACTAATTATAAAATGCCGTCGACAAGGGGGCATACTTATTACAACTCCGCTTTCATATAAACATACTAAATACGAATATTTACTATAAAATATATAATTTCTATTAAATGTATGTATGATAAGTGATAAATAAATTACAATATTGAAATATATAAATTACACATATTAAATAAACTATAAATATAAATAATAGTTCCCTACATCCTACTAAGTACATACTTAAGAATATCTCGTTATAATGTTTGTAAAATGAAATATGAAAGTTTATGAGTTAGACATGATGCGTCAGTAGATGATATTATAGGTCTAGTTTACCGATTTTTCGATTCCCACTCGGAGGAATGAAATATTTTTATTTCTTCCTCTGGAAAGACGACAAAGTGCGGTGTTGGGTTCCCCACTTAAGTAACGTCACAAAAATATGACGTTGCGTGAGGCAAGGAGTGTATTAACAGTAGGTTCCCTCTGGCTACCATAATAATTAAAAACATCATAAAACTAATGAAAAAGATGTTTGAAAAGATGTTAAAACACATTCAAAAACAAGAAATCATTTGCTCGATACAAATACTTATTGGAGTATATCTAAATGTGGACGCCGGAATAACATTAAATAAGGTAACACATATCTATAGTACCCACTACCGAGATAGTGATGCAACGGAAGCCGCACTAACCTACCTACTATAGAATTCTGTGGAAGAAACCAGATGCGATTTACTTTGCATTTCGAGATAAAACGAGTGTTACCGGCGTCCGTGTGTTTTGAAATAATTGTTATCGGTTAGACGTCAAATGTATCATGATTTTAATTAGTGTTAGCTTTTAAGTTGTTTCGTACTTTTATTATAATATACGTTTTTATAATTAAATTTGACCTTAAGTTTTTATTTTAGTTTCTTTATCAAACAAAATTATTTATGCAAATAGCTGTATCATAAATAATAAAAAATATATACATGCATTATGCTACCGTAGAGAAGTAGTGTCCGATTTTAAACGCGATGACAACCGTCATGGGTTCGATCCATAATTGGGAGAAGAACTTAATTTAAATAATTTTCTTTTTAATTATAATAAGAACAAGAAACCAAAACACATTTTCTTAAAATGCCTACTAATGCTTATTCTAGATCTGTAAGTTATGTAAAACAATCGATAGTTTACAGTAAGTCCTCAGTCAACAGTTATCTGACAGCCGATCAAAATTTAAATTAAATTATTATTATCATCAAACAAAAGCAAATATTTAAATGATTGTGGACACTTTTTATCACTTTAAGGAAAAATTCGCAAACATCACATGATAGCTAAATGATTGTTATCTGTCTGTCGATTCCACGCGATAATATTGACTTTTTTTTATTTCCGCGTTGTATACAATATTATTAGGTATTTATTATACTTATTATTATTATTGGATACGTGGCACTTAACTACGGTGCGGTTTCGTAGAAATTTCCTTCCACGCGCCACCGAACTGTGGAATGGTCTACCCGCGGCAGTGTTTCGAGATCAGTACGATATGGGTACCTTCAAAAAGCGCGTCCATCTCCACCTCAAAGGCCGGCAACGCACCTGTAGCTCATCTGGTGTTGCACGGGGTCGTGGGCGGTGGTGATCACCATCAGGTGACCCGAACGCTCGTTTGCCTTGTCCTTTTTCCATAAAAAAAAATATATTAAGTAACCCTTATGCTTCCTCAATACTCGACGGACTATCCAATACAAAAATATTTCTCAATTTAAACCTGTAGCTCCTGGGATTAACGCTTTTAACCATTCAAACGAATGTATATTATGTTCGCACATTATAAAAGGGCATGGGGCATAATAGGCAGAGGGCAATAATAAATATCTTATAGTTTTATAGTCTACACAATTTAAAACCTCTTGTGCCGGAACCAAATGTCACATTTCGCTTACCAAACTAAAAAAACTAAAATATTTTCTAACAGTCACTTAAAAAATATACTTAATTACACAATATTCAAATAAATATTAAACTTTTAAACTTCAAATCATCATTTCCGAAAGTCGGTTAGTCGGTTAGAATAGACATTGGTTGGTCGAACAAGTTAAATATGTAGCGATATAAATATCACGTTACATACTAACTATGAGTGGCAGGCGAGGCTTACTTCTTCAATTTTTATACGTTGGTAGCATAACGCGGAAAGTGTCAGTGAGCGCGGTCAAAATTAGGATGGTGGTCCATTTAAAATATTTAAAATATACATTCAAATAGATTTAGAAATGTTTTGTGTGCGGGATACAGCGTGAAATTGATTTTTTTTTTAAATGCTTAGACACTCGTCTTTTATTAAGATATTATTTTAGAGTTTGATAAAATAAGCAATGAACATTTTAACTTCAGTTTATATTTTGAATTAAGTTGTAGACATACCTATATGTTTTTAATTTCCTCTTCAAGCTTTAGGATCTTAGATTTTTATTAACATTTAGACGGCACCAATAAAATGTAATTTTTTTCAATATATTTATTTTATACAATTTTTTTTTAAATGTAAAAAATAAGGAGTACAGTATAAAGTAGAAAGTACAGTATAAGAGACATTACTTTTCAGCAGTGTATCTCAACTCCCCGTTTTGTCTTGTTACCAGAGAGAGAAAATGAAAATAATTCATTCCCCCAAGTGGGAGTCGAACCTACAGCTGTAGTATATTTTTATTATAATTATTTTAACTAGTATCCCATGGACGATGATCTTAACTTTAAGCCGTTAAAGCTAGTACATGATAGTGTGTACGTTTCACGTGTTTGTTTGTTTATTTGCGGTCAAACGCGGCGGCTCTGCTTTACACTGCTAGCGGTAGGAGGTCGTTGTAGAGACTCCATCATTGAAGATATTATGGGATTATATTTCTGAGAGGCCAGCGTAGCGTATTGGGACATCCTGTGACTGTAAGCGCGACGGTTTTAGGTTCGATATTCAGTAGGCAGTGAATTTATTCCTTTTCCCACTCTAGTTATATATATTATCGTGATGAGATCCCCACTCAAGGCCTAATCTCTCGAGTGCGGGCGGATATCGGAAAGCGGAGTGTCTTAACACTCACACACGGTTCTCTCTGCTTAGCCTGGTGTGTGGGAAAAGTGTAAATCTGCCTTTATTTTCTTATATATATTTCTATACACATAATAATTTTATTCTTTTACATAAAATGCTAATAAAATTACGTATCTACTCATACAAAAATATGCAATGCTAGTCTATAATATGTAATATATTGCACTGTCATTTGTTTCCAGTTCAATGAATATTTAATATTTTATTATAAAACAACAAATGACATTGCAAATCTATAATTTTGAATTATTTAAAACATTATCTATTTATTTTTCAGTTTGATTACTTTAAAGTGGCGTTTTATTACTACTACATTGCCTTATTCTGAATAAAGCATGTCACTGAAAATAAAAAAATGAAACAATTTTTAAGCATGGTCACCCCAGGTCAAGTGTCAAACGCAACACCGACGTTGCTTGACGTCGCTCCACCCGCGCACGCCTCACTCCACATCTACACCACTATTAAACATATTATATGTACCTCTATCTCAGTTCTCAAATATGTTTATTTTTATTTATTTGAGACGCAGACGTAGACGTACCGTCTACTTGGATGGTATCAATTTTTTTCATAACATGATGTCATAATAGCAGAACTTCTTGTCTTTTTAATAGAGTGACATTAAATTATGAGATTGCATCAGTTTGTACCATCTGGTTATTGAATGTTTATTTAATACTAGCAATCCAAACGCGGCTTCTCCCGCTTAAACTTGTTGTTACATTATAGCTATAGTACTATATTATACAAAATTGTTATATAAAATGTGGCCTATGTGTAAGCTATATTATTGTAAGGTTTCATCTATATATTTTTACTACTTTTTTCGTATAAGTAGAACAAACATCCATTCCAAAAAATTTTCACATTTCATAATTAGTAGTATAATATTATGTTTTAACGAAAAGCATAAACACCGTGTTTAAATTTTCGTTAAGTTTTAGCAAATGTAAAATATACATATGTTGTGGTCAGGTTTTTTGATGTAAGTAAGCTCAAAATAGTCTAAAGAAGAGGTACAAAGTGAATCTCGACTCCTGAAGAAGACTTCTAACATTAACAATTGTTACAAAATTAATAACTAACACAAACATTTTGAACCTATTACTATCGATATACAAATTACTAAAAGCTCACTAAGCTTACAGTTTTAATGACACTATTAAAACAAATTTAAAACCTCGAATTTAAAATCGTTTAAAAATTATATTCACGAAACAACAATAGCTATACTAAAATATTTCTTTCAAAAATATGATTTTATCTACACAAAGGGGCGCGAATTAACAATATTGCATATCGTAGGGTGACAATAAAGATCTTCTATACAATAACTAGAATATATTGCACAATAATGGGGGGAAAAAAACTTTCATTTTTCACATGGGCTTGAAACCTGAGCTCGTATTGTAGGTAGCTAGAGATACTAATCAACAAATATATCGTTTTACACTCAACTGAGCTGGCTGGTGCTGGTCGGTCCGCGATCTTATCTTAGAGATACCAGCTAAATGCCTTTATAAACTAAATGGTTTTCTAATACGTGTTTTTCATTGTGTATGTGTTTTTTGTACTTTGTTTGCAAATTGTATTGTTGTTTAGAAATATGAATATGATTGATGGGTGGATTTTGATTTTAGCTATACGAGTATATAGCTGAAATCGCTTGTTGCTTAATTTTTTAGAAATTCTATATAACTATATATATATATACGTTATTATTTTAATTCTATTTTTTTGTAAAACAATTAGATATTTATAATTCATTTATTTTTATAAATGTTCAATTACTTAATAATTTCGTAATTCACTACTATTAGTAGTGGATTCAATTTCCTTTTCAGTAAAACATGAATATTACAAAATATAATTTAACTATGGCGAAAAGTGGTTTCCACTACACACAAACAAAAACGCTAACTATCTTAAATAGAAAAAAAATGACAATTACTGATATTCAAAAATAAAATTTGCACCAAAAATTCTATAGAAAACTTTGAACCGTTACATGACACTCTAAATAAGCTTAGAACAGGACATAACCACATTCGGAAATAACATAATAGATATTTCCCAACATTCAATGGGATTACGCATTATTTGGTCACCCTGGGCCCTGCCTGCCTGCAAGCGGAGTAATATGATCAGTTTATTATAACGATATTTGCTGTTTTGTTACATCGATGGACTGATAACGGCTTTTGTCCTCCACCTAATGGTTGCTATTTTATATACGAGTATACAAGTATTTAATAATAACTACAGTTCTGTATGGAACACAAAAAGATTATAGATCTGACTGTCTCATTATTTCGATATACATAGATATAGGGTACGTGACAATTAGGCTAGCCTTGAATTTTGAAGCTTTTTATAATATTTAAGTTAGATTTAAAATTTCTTATCAACGAGTCACTTTGACGAAAGAAGAAGAAACATAAGAAGAGAACAGAACAAATTGTAAAATGAGTGCTTTAGAAATGTTTTCGTAGCGTATGCATAGGCGCTCTTTCGCTAATAGAATCTGCAAAGAAGAGATACAGATATAAAAAGGAATGGAAGATAGATAAAAAAGAAAAGACCAGTCAGGATACGGTTGTTTTGTTGTCATGTAGGTAGGTACAGGTGTTAATATTACGTCAAAAGAAATAAACTTAACCTTCTTCGAATGTTATCACCAATAATGAGGTCAAATACGGTGTTGTTATCAGATAGGACATCAATCAGTATTGTATTTTGATATGTTTTGCGTAAACAAGTGATAGGCTATCACACAGCCGCTAAGGCCGTGTGAAACAAAGTCCGTACCTGTTTGTTTAGTATTTATCTGGAATAAGTCGATATAAATAAATCATTAGTCATTTTTTTAAGGAAAAGTTTCACAGTGTGACGTATTTCTATAGTGCCTGATTGCTAACACTAGTCGTGGATTCCAATTCGAGTGACACATTGAGAAATGCTTATTAAAAGATTTCGTTTTTGCTAATAACTTGTACAGCAAAGTTAAAGCCATTTCGGTGCAATGGAACTGTGCATATGATGGTTGTGGGTTGGATCCCGCTAGGAATCATAAAAATAATTTAATTTCCCTGCTCCAAAATTTGGGGGGAAAGTGGAGTACCTATACACTACGTTCTCTTTGCTGGGTAGGCAAAAAAAAGAATAAAGTTGAGTTCCTTCATTTAACAAACATGGAATGACTTGTTTTAGTTGGAATTTAGAGAACTATGAATGACTTTCACGAAATTATATCTTGACACTTAACAATGACATGAAGGATGCGTAAAAATTTACTTAAAGTGATAAATATTGAAACGTAATCTTTTCCTAAATTATCTGCACTCAATTCGTATCATAACACGAGTGGATGAGTTGAAATTTCAAGAAAAAAAATGGTTATATCATTTGATTCTATTTTTAACACATATTTGGTTATCAAGAGCAATAAAAAATATTTTATGTTTTCGTCTTTATTTAAACGCGTTTATGTAGTGGGCGCTTAAAGTCACTTCGAATGAGGGGGCCTCTTTGTTCTCCGCTTTTTTCAAATGATATATTTCACTTATTTAATTATACCAAAGAAACAGGAATAATTTAGTGAGTAGAAGTCAAGCATTAGGCATCGAGTTTAGGTAGGTACCTACAATCAGAAACCATGACCATTAGCTATAGATAATTTACAACTTTGTTAGCATTTTCCTGTAACATATTATTTTAAAATTACGGAATTCTGATTTCCCCGACTGGAAATAGAACCTGAGACACCCACGTCGCGTTTACACTGAAACGCCGTACAACTATTGTATTATCTATAGGTATATCAATATCACTAATGGAAGCGTAAAAAAACAAGCATTCTTAATGAAATGAATCATACAAATCACATGCATTCTGACATCAATAATAATCCCTGTTGCTAGAAATATCTGTATCCACCAATTTTATCAGTCCATGGATCGGCCGGTAATGCGGCAAATATTTGTATAATTACTTATTTAATTTTAAAATCGATCGAATTTATTACACATTTTTCAAAAATAAATGAAACGAATTAATACAAAACTTCACACTTTATCTCGCACATAGCAAGGTAGGCAGTCGGAACCTTGTATTAAGAGTTGTTACCAGGGAGAAAATGATAATAATTAATTCCCAAAGTAAGAATCGAACACCGTGATTCAGACTTCACAGTAATATAAATAATCAAAGTGAAACAACACGTCACGTCACGTCACGTCACGGTCCCATTTCCCCAAAGATTGTAAATAATATCGTCAAAAATGACCATACAACAGAGTGTATGCTAATAGCTGGGTGAAGCGATCATTACGCGGCCGCGGCGGCTTTGTGTTGCCGACGCTATTAAAATAATTATATTTGTTCTGTATTTTGAGGAAACTTGCGCACACTATTGATGATATAGTTACTAATATTTGGTTCGTAGTTTCGCAATTGGCATGTTACGTGATTCAGGTCTATAGTCACTTGAAACACAGAAAAACATGGACCAACCGTTACCAGTTTTGGCACGAAATGATAACTTACGATACAAATATGTAAAGGAAAAAATAACAGGAAAAAAGTGAAAATTCATAATAATTTATACGAAAAAAATCTTTACAATTTTATATTTGTAATTCATTTCATACAAAATAAGTGCATCCGCATCCAAAGTTAAGTTTGTCAACTTTATTCGCTAAAATTGCTAATATTTAGCAAGTGACCACTTGTAATACAAATAAAGACAAACTTATTTTTTTTTACTTTTATAAAAGTTAATTCCTGTACCGTTGACATACAATCCTGGAATTGGAATGGAACAATCGGTGAGCGAGGCCAACTCGCACTTGCCCGGTTTGTTTAATAATGATTAGCCGCTTAAAAAAAAAAATCAACTCAATTTTTTACTACAGCTAAACAACTACTACAGCTAAACTAATTATAATAAATATACCGTAGGAGAATATGTTTTATAAGCAGAATCTATAGATTACCTATATTCTATGATTTATGTAATTTTGATTGAAAAATGAAATTACTCAATTAATTTGTTAAAGTAGAATAAAAGTAACTTATCACATATACTATCTAGTTTCAATAAAATTTATGACATTCAAATGATAAAGTTAGTCGACAGTGTGCGGTGTCTCTAAACAGTGTGACGGCATGACTGGCCGTTTTAATCTTTTGTATTGTCCATACATACATATATTATATATAACAAACAAAAAATACATTTTAATCATGTAAATTACATTTGTTTAGTATTGTATTGTTTAAGAAATAGCCGAAAGGAAGTAATTTTTATTTGTAATTACTTACAAAATTTAGAAATCTGTTTATTATTTCCTACAACATAATATTCCTGATAAAAAATGTTATTCTTGCTTATATAGAAGATGTTCAAGTAACCGTCATCTATATATATAAAATCGAAAGGTCACTCACTCATGACGAAATCTCAGAAATTACATTTGCTAGGAATCTCAAATTTTGCATAGGAATTATTTATAAGACGTAGGTGCTCGCTAAGACGGGAATTTGCAATATTCGACTTCTAAGGGGTTGTTTTTGGGATCGAAAGTTTGTATGAAACTTCGTTACTACAAATGCTAGGAGTCTCAAATTTTGGATGGACATCACTTATAGGACGTAGGTACTCATGGAAAGACAAATAGATAAATTAATAATAAAGTAGTTCACGCAGGCGAAGCCTCGGGCGGGCCGCTAGTTAATATATAAAAAGTAAATCCTAATCCTAAGTACACATGCGATTTAGGTTTACAAGAATGTTTTGTCTGTCTATAAGAGTGTGTAGGCGAGCCAGAAAGCATTAGGCGAGCCAGCCAACCAGAAAGAATTTCTGAAAAATTCTTACAGGGACGGAAATAACGGAATTTGTATATTTATTTAAAAATCATTTTTTTTCCTTAACGAAGCCGTCATTTACATACCGTCGCTTTCAAACTCCGAAATTAATTTTCCCGACAAATTATATTAAATTAATATCAATGTCAATAAATAATAGGTGAGATATAACATAGTAGCCTGTAATTTAGCGGTAGCCGTAACAATGCTTCGCCGAGTCACGGCGACGCCCCCATTACCGTTTCTTCATCGTTCTGTTTGATGAAAATCGCTAGAAAGTAAACCGTGAATATCAGAATAAGAGCTTTGAAATTTAATTCTATATTCTATTGTGCTATACTATTATATAAAAGTGTTTTTTCCAAAGTCTAGCGGTCATGTAATTTTGTAGTTTCAAATATGTTTTGGCACTTAAAAAAATTGTTTTTTTTTTATAATAAATCATATATGATATATGTTGTGTTGACTAATTATTATAATATCCTACTAACACATTAATGTGAAAGCCAAGTTCAATTTATTGAATCACGAGACTCAACTTAGTTATTTTTTTTACAATTGAATTCTAAAATGATAAATTTAATTTTTATATTATTTTTTTTATATATTATAAATTATTCTCCATTAATTTACATCAAATCACATAAATTAATCAAACGCATAGCTACCACCACAGTTGGGACCACAACAGTCCACAGTTGATATAAAACAAGATTAAAAAAACATAAGTACAAGAAAAAAAGTAATTATTCATTTCATTTATTCAAAAAAAATGTTAATAAAGACAAAAGGAACACCTCTTACAGTCTCTAATAAAAAAAAACAATTAATTTAATAAATTAAGCCTGATCTATAATTTTTATTATATTTGCTGATAATGATAATGCATAAGCTATATATAATTGATAACTATTTATATTGTTTACGTGTCTAGACAGTTGTGAATTATTTTTTAATGACGTTAGTTATCTAGCCAGGTGATAAGCAATATCACCAACCGAGCAGTCCACAGACATCCGATGGACTTTGAACTTATGTAAGAAATATTTAATAAAAAATTGTTATGGAGAATTTCTATAACAAAGAAATTTTTTAATTTCTTTAGTCTGACTGACTCAACGTAACGTAACGGCCGAAAATGGAAAACAGAGTGTTTTAATATTAACTGCTCTCGGCCTATCGTGGTTTATTTATGCCGTAGATACGTGGAGTAAAGTAAAGAAGTCGTCGTGACTCGGTGGCACAAGGGTCCCTGTGAAGTATTTCATATTTTAATTTCTTCGCTCTGCTGTTAAGGCAATTTGATGGAAAGTGGCGAGCGGAGTGTCTTAAAACGAGGTTCTCACTGCCTACTCTGCTACCTGAACGTGAACTAAAAAAAACGATATCACTATATCATGATGTTATTTCAACAGGATATCACGCTGAAGTTTAATGATACCCAGTTAGCACGTACACTATGCCGTGATAGGCGGCATTGCTTAGATACTGTTTATTTTGTCTCCTGTCACCAAGGGATTTAGATTAGACCTACATAAGTGACTGTATGTGACCATCACGGTTTTGCCGACTGATCTCCTCTTATCAGAAACCTAATTTATGGTGTGATGTTTGTTTTTCATAATTTTATTTGTTGTTTTGATATTCTTATATTGTTTTAGATTTATATCTGGTAAGTCTAAGTCAAACATACATATTAGTAGATAGCTATTATATTTACACGTGATTTTATCTTTTTCAAATATTTTTGGGTGCTGATTACTTTGGGTAATAAAGAAGTAATTTAATATTGAATACAACTTAAGAATAAATATTTGTATGTCATAAATACAATTTTTGCACATTTTTTAATAACATAGTAATCAAATGACTTCTACATATTAATTCAGCCAATAGCTATTAAGAATTTAACCTACAGCTATTCAGTTAAATCAGTCGACGATAAAGTAAAAATAGTAAAATATAGGTAAGTATATATAAGTCACATTAAATAATATTTGTTTAAGCTTTATTTTATAATATTTGGTAAGATCAACAAAGTTTTGTAAGCACAGAAGCTTGTACCTTAAGAGCCTGCCTTAATAGGCGATATCTAAACGAGTACAGAAGTCTCCACGATTGCCCAACGGCAAAATATTTACGATACACCTTGTTAATGAACTGTTAATATGTAATTCATGCAAATCGGTACGTTTGTTTTCCAATAGAGGCTTCTTGATAACGATTCTCGTATGTTCTAAGGCAAGAGAGTAAACGATTTAATAAAAATAACATAAATAACATAAATAAATGAAAATGACAGATACGAAATAGGATAAGAATCATAGAATATTATTCTATTTTAGAAATTTATTATATTCATTTGGTGGGAAAGTCAAGATAAAATTATATGGCAATAATGTAAAAAAAAAATTCATTACTGTTTTAAGCTGCCTTAAATATTTTCGAAATACATGTTTGCTTGTCTGGTTCGATAAAATAGTCACTAATTATGTTGCAATTTTCACAATATATATCGCGGAAATATATGTATCACTAGGTTCTTTCTGCGTGTAAAATGTGAGAGAAAATAAGTAATATCGCTTAAGCCTATGGCTTTCACACACAACCATTTAAGTCCAACACTTGGATCGAAGGCGTTGTATCAATAATTGTGTCGATTAAAATGCCGGCGCAGAAGTGATGTTTTTCCACTCTAAGTGTATCAGCAGATAGCGGCGCGATAATGAATGTTCGGAGATGGACCGATGTGTCGACAATCCTCTCACACGCCCATACATTTAGATAGCTTGCGCAACAAAATACATTTTCAATTAAATCGTGATTGTTTTAAGTTAATCTTGACTTTTTAAATATTTTAACCTATAATAAGGTCTTACTTGTTCTTAATGAAACGTTAATTTCACATATGAAATAATGATATTTTAAAATTTTATATTATTGTTACTGCTACAAAACTTACACTCAAATAATTGATTTTTCTTGTGATTGTGATTTCTTACTTACATAATAATTTCATCAATATGGTATACTATCTGGAAACCATTGTCTGTGTATGGATCCGTCACGCGTTCACACGAGTGTACCCACCAGCGGTACCAGCCCCATATATACGTGTAATATATTAGTAAATAGATAAATAAAATCACAAAAATCAATAAATTACAGGCGACAGTCATTTGGCGGTTAACCGAGGGGCGCGGTGCGGAAGCGAAGGACAATGCTAGCAAATTGAGATGTTACTTCGACACGCATCGACGACGTGCATTGATAATAAATCTTTACTTTGTCGGTGTTTTTGTTGGGGATACTCATATGTTTGCTAGTTAAATGTCATCCCGCTTTGTGGGCTCGCCCTGTGCTTGTTTCTAGTATTATTATGTTTATAAACTTCATATCTATATTTCGTTATTTTTATTAATTCTGTTATTGGATTTGAACTTGGCTGGAAACAGTACCGAGTGTCTGGAGTCCGCGCATGTAATACTAATATTTATTGTAAAGGACTGAGGGAAAGTGGAAAATACAGCGCTTGATGAAAATGCAGAATAAAAACTAAATTAAGAAATCTACATTTAATATCACAATATTAGCAATTTACGATAAATTTAATCAATTGAAATATCCCATTAAATATCAACATTTATTTTACCAAAAACACACCATTCCTCGCTAGAATAGCTATTTAACCCTTTCTTTAGACACAGTTTTTTATTTCATAAATTATGTTTTTAAAAGCTAAAAACTAACGTTAGTCACGCTGGCAATGTATACCAACATGTCCCGCAAGGGTGTCACCCCACCGCAACGGCGCGTCGTTACATTTTGAATTATTTTTAATTCATTATTAACAATACATTTCACCCGTTGAACGTGATTCGCCGCCATCTTTTCAACTAAAAGGGTACATAAAATTTTAGTTACGCCATCTTGTTTTGACACGTCTTAATGTGTGCTAATTTAGAACTATGTTGCTGTAACGCTATCGTTTAATCAGTAATATTTTTTTTATCTTTAGGTTTTTCTGATAGGCACTTTGCCTAGGCCTTGAGAAAAACTAGTGCCAAGACACTCTGTCTCTCCGCCATTTTTGGCTGGTTTAGAAATATTACGTGTTGAGTAGGGAAAGCCAACTTTGAACTTTTGAAAGAATTAAGTTGTAAACAATCGATTTAAGTCTTACTATTACGTTTTCAATAAAAAATAATATATTGTTATAAAAATATTACGAGTAACTGAAGCCCTAATTAAGCTTCTTATAAAAACTTATGTTTATTTTGCGGCTACCTGCGTTTCAAAGTTCCTTCTTAATATGACTATCGAATGGTTCTTATCGAATCTGAGCATTTCCCAAACGGTGTAAGCTATAAAGGTAAGTGCTCTAATCTCGATATTTTGCTCATTATCTCAATGATTATGCATATTTTTATTGAGATATTTTTTTATCAAGAATAACGTAAACCAACAACTTAGGTAGGTCTATATAACATATACACTGTGATTTTTTTTAAATATAAATATATAAACTTAAGGTAAAGAGAATCTAGTGTTAAAACATTACGTTTCCTATTTTCCGCAGATTTTTGAGGTAGGTAGATGGCAGGCTATTAACTGTCAGTTGTTTCCATTTAACCAAGGGGACCAAGTCGCATGTACAAACTAGTGTTATAAAAAACACAAGTATCAGCATGAAATTCAATAATATAACATTTAATATAGCAAAACAAAAAACGTTACCAAAATTATATAGACCAAGAGATCTTTTGTGCTCTTTAATAAAAATATTTAGAAACAAAGTCACGCTGAGCTGAAATGTTGCACGCGTGATTTAATTCCATGCCACAATGGTTGTTGTATAGTAATTGTTATTACACCGGGATTGAGGGGTTACCGTACCTTCCCGACTGGAGCCTTGCAAAATATTAATATAATATAATAAATGTACCGTTATTCACGTGTAAAAACAGTCCGGATGAAAAGATTTTTTGTAATAGCGAGATATTTTTCATTTTTTTTAATATAAAATATTAAAGAAACAAAAAAAAATTGGAAAGATATTAACAAAATATAATCTAATTGTAAATGTTATTTTTTATTTTTAATCTATGAATTGACAACATTTCAGTCATTACAAAAATAATATTTCTATATGGTAACACTCACAATCTTTCCTAGGTATTTTGTTACAATGTAAATGAAGAAAAAAATGTAATTGATTATATAATATGGCACCCTAAAAGCGGGTGCGTACATACTCGTACGAGGGGACGACTTGAATAATACTGGCAAATATTTATAAATGTTTTATTTGATCGGCGCGGGAGCAGGCATATCGGATGTCTTAATCTACAAATTACTAGCTGAAGCGGGAGCGGGGTAAGAGAAACATATATAAACGAATAACAATTGCTGTGCAATTTCACAAATTTACTAAATAATATATCTGAGTGTGGTCAATTTATAGTCAACATAACTATAATTGAGTCTTTTGGCGACGGTTGTAATAAAAAGAAAATTGTAAGATAATAAAATATAGAGTATATTTATTATATGTGAATACTGCAGTAGATAGGTATAAATAATTTATTTTTTATATTTAATTTCATATACTCATAGATTATTATCTCAACGTTTTACACAAACTACTACTAATAAATATGTAAATTAATTTATAATTATATTATTTTATTTATCCTTCCTCCCTCACCTATCACTTGGAGCTCCGAAATTAGACGTATTGTATGGTACCCTATTCGCCACTCGCTAGTTTGTACCGATGTACATTGAATTATGTTTGCACACATGTTAGTTAGCGGGCTTGATCCGGATTTGTGGCATTTTAACGCTTTCTATGAATACTCTATATGACAGTTATAGTTTCAATATTTTTTATAGAAAACTAGCGGCCCGCTCGCGGTTTCACCCGCGTGAACTATGTTATTATTAATTTCCGTCTCCATGGCTACGTCCTAGTGACGTCTATGCAAAATTTGAGACTCCTAGCATTTGTTGTAACGAAGTTTCATACAAATTTTCGACCCCAAAAACAACCCCTTAGAAGTCGAATATTGCAAATTCCCGTCTTAGCGAGCACCTACATCCTGTAAGTAACTCCTATGCAAAATTTGAGATTTCTAGCATTTGTAGTTTCTGAGATTTCGTGATGAGTGAGTGACCTTTCGATTTTATATATATAGATTATAGAAAAAATACAGTTAACTTTAGGCACGCACGGAGCAAACTGAAAATATATAATAGTTTGTAAAAATAATTGTGTTAGTTAACTTTTTTTAAACAAAGTAGAATATGATTAATTACTAAATATAAGTCAACTGTGAGGTTGTCGTGTCGGGGAATTGTAATTTTTTTAAATAAATCTTAATTTATTAAAAAAAGGTTTTAGCTCAAATTAATGAATTTAAAACATCGGCTTTTGAGTGCTACACTTATTAATTAAAATTTATTGACAAGTAAAAATGAAATACATGATGAATAAGCTTTTCTACAGTAGGTATTGTTGATGATCTTTCTTTTCAACCGATATCAGTCTGTTTTCAATCTATATTAAAATCTTTAATTTTCACGATCATATTTTGTACAAATGTCTAAAGCAGTAATATTTTGTACAAATGTCTAAAGCAGTAGTAATGTAAAAATAGGCGTTCATAAAAATATTAGTTTTAATAAAATATTTTATTACTCATGTCAACAAAGTAAAATCGTAGGCTATAATAAGCATACTATAAAAAAAAACAAACCTGACCTGTATGATTATTTGCGCGAGTTAATTGCTATGTGTAATCTATTATTTATATCTCAGGAACCGGTCGTAGCCGACATCTTATTTTATAATCCACTCAGATATAATCAAATATAATCTGTTTTTGACAATACTTTGTCAAAATTTATAAATAAAAAAAAGAAAAAGCAGCTACACGCTTTTCCCCGCATTTCAGGGAAGGCAGAGGGAACCTAGTCATTCAGTTTCCATCTTTCCGCCTAATTTTCGAGAGTTTGCATGTTAAGAAGCGTAATTCAACGATGCATGTTTTCATTTGAAATTATTAAAGTACCTATTATTCTTTTTACGTTTCCTTGTTTAATGAGATGAACTGCGGCGTTAAAATCTAGTACATAACACGTAATATAAATTTTTTTTTAGTAGGATCTCAACTACTAACCCCTCTACCAACTACAGCAATCATTAGCTAATTTTAGCTAAAAGTTAATTGTAGAAAGAAATACAAATTTAAAAATATTTTCAACTTCTTTCAGAACCTGAACTGTCCTCCACCGTGTTTAGTGTTACCTAATATACATGAGATAGCATCAGGTGCTTAATGACCGGATAATTGTTTCTTAACTGTTTCAATCTGCAACGACGCGAGAGGTCCAAAGATATGACACTAATGTAATATCTATGCTAATGTTATAAAGGTGGAGAGTTTGTTTGTTTGAACGTGCTAATCTCAGGAACTACTAGTCCGATTTGAAAAGGTATTTTATTTTGGGCTATAGATTACTTATATTACATCACGTTAAATGTTTCGATGTACCCTCGTTCCCCGTTTTCCTGGACATTCTGGATCCTGCTATAAAATCCACAATTCTCAATTGTTTCCATTTGACCACACGAGCAAAGCCGTAGGTAAAAACTAATGTAATATAATTGATATAATCGGTTCAAAGGCAGCTTGTTGGAGCCTTCGCGATTACGTATTGCTAAGCAAAAAATAAGTTGCCATTAAACGATTTCTCCATTTACATATCTAATCAGATATGACATACTAGTTTTATTACATGGTTTTGTGTGTTTGTTTTTGAGTATGTAGGCAGAAAGTGGTGGTCGTAGAAATTCTGTAACAATTTTCGACGTGAAAGAAGTTTTTAAACTTTTACAACTAGAACTCCTTAAGGCATTATAAAATTCCAAATGACATGATGACAATGATTATATGAAACTTTTCTAGTTATATATTTTTTTAATATATTTAAGATATATAACATAAATTAAGAATTAAATTTTGATTTCTCCAACAAAAATGTAACTGTTGTATACAATAATAGCGTAACGGGTCACATACAAACACGCAGTGCGCCGGCGCAGCACCGAAGTGACATCTACCACACCCCCCGTACAAAACGCGTCACTGTCATCTAATTTCTTACGCTTTGCGCTTCTATTCATTGAAATTACAATAAATTCACCAATAATTCACCCTATAAAACTATTTTTAACCTTATTCTAACACATTTTGGGTGTATTTTCGTATATTTTCCAAAGGAAGGGTATAAACTTTTGACTTCCGCGCGGACAAACGTACCCACACATTAGCGGTACAATGAATAAATCGAGCCGGCGACGAGATAACTTCATTAAAGTGCTAAAGCTGGGTGTGCACATGCTTGAATGACAAAAATTAAATGTCATATTATAATAGAAACATATAGTACTTTGACTGTAGACATTTTTATTTTGCTTTTTTAGCCTCAAGTTGTATCCTGCGTATAGCAGGGGAGAAAGAGTGACGTAGTGTTGAGACACTCTATGGGGATCGGACACGCAATCGTCACGTTACAGTCACACTATACCACAGTACCACGACAGTCTTTGAAGTATTTTAATTTCTTTTTATTATAAATTACATTTTAAAGGACTGATGACAACTAAAACAACTGTTGAGTTTCTTGCAGGCTCTTATCTGTAGAACAGCCTTCCAAGACACAGATACCTTCTTGTAGGAATGACATTAGTGACAATTCAAAAACTTGAAATAGAATAAATAATATTTTAACTTTGAATAAATATATACCATATTTGTTTCTTTCTTCTCCCACTACACCACCAGCCTAAAGTCCAACATTCAGAATTATTGGCCGGTTATCTCTTGATAAGGGTCAGGCGCATTAACATAAAGCATTTTAAATGTTCCAAAGAGGATGCAACTATTTAATTTTATTTTTCTCGCCCTTTAAATACTCGTTCTGTCGCCGCTCGGCTTATCCTATATTTAATAAAGATGATATGATAATTTTAATTACAAATAACACGTACGACTTCATTTCGTTATATTTTTATATGTACATATAGAAAGGGAAATAAATCGATCTCGAATTCCGAACGAAATTGTATTATTAAATGTATGCCTTTACCACCTCTATGCCCGTTTTTATTGTTATAGTTATTTTACACACTGTCGTAATAAAAGAGTCGTAATTTCATGTAACATTTCAAAGTAAAAAAACATTGGAAAGTTATTTTTTAATAAAATAATTTATTATTATTATTAACAAAAACTTGTCTTTTTTAAGTAAATCAAAGCTTCTGTATACGAAAATAACGCAATAACTGCAATTTTTGTAAAATTATTTCTTCTTAGCTCTTCACTTTTCGACCGAAATTGAGACCTTGCGTGTTGTTGCGGAATTTAACCCCGCGCTTTGCTTACCAGAACGATGGTTTGGAATTCAATGAATTAAATACTACATTTATAAAGTAGCTAATAACAAAAATCCTACACTTTATTAAGACACCCTCTTAAGAGCCGAAACCATTACATTAAATGTTACAAAACACGAAGAAGATCGTGTTATATTTTATAATAACAGAAGCGATTTCTTGGGCTTTTAAATCTATAATTCTGTAGAATGACCGTACATTAGTCGAATGGCCTATAACCGGGTGCACCATGTATAATGATTCACCGAACATCTTCATTTTAATCTCGGGTAAACGCATAAACTAACAATTTTATATGTCACTATCCAAAAGAGAGAGCTGTGTATGAACAAATTAAATTAAAAAGAAAATAGAGTCTTCTATAGTGTTACAAGTGATAAATATTTTTTGTAATTACCATACCTTTTCTATGTAATCTATTCTTTAATATCTAATTCTAGAAGTTCTCTCAAAGGTAACGACTTTAAATTAGTTAAATTAAACTACCTAATATGCGATATCTGTATTCAATTGAATATCTTGGGATATTGAACGTATGATTTTACCTTTTGAACAAAACTTATGTTAAATAATAAAAAGATAGAATTTTATTCTTTTTATCTTTATTTTATTTTAAAAAAAATTAAAATATTTTATTATTTTTTTTATTTTGATCTCTCTTTCTATTCTTTTTATTAACAAAAAGTGCTTCCAACTTTTAAGCAAAATGACTCTTAAATCGGAGCGTGAATAGTTGACTTTATTTTTGTGAGATACACATTATAGCACTTCATACATTAAAACATTCACTTTGATGAAGTGAGGCTCCGACACTCTTTTCACTCAAATATTATGTAGATATATTCAATATAAACAATTATCACAAGTTATCTACCGGCCATAATTTTATTTAAGTGTATTTGACAAATCTTGTCAAAAGAACAGTATCAGGTAAATTTTCACTAATTTCACGCATTTTATATGACGTTTAGCGAGCTGCCACTCCTTTCTCCAACGTCAGCCGGAGAAGAAGTAAAAAATTAAGAATGTAAGTCTTGTAGGAATGTAAGTATGTATGTTATTTTTCTTATGCTTAAAATAAGTTAAAAACGGCATTGATTTATACTGCCAAAACACAGATTACTATTTACAAGAACCTAATTAGTTAGTAGAACTAACCTAACCTAACCTAACAAAATCACAAACAATAATATTTCGGTACATTAATAGTCTAAATGAGCAACTAAAATGTCCTGGTGGTCTCAAATCTCGAGTGGTATTTACAATAACTATTGAGCTCTAAAAGCGACTCGATCTCCTTTAATTTGACTCGCAATAAAGCAAAGCTTTACCAAAACGAGATCAGCCGTGAGCGTTCAAAATAGATTAAACCGGTGTTCTGTTTGTACTTTAGGGTCTAAATAGTACCGAGATAATCCACCATGAATAACTCATAGTGTATTATCTGTTGACAAGTCTAAGCAAAGTTACTTTTGCAATGGATTTAGGGTTTTTGCCCAATATTTTCTAAGAGCGACGGGTAGATTATGTGCAAATATAACTTTGTTTTGTATTGGGTGACGAACGCCTGAACGTCATTTTAGGGAATATACTCAATATTCCCTTTTAGTTTGTTCGAGCGGTGAACTTTTGAAGTTGTTCCTTGCTTTCTCCATCTGTCGACAGTAATGAGGTGATGGTGGGTGGTCACCGCCGTGCTCGAAACATTATTGTGTGTTAATCTCCTTTGCTTTGTCCTTTGTCCTTGTTTTCACTTTCTCAGTAATCCTTTAGACGTAAACAGTAATCGATACTCGAAGCATAACACGAAATGTATTTTTGCTCGATTGTTGAAAGGCCATCTTAATAAACTTTCTGTTTCTATAAGCAATTGTCATATTTCTATTTTTTTTGTTTACACAATTTAGTCAAACGTTTGTTAGAACGAAATCGGCTTTGAGGAGTAAATAAATATTTTAATTATGTATTGTGTTGTTAATAACTTATTTTTTTTAACGCATCTTGCATGTGATGAATGTTTTTCACTTATATAAAAGCTTTCTCAAGTTGAATTTACTTACAAATAATGTTTTGAAGCCAGTCGTGGCGCTACAGGCGTGTACTCTAAACATGACAGGTTATGGGTTCTATTCCCACTCAATGAAATTAAATATTTAATATTTCATCACAATCATTTCTTCGCTCTGGTGCAAAAGCGCAGCTTTGAGTTCAGCCACGCAATGCTTCCAGAATTCAGTGGAAAATGGTGAACGGAAGTGTCGTAATAGGAACCCAGTGTCTTAACACAAACTTCACAGGTTCCCTCTGTCTATCCTCCTATATGCAGGATACTGTGAATTGAAGCTATATGAAGCTATAAAAAACTAAATTTCAACATAGTACATTCTAATATCTACATGTACCTAATGATATTCTCGATTCCCAAAGAAAGGTGTTACATATACATACATACGTACAACAGAAACAGGCTTCCGTCAGACAGACCGACAGCCGATAATTTGCCCTTTATTAGTGTACAAAAGGCATTGTTTTGGCCGCATTGTGTGAAGTTGATATGTTTATTATAAGGCGGTAAGCTACAGTGGACGCCGAATTCGATGACACCGGCTTCCTTTAAAGAAATTGGTTTTACAAAGATGTGAAATTTTTAGATATTTTTTATTTATTGATTTAATATAATATTAGGATTTGTTACGTCGATAAATAAAATAACACTTGAGTCCTGTAATTTTTTAATAACCTCTTATATTGAAATTGTAGCAGGCACACTACGGTTGTTAGCGCCATCGTCGTTTTCTAAGATATAACGGAACAGAGTGTATCCATCAATAAATATTACTAGATTGTGACATTTAACTAATTTTTTAAATATTTTTTTAATTTCTAATTTTCAATTTCTGTTCCTCACGCACCGCTCAGTTTTCCTCTCATTCCGCGTTACGTATCGAAACTACTTACATCTCGTCTTTTAAGGAAGAAATTAACAAATTTCTTCGATCCCCATGATACTTCTACAATATTCTATTCTTTGATATCCTCAGAACACTTCGTCATCCGCACTAATAAGCCACGGCGAATAATTGGGCAAGCGTAATTGCTAAGGCCCGCATCGCCTCCGTCACAGTAGCATTGTTCACACCTGCAAGCGGTTATTTAGAAATTCAACTATTATTATACTTAATTAAGTATTCTGTGAATTTTTTGATATTGTTACCTAATTTTGGATTTTTTTTAATAGAACGGTATATAATAACAAGGTGACGTGTCACTATGTTCTTTCTCTTTTACCATTGTATATAATAATAATATAAACATTGAATACCTATATGAAAATCAAAACCACGTTTGACTAAAATTAAGAAATCATAGAGATTACGTTTTATAAGAAAAAAAATGTATTTAATATTTTAAGTAGTTTTTCGCAAAATTTCCCTAATACTATAAATATTTAGCTTCACATAGCACGCACATAGCACGGTAGGTAGGGGGAACCTGGGAACCTAATGTTAAGACATTTCGTTCTCATTAATGAAACCATTTATATTTTAAATATCAATACCATTTTATTTTGTTTAAAATATTTTTTCAAATTATCTTTCCTTGTATGAAATATTTAATCTTATAAAATCTCTTATTCTTAAGCTTATCTTCGGTGTACATCTCAGGTCCAATCACATAAGTAAATTCGCTACGGCGACTCGCAGCGGACATTTTACTATAGATAAATGATAAATCTTTACACTTTTATATTATACTGCAGAGATTTTAAATAGTTGAAAAGTAGGAACTAGGTATCCAAGTTATTTAATTATTATAGGACACGATAATTATACTCTAGGATATAAAACGCGGCGTTAAGTTCCGCCACTCAAGACGCAATATCTCGAAAATTTTGCAGCGTACGGGAAACGGAGTGTCTTGACACTAGGCTCCCTTTACCTACCCCGCTTTATGCGAGATACACTGTCAAGCTATTTTTATTATAAATCACTAAACTTATGGTTACCTTCGTGAAAATGAAATATTTACAGCGAGTGAATTAAGTCATTGGCGGCTGTCGAGTGGCGTACCGAATTGTAATCTTAAAAGATGCGATGAAAACCTGCTTACCTTATAAAATGTTTATATAGGTTTAAAAGTGCGTTCATTTAGTCATAACCTTTTATTTTATTTTTACGTATTTGTTTAAGATTATTATATAGTATACTCACTAAAACATTATACAAGTGTTTTAAAACGATGAAAAAGGTAATATGAATAAAGCTTTCATGGACACTGATAAATTATGAATGTGACGTATGACAACACTTATTCGTGGGCGGTCACAGGTTCGATTTTTTTACCCTTATAACTCAAAACGATCCAATATTTACGAGTTTTCAGCTAAAAGATAGTTTTTGTAACATGAACACCAATCTCCAAACAGTGTCACGCATGGCCGAGGGTAAAGTATAACCATATGTACAGACGGACACATGTTCAGTATTAGTTGTGACACATATCTACTAATTGATACATATATCATTTGTTTAACTACTTCCTTTGTGATGCCGATCAAAAGGCTTTTTGTTTTATTTGGTACACAGTTCATAGATATCGAATACAACTTGTAAGTTTATTGCGGTTGCTTATTTTTTAGGTCCAGGTTAGGTTAGGTCTTTAGGTCCAGGTCCTTGAAGGTCCAGGTCCAGTCCAGGTTTCTTTAGAGTCCTGAATACGCAAAAAAAATCAAGAAAGACTGTATAAAATATATCAATTCTAAGCAAAATTATAAATGAAATAAAATCATGTTCTGTATTTAATAGTCTATTGATATAAAAAAATGTATACAGAAAGCTGTTTTCTCCATTATATAAGTATTTTCCTCTCAATCAAAAATATTCCACCTTGTAATAGCAGGCATTTCACACTCAAGCTTATTTTAATAGGCGAGAGCAGCTGAGCCCTCCATCGTGCCAATTATGCAGCCCTTACATTCACACCTACCCTTGACTTGAGATTTAAACGAGGCTCCAAACGAAAATATCTACTAATAATAAGTTATGCCTATTCATAATTCACTTTTGTAGTGTGTATATAAATATATCTAAAAATATTTTTTTTTAGTCTCACGCTGTATGGTGCACATAGCAGAAACCTGAGCCTGAAACCAGAACCTGGGAACCTAGTGGTTAAGTTAGCCTCTAGAGATTCTAAAGGTTTTGCGTGTTGAATATCGGAACTCAACACCGCGCTTTTCCTTTTTACCGGAGCGAAGAAATGAAAATATTACATATATAGGGAATATATAAAGGGAATCGAATTTCAAATTCAAATTCAAAATATTCTTTATTAAAATAAACTATAAAAGCACTTTTGAATCGTCGAATGTACATGTCAACAAAAAGCTACCACCGGTTCGGAAGGCAGTTCTGCTGAGAAGAGCCGGCAAGAAACTCAACAGTTGCTCTTTTTAAAGTCAATGGTATATTTTACTATTACATTAGCTGGCAGCTATCCTGCCTGACATTCAATAGACATTCCATACATCTTTATCCTCTAAATATTCTTGAACAGTGTAATAAGCTTTACTTGTTAGAATTTTTTTTACAGATATTTTAAATTTTGGTAGTGGCAAATTAAGAATACACTGCGGAATTTTATTATATACACGTATACTCAGACCCATAAAGGATTTATTAACTTTTTGGAGGCGAAAACTTGGTGTAACAAGATTATAGAATAAGAATATATAGCTTATATATATAAGAATACACAAGCGACCCATTTTCAGTCGCATGCCTGTGCCCGTATGTCACGAGAGTCTAAACGAGACTCTTTTATTTTAATAGCTTCTTAATAATACAAAGCTTCTTAATAATACAAAAATATTTATTTAAATAGCTTCTTAATAATACAAAGCGATAATTAAATTAATTATAATAATACTTTTTTTAGCTCTACTATTTTGTAATATAGCAACATATAATTCTTTTATTTCATACATACTATACATTTCTATTGTTAAATAAAATATAACTACAAAAATATTTTACCATTTTCAAAGCAGTATAATATATTTAACAACAAACTAGCGAAACAAATGAAACGAAAATCTTTAAAAAGTGGTCACTACGAAAAGCTCTGAAGCGAATACGAAAATAAGAAACAGTGTAGTGTAGCGTACTTTAGAAGTGCGTAGATCAGTGGCTCTCAAACTGTGAAGTTTATATAATGCTTTTTTGTTATAAGTAGGTTTTAATTTGAGAAAAATCAATATTATTTATGAATATATGAAATTTTTAAAAGCATTTTTATGTGCACATCGTGTGCAAAAAGATTCTCGAAGTCTCATACCAGGTGGACTTACGAGCTGGTCTAGGTTTATCGAAAACAACTGGATGCAGGATGGGCAGGCCCAGTCGTCGTGAAAATCTTTGGGGAAGTCTCAGTTGAATTTATAATTGTTACACAATCTACACAATTAATTAATTAAATGTTAATTGTGATTTCGGCACAAACAAATCATCATTTATTAATATTTAATTGTTATTTGCAGTTCAAATTTGGATACCTCTGGGATGAGGCATATGCCCAGCAGTGCAGTGGGCATACAAAAAGCTGGGAGGAGTGTACGTCGAGAAAAATTGAGTATCACCGGCAATGACTATGCATGCGTTTTGTTCACGCGGGTAGCTTTCACTCTCTGCTGCTCGCAAAAGGGATTTGTTGGCCAAACTCTTTGAAGATGTGTGTAGTTTGGTACAAGTTTGCGAAGAAAAAAATATTAAGTTTAGTTATTATTAGAAATTTAAAATATTCCTAACAAGTGTTCTGTAAATATTTTTTCCCATAACAGATTTTTTTATTGACATAAGACCTTCATTTACACAGATAATCAGCCCGTACCCCATTATGTTCATTTATTTTTTTCATTTTACAATTATTTAAATTTATTATATTATTTGAACATATACACAATTACTTTTAATAGATATACCATACATATTTTATTTATTATAATTAAATTAAAAGTAAGTCATCTCAACTTGTACCACAGCACCACGTAATCCCTCGCCGGCGCGGTCTATGCGATCCGTCACTAATTGGTCACCGGGACACCCGCGTGCTGAGATCCTCTTAATTATATGTCTTCATCACAAACCGAGAACTGTCAACGGAATAACTTTGTCAAAGAGAACCGAGTGTAGGAAAGATTTGTATGAAATTAAATAATTATAGTTGAAGAATAATCTTGAAGGTTGTAACAATGCTGACTTCTTATCTTAAATTGGTTTTTAATGTTGTTTTTATTAGTTCAGTTTTTGTAATTGTTTACATTACAAATATTTTCTTTTCTTAATTTGGCTAGATCCAATAATATCTCACAGGCTTCCCTTTTTCTTCCATAGAATATAAGTTAGGTACCGTACTTCATTTCAAATATTTCCTTAGATATATCTTTAGACTGAGCCCAAAAAAATGACACTCACAATCACCGCTTCGGGCAGTTCATACCCCCATATCGCCACGATGGTGTAAAACACTATGACATACGATATAAGAAATTCTCTATAAAAATAATATTCTTAATTAAGACCATAACTTCTTAAAAATAAATCCCAAAGCGAACACCATATTCGATAATTAGGTGTTAAGACATGAAACCACCGTGGAAGTACAAAAAGAACCACACACGTCAAAAATATGTCACTCAATTAGCGGCGTCTGTCATCTTAATATTTATACACTGAGGCATGCAAAATATGCAGCAGGGATCTCAGATCTACCGCGATATAGTTCGGTAGCTTCATTTTTCTTGAGAACTTACAAAATTGCTAATTTATGATTTAAATGTAAGATGTTAAGATTGAAAATCGGTTAATGTTGTTTTAAATTGATAAATTTAAAGTTTTATATTTGAGGCACCGCTAATGAGTTGGTTGCCGCTTACTATATTGAGGTATTAAAGCGAAAATTTGTTATATAATTAGAAAAAGTATTTTTCAGGCAAGAACTGTGTAGTAAGCGGGAAAAAGAGCATCCTAACTCCCAAAATTAAGCTTCCTTTGCCTCCCCTGCTCTTCTTTTACCTTGTATTATCCTCGCCTAATAATAATTGCCAGGTCTCTAAATCCCGACTTAACTTACTTCGCTTTGCATAGTCTTAAACATCCTGAGTTGTTAGTCAATTGGCTCTCAAGTCCATCCTGCATCACGACATCCAGCCATTGCTTCTTTGGGCGCCTGAGTGGTCTTTCTCTATCTACTCGGTTACCTGGCAAAAACTATGACACTAAAAACAATACGTGAACTTTCTATTATCGAAAGTCAACTTTGATTCGTGGTCAATTTTTTTTCTTACCGTTCTTTTAACAAGTAAATTATTATTTTTGCAACAACCTAGCAAATCTAAAGTTACAAAAGCGTATAAGCATCTGATATGTAAGAAATAAATTTATTTAGAAAAAATGGTAGGCGTAGACAAAATTACCATAAATTTTGATTATTAACATCTCATCAAGGATCAAAAGACTTAAGATCAAAAGTGTTACATATCGCTTAACGCATTATTGATATTAAATTGCTTACTCAGCCCTTTAAAAGACATTTCATTTTATACAAGTATTTTTTTTAAAAACTACTAAAAAAATTCTTGCTTAAAGAAGGATCACCAATTATTTTTTTAGTTTCACTTTTATGTAAATTTTACATAAATAAATAAAACTGGCAAGAAGGTATTCAGAAAAAAAATATTTTAAAACTTTCTGTTGACTTCTCGTATTCCACTCATATAGCAGGACAGCCAGAGAGAACCAAGAGCCAAGACACTCCATTCTCTATTTTTATTCTGAATTCGATTGGTTGGCGAAACCAAAGAACGGGGAAAAGATAATAATTTAAATATCACACCTCCCTCGAATGAGGATCGAACTCCCACCCGTCGCATTTAGTCAAACATTCTTCTGCGATGGTTTCGAATGTATATTGGTAATTTTTCTAAATCACACGACCAGTTAGTTCAAAACAATTTTTCATATTAACGAGGACGGCGCAGGCGCAGGCGGCAGACAGCAGCCATTTGTCGACCTAACCGAGCATGCATGATGCATATGCCATGCATATTTACATGCCAATTAGTTGTATACCACTTTAACCAGTAAAGTATCTAACATAACTATGAGAAAATAACTTAATTAAAATATGTAAATCAAGAACATAAGTTTTTGGTCATTACTCAGTTAAGTTATTAGTTATTAAAAGATTTTGATGTTGAAATGAAAATGGGAGCGTTAACGAAATTAAATTAACAATTTCTATGTCGCGAAGGAAAGTAGATGCTTCTTTGGCGACGAACAACGACGAATGATAGATGTGCTAGTGTTAAGACACTCCGTTTCCGTTCCGCTCTCCATCCATTACAAAAAATAAGCAAAATGTTAACAAGCCTACATTTTTGACGAATTGCATTTAAAATTTCTTTAAAAAATTAAAGCGTTAAATATATATCTTAATTAACACCTAAAGTAGATTCCTTAACAGAAAATATGGCATAGCATTCCATAATGGGAGGTCCAAATCAAAGAGAATCCATTAAAGACAAAAGTGACAAATTATCAAAAATAAGCACGTGTTACGAATATATTTCAAAATTTTACTTTAAATAATTTGTTAAAAGGCTCTTATGACTGATTATGACTGATTATTTTCTTTTCTTTAGATTCATATCCGGCAGATAACAGGGAAGGTAGAAGGAACCTAGGAGCCTATTACACATTACGATATACAATTAAAATTAATTTAAAAATTTCTATAGTACCTACATATAGGTATATATATATGTATTGATAAATAATGAAACACGAATAATTGACAAAAATGCTTAAAAAAATTAAAAATGCTTAAAAAATTACAAAATTAAAAAAAGTACACTGAACGTAAAAATTGTTAATATTGCTTAAAACTTTTTATTGATTAGAAATTGTAACAATATGTATTTTTTTATTTAAGTGCTACATATAAAAATTCAATATAATTAAATTATGAATCACTTCCAGTCACTTCCACACAATTTTTCAAATCTTAGAGAAAGGAGAACCTTGTGTCTTCTAAGGTTCTATTCTTAGATAAAACGGAAATCTGAAAAAAAAGCTATTTTCAGTTTTTTGACACCATTTCGAGCTTTCACTAACAAGGCACTGACAGTTCATATGGCAGGGTCAAAAATCTGTTGACAGATCGACCACGTGGTATCTCGCAATTACGACTGATTTATTGGCGATACCCTCGAAGTGGTTACAGCGAGGAATACCACCCAGCTAGCTGCGGCTCCTTTGTGCCAGGTCAGACGTTTTGCTATGTGTCAGAGCTTTTTACGATGTAGATGTTGAACTTTAGAGACTGGCGGGTGAATTTAAAAACCTTCCTTGTTATATTTTTTTATATGATATATCTTGTTTACTGGTTTGTATTTTATGGCCAGTCGTGACACAGGGGCGCAAATGTATGACTGTAAACGCAACTGGTTGTGGGTTCGATTCCCACTCAACGAGTATTTCATGTATTTAATATTTCCTTTTTCCTAGCTCCGGTAAACCTCGTAGAAAATAGGGAACGGAAGTGTCTCATTGGTAATGGAGTTTCTTTACACTAGGGACCTAGGTTGCCTCTGCCTACCCTGCTATAAGTAGGATACAGCGTGAAGATGAAAAGAAAGAGGGAACCTAATGTTAATACAAAGACAGCGCACGACCAAAATATTTGCTTAGAAAATTGAAAGCAGAGGATTTCCTTAAATCCTTTAACACATTACTTTTACGATTAAAATTTTAAAGCTTTTCTAATTCTATAGGTGGATAAAATTGCATTTGAAGTAGTTTTTTTATGTATTATAAGTTGATTTATTTAATAAAACAAATAGTAAAATATTAATATATATACGAAACCCTTCTTTTTATACATTAATAAGGTGGGTGGCGTCTTTAGCGATACAAGACATGGCGCCAAATGTTCCCAAATTCAATGTTTATACGTTATCTCCACTAGATAATTGGTGTTTTTACCTAAATTGGCTGTATTTAACGTTTTTTTTTTTCTATTTCACTTAAGGGCAGCTGCTGCGTAAGATAGTAGTCGTTTGAAATTTGAAGTTATTTCAACTTGAGTTGAAAGACAGTTGACTGTCTTGTGATTCTTAGAGTATTTGAAGTTAATAAGAAATTATTATATTTATTATTATATTATATTAATTATAATTTCACGCCTCAGAAAAGGGAAAAAGGCAAGGGTAGGCAGAGGGAACCTAGGATCAAGATACTCCCTTCCGCATTTTTTGCCCAATTTTTGATATATTGCATAATGAACAAAAGAGAACAGTAAATATGTGATTATAAATAAAAATCAAACAAAAGTTAAAAGTGTACATTTTTGCTATTTTATGAAAAAATGTTTCATTTCATGTTTAATGGATACATGTACGAGTAGGTATAATACACTTAAACAAAATGTTAATTTAAAAATCACTACTAAACGCTTAAAGCCCTATTCAGCAAAAGCAAAAGCTCTTTGAGCCGCCGCTTGTTTTGAGAGGCGCATGTCTAATCCCGTGTTTTAGCTGAGCTTAGCTCCAGGGTGGGCTAAAGATGAAACTGCATCTAAAATAACACAGCTTTCAATAACCGAATTCGTATTGTCGATATCCCGCATATTTAAAAAATGTTAACGTTTATTTTGACTGTATGTACCTACTAATAAAATGTAAATAGCAATTTATTAATATTAAAACATAGTATGAAAAACAAATATTCAAAAATGGCATATTGACTTATTTCATAAATATACCCAAAAAACTTTTGAAAATGTTGTTATAATCTTAATTATTTAATTCAAAAAAAGGCAATGCATAATATACTATTGTAACAAATCCAAGGCCGATATCTAACATTGAATACATTTACATATTTACATTAATATTCTCCATTCTCCACTGACTATCTTTCTAAAGAACTTCTTAAGAAATGGTAAAACCTGAGCCGTAGCCAATCCGTATTTTCAATATCGAAATAGAAACAGATTTAGAATGTGGAAGGGATACTAGGTTCCCTCTAAACAGCGTAAACACCCTGCTCTGTGTGGGATACAGCGTGAAAGTAAAAAAAAGAAAACAGATTATGTTTATCTGTTTCTATCAAGACATTGCATTCTTTGCCTTCCGCCCCAATTAGAGACGTTGCGAATCGCATAGCAGAACTGAACCCCGCACTTCCCACAGAAGGAGTTGATTATCGAACCCACGACCATCGCAATCAGGCCATGCACCATTGACCGGGAAAACTAAATGGAATTGTACCAAGAACCATCCGAATTCTGTCTTTATTTTCATAAAATTTACAACTATTATAAAATTTCTACAACCCCAAAAACGGTACAAGCCTCATAAACTTGTAAGGACCAACTGCATATGTCTAATAAACATCACTGTAGTATTATTGTAACAAATAACAATATTATCTATCAATATTAGCCGACTCTGTCCGCTTTGACGATTCGCCTTTTGTACTCCTCTTTATATGAATCCAGATTTAATATGCGACTTGTGTAATGCAAAATAAACTTTAGTGCTTTGAAAAAAAAGATTATTACAAGTGAACTTTAAAATGGTTGAAAGCTTTATATTACATTTAAGGCTAATTCTTTTGAACTTATATGTGTTATTTGAATTTAAACTTTATTTTACTAAGTTTAGAGTCTTTTATTAAATATCTATCTAGAGGCCTATCTGAAGTTGGGACATGTGGGAATATGAGATTCACATTTGATCAAAATCTCGATTGGTTTCGAATTACCTAAGTAATATTATTGTTATAGAAGATAATGTAATAATAACATATTTTTTTATTTAGTTAGCAAAGAGTTGAATTGTTGCTAGGCGAGGCGAGGGTGCCTAGAGTATGTATACGTTGTAAATAACTATTAGAAAATAATAAAAACACATAATAATATTAATTGAGAAACCGTTGTGTCGCGGAGACAGGAGCATGCGATTGTAAACGTGACGGTTGTTAGTTTGATGTCCACTTGGAGGAATGAATAATTTCTGCACTTTGCCTTTCAGTTCATTCCTCTGCTCTGGTAAGGCAAAGTCCACTTTGTAATCAGCGAAAGCCGGATCGCAGGGGAAATAAAAGTAAATCATTTAGATCAAACTCCCAACCACCAGGTTTACAATCAGACCCTGTTCCACTGCGCCATGATAGCCTCAGATAGGTTTGGTAGAGTTCCAGATAATTCATTATAACGAATTTAAAATACATATATACAAAATAAATAGTTTTTTTATTGAAACACACAAAAAATATAAAGCTTTAAGCACAACATTAAACACAAAAGTTAATCCTCCAAAAAACGCAATCTCCATTTCTAACTAAACCTAAAAGTACACTCGACTTCGTTTAAAAAGGTGAACGAAAGAACACCGCCGGGCTCCAACAAAAACACTAATGACGATGCATATCGACAATTTGCTACATACGATTGAACTGCGTCAATGCGATTTGTGCCCCACGTAGCTTGTAACGGCTTCGACACCCGTGCAAGGCAAAAAGGAACCTAAGGGCAACAACTAAAGTTGATATTTACTAAGAGTTTCATATAAATATTTGGCAAAATGAAGACATGATCGTATTGAGGGCCATAAAATATTATCATTTATCATTCGGACGTGTTTATTGCAATAGTTGTGGTAAACGTCGGCGTAACCGATGTCAATGATGAATACATCTGCGTTGCAGAGCAAGAGTCCCTTTGTAGTTTTTATTTCTTGCCGAAATGTGCGGAAAATAGGTAAAAATTTGCACCTTTTTTATTATTTTGGTGTGTTTTTATAATTATTTTTAGGTACTATGTGTATATAATTATATACATATGTATATTTGTATTTATATATGTACCTGAAATTCTCAGATTAATTTTGTTATTTCGAATACATATAAAGCAGTCTAACGTTCTTCTGGCCTAGCGGGATGGAAAGAGGGCGGTTATGTATCCCAAAAAAAATTTCTCAGTGGAGATCGATCCCACAACTATCGCTTCAGAACAGTCATTTGCTGTCCCACTGCGCCATGCCAACCTATAACTTACTAACTTTATTATAATATATCTACCCACCGTCAACGGTTTTCACCAATTTAAATACAAAAACCGTTATTTAAAATCTAAAACGTACACACAAATATCGATAATACTAAACACAAACAACACTAAATAAAAATTGACAACAATTCAAACGATTGAACGCCGCATCCATCAGTTGCAAATGTGTTGATCAAACTTAAATTTAATCCACCTTTTGTGTAATCGCGACGCCATTAACTAGTATCCTACCACATTCTTCCACTAATATAAAAGATTTACGGCAAAGCGTGCCAAATCTTTTGAAAGGTACCACCATATAACCATTCTAACCACTGAGCCCATGATAGTTTTATTACGGATCCTTTCTGAACATCATGAGTTCCTTTCACAGGACTCTAATGTTATAGGGCTGTCGTAAAACAATAAATTAGACGATTGTTCATATTAGGACCCCATCTATGTAACTAGTTAGCTACGGTCGTATAAAACATTAGTGATTTTTATATATTCTTTAGACAAAATAAATGACTGCTTAGTGCTTCTTTTTAAAGTGATGAAGTGTAACTTGCAGTTAAGAGACAGCGGGAGGCGTGTTTTAATAGAAATTATGGTAAAGAATTACTTAGCACTTATTATTGGGCGAAATGTCAATTTGTTATGGTCTGGTTGTGATTTGAAAGAAAATGTGAAAAAAATATTAACTTCACGCTTTTTCACGCTTAGCAGGGTAGCGTAGTGTTAAGATACTCCGTTTTCTAATGTGAAACATATGTTTGTATTTTCTTGTATTATTTGAGTTTGAGAATGTATTTAAAATAGTTTAATAAATATAGTGTTGTTAAAATTGTATATTTTAGTCTTGCTTTTATGATGATCTGATAGAAAGATAAAGCGTTAATTTGATATACATTACCATGTATTCTGTTTATAAATATTTTTTACATAAATTATAGTCTATTCTGATATATAAGCTACTTATGCTACTATAAGGTTTCATCTAAATCTGTTCAGGAGCTTTTTTCATAAAAATGCCCAGAAGCTTTCATATTCATAACATTAATAGAATTAAAAAAAAGCTTAAATCGTAAGGTATTATTATATAGAAATGTATCCATCTAAAATAAAATATTTCGTACTTCAAGCAAAAAAATATTTGTTATAAAATATCAGATTATTTTGCATCAAAAATTGCTTATCATTGTGTTTTTGCCAAACACACGGTAGCAAGAAACAATAAGTACAATATTCGTCCCCTGAGATCGAAAATTATCACCAACTCTGGCATAAAGGAACTCCCTGAGGGACTCATTACTAAGCATTTTAATGTTCATCAAAGTATTAGCGGCTGTCTTTATTATAATAAGGGAATAAACTAACGATAATTATTTTTTTTGCAAATTAAGCAATTTAGTTGTGTTAAAATAATTTATATATTAAAAAACTCTTCTTTGATTAACAGACATCCGACAGTAGAAACTACTGGGCTTACAAAGGAGGAGAGCACTAAAACCTTTTTTTGCTCTTTCATTTTTGCGCTATACAAGTAATAAAAAGTTGAATAGAAATACATATTGCGGAATACAACGCTGCACAATATAAAAAAAATAAGTAATGTTTAAGCTTAGTTGGTACGTCCAGTGATTTGAACCAAGGACAGTTGGATACAATCTATGTAAAAAGTTTGTAATATACATATATCAAACGCTGTAATCACATTCACAACTAACAGAAAACTCTAATTCAATATTTACTTAAATACTAACGACAGAATACCTTCACGTTTGGAACTCATAATGAAAGAGGCCGAGCTGGACACAATGAGCATTTTACATAATCTGCTTACGTCCGAAGATTTATTTAACGTAAATCAAAAGTCAACAGTCGCCGGCCAGCTTGCACAAAACCACGGTATCGCTAACTAACACTCTAATGCCTTTGTCGTCAACACACATCTACTAAACACGTCAACAGACAAACATACGATAAAGTCTTAACTGCGGAACTATATTTGCAACTGTATTGCATTGGTACAAGGTTCAATTTCCATTGGCGAATATAAACGTCGGCGCTCTTTATCCAAAGGCCTAAATGGAGATGTCGAAGCCACACGGGGTAGCAAAGCGGCCGACGCAAAAAACGAACAATACCCAAGAGTTATGGATACAAAGCGACATCAGGAAATAAATTATTTCATCTGTTCAGTCCTTTCACTATAATATTGGCAAATGTTTCCATTCGAGACGAGCCACGCCCCGTGCCAGGTTTGTAAAGGTCTCTGTCGACTGTATATCCACACCTCATACGATTAAAGTCGGTAATGGCGGACGTGGGCAACGGGACGGTGGGTAGCGGCTCGTCACAAAGTCGACGTACAGTCATCGTTTCTTTTACAATTTTTTCATTGAAACCAACATATATTTTGACTGTGATGTTTTTATTATTTTTGTCCGTGATTCGCTTTAGGATCAATAGCTGAGTATCGGCGGGGTTTTTTCTTAAAGACCTCTCTCTCTCTCTCTCTATGCATATCGAATGGACAGTAGATATATTCACGCGCCGCATGTGAGAGTGTTCTGGGAAACGCCGACAAAGTCGCTAGCTAATTATCTAATGGGGTACTATGGGGTACAATGTTGACTTTGTCCAGTATTTTGGCTTCCGTTCATCGGTTGCTATTAATCAGCCGTAAGAAGCCTTAAACAAGAGCATAATATGACATTGTATTTTAGAATTAATACATTAGTTGTTCAGCCAACTCTAAATTGATTATGTATCAAGAAAAATATTGTTTAGATAAAGAAAACAGTTTAATTTTCCTCATTCTGTGACTATATGATAAATATAAACCTTTCTCGAAAATAAATTAAATCAACAATCATCATGTTATATGCTAAGGCATCCCTCAACTGCGCTCTACCTCTTATCGGCGCTCCCCAAAAAAGTGTTAGAACACTCAAAATTTAAATTTCCTTTACACCTACTTACTTTAACATCAAAATGAATCTATAATAACATAGCAAAACACTGCTCTAAACCCTTTGTTCCAGCAAACGCAGCTTGCTGACAAAAATCAATCTTAGAAGAGATTTTAGATTTGTTTTTTTTTTTTGAACTGCTGGGTTCTTCGAAAGCAACAATATAACGCCGGAAACCAAACGGTAGTGTTGCATAAAAGTTGTTCACGTTATTAACCAAGTCGCGGGGGGTGACATAAATCTTGTTGACAAAGATATACTCGTAGTGCATAATTGGATTCAAGTTTTAGCTCACTCTGTTTCACTGTTTATAATTTCTTATTTTCGGACTCTACCTGCCATCTTGAGTGTAATTATAAATATTTTTCGAATAAAGGACTTGTTATATTATGATTTGAAAAAGAAATTATAATAATAACCTTGCACATCACTTTCCACACAATTTTAAAGATATTGTGGTTTGTGTATTAGCGCGGAGAAATTAAAATAACATAAATGTAATCATTCCTCCGAGCGAGCATCGAACCCGCAACCAGCCCATTTACAGTCAAGCTTAAGTAGTTCGTGTCAAAATATATAATCGTGGTTCAATCTGTACAATAAAAATGTTGATAAAATAAAAGAAATGATACTGACCACTCTTTTTACCAGATTTTTTGCTTACTATACATGAAAATGGCAAAATGAACAGAGAGTTCATTTGTATTATTATCATCGCTAAGATCGATAACGGCTAACAACAAAAAAATAACAACAATTTCTACAACCTCACAGCACTACCGAAATCTTAACACATTTAAGCTTGCATTGTGCTCAAGAACAATATGAAATTCCACAATTAAACAATGGATATCCATCATGACATTAGTTGGACTAAATATAAAATCTCCACGCGTATTACTGAACTTATAATGAAACAGTAGGAACCTACAGAAGCACATTGTGTGAGTCTCACAAAAATCAACAAAATGAATATAATAGTGTATTAGCGCGTGAAAATCGGCAAAACGTGCACACCCAAGTAGCGTCTAGGGCGTGGATAATTGAGAATGTTTGTTTTTTTTGGGGAAAAATATATTGAGAGGTCGTAGTGGTTCAGTGGAATAGCTTGACATGTGATGGTTGTGAGTTCGATTGCTACTTGGGGGGAATTGCTTTTTTATTTGCCAATGCTCTGGTAAGGTAATTTGCGGTGTTGAACCACCGCCATTTAACTCTCGATATCTCGAATACGGGTGAAATCCGGAAAACAAATAGCTATGTAAAGTAAATTGCATACCTACTATTTTCAAAAAAACATTAAAACGTAAAAAAAAATCTTTTAGAATGTATAATGTAAATAAAAAAACTAAAAATTAACATAATCGCAGAATAATTTACTCTGGCAATCTATTAAAAACATCGTAAGAGAAATTGCCAGTCAAAAAAATGGGAACCTCTAAATCAGCATTTTCAACGGTAGCGTGAATGGAGTTAAAAATTTTTCATACTTATTACAAAAGACTTAACAGGGAACATTACAAACAATTGTTTACGATTTGACTTATTATTGTATGTGCTCTTATCGCTTTGTGCTCTCGACTCTCTATATTCACATTTTAAATAAAATAATTATGTTGTAGGTAGAAAAAGAAAAAAAAACTAAGATAATCAAGTAATATGTCCTGAGGCGGACTGAATATAGTGTTAAGACACTCCGTTGTATTCCCATAAAGACACTTCCACTACTACTTTCCCTCGAATTCTGAAGGCATTGCATGTTAACTGGCGGAATTCAACGACGCGCTTTGCCTCGACACCGTTACGAATAACTTATATTATTAAAAATTTCATTTTCTCGACTAGGAATCGAACCCAGAACTGCGCCACGACTGGCCTCAACACACCATATTAAAAACAACATAAAATATTTAACGACATTACATCATCAAAACATTGTTAATTAAAAATGTTAATGACCAAAATAATTTATTTGAAGGCGAGTGTCAAACGTTTACAGGTTCGCACCACCATGTATCATCTGTAACTGTAATGAGTCGCCGCGTGGGGCCAACTCTTTATTTAGAGAGCGGGATTTATATGTTGCTAACATGAAATCTGGATGCGAAATTATTATTATGTTGGTACGTATGCTTGTAAGCGCGATAGTTTGTGGGTTTGATGCCCACTTGATAAAATGAAATATTTAATATCTTCATTTTGTCGCTCTGGTATGACATAAAGCGCGGCATTTATTCAACACCCAATGTTTAAACTTTCGAAATTGTCTTAAATGAGAACGGAGTGTCTTAACACTAGCTTCCCAGATCCTGCTATATTTGGGATACAGCGGGAAGTTAAAAATAAAACATTAATATATTCAAGTTTGCTCAAGTTTTGCTTAAGCCTTCCTCCATTTCTAAGTTCATTATGAACATATCCAAACAAAGCAACTACCGAACTGGGTAGTTAGTTAGTAAGCACAGCCCACACATCTCCAACTACTTAAACACTCAAATAGCCTCGTTTGTTTTCACATACCCGCACATAAAAATGAAAGTAAGTATTTATAGTAACAAATGCCTCGGCCGGTGGACAACGCGAGGCAAAGTTACGTCATGAATCATTCAAAAGCTGAAAATTCTTGACCAAAAGTCAGCTAACAATGAAAATGAAGACTTTGTGTTAGAAGGAATGTTAATTAAAGCGATTGAAATTTGTAACCTATTTGTGTAATAAAGGAATTATGTTAATAATTGTGTTACGTAAACGTAACTAGAATGTATACGACTAGGAAATAATGAAGTTATGAGAAAACCATATAATTATGCTTTAAAAAAATCTATCTAAATTATCATTTTTAAGACTATATCCTTAAATTGAAAAGTAATGTTTCAACCATTCAAAAATATTTATTATAGCAAATTTGTCGAATAAAATAGAGAGAGAATCCGTTGCTTAGACAATCCGTTCCGCGCTTATCTTCAAATTTTCAAAACATAGTGTATTTAATGTGAATATCAATACTCCATGTCACATTCTATCTACTAAAAGTACGAATAGTTTGGGGCTTAAATATAACCATTTCTTTAAGTGGTATCAAATCTGCAACCATCACAATTATGACCCCCCTACAATCTGACACACAAATACAAACAAATGCCGTGTCAACAATTTCCACTCATATTAGTCTCCTTTCATCCACACCATCCAAGACTAACCGTATTAGAGGAATTAACATTCAAATCAGTAGCAACGCTCGCTTATTTCGGATTCCTCTCGACAATGGACGAACAAAGGTCAGTTGGAGCAACAGTAAATCTTACGGCGACGAGCTGGTATCCACTAAGACTAGAGGATATGTCAAAATTATTCTATTAGTACGCTCGTCGCGTTAGTCTTTGTTATTTGGTTTTTTGTTTGCTTCTTGCATTTGTTTTACGTGTGGAAATAGTTTTTTGAATGCTTTTTAGGGTTCCGTATCTTTTAAGGAAAAAAGAAACCCTTATAAGATCACTTTGTTGTCCGTCTGTATGTTCGTCTGTCTGTTAAGAGCCTTTATCTCAAGAATGCTCGGAGATGTCGAGTTGAAATTCAAATTATATACCTAGATACTTTCAAGTGAGGTATCAGATGAAAGGGCTCTGGCTTAGCTAAGCCTGAATTTCAGAAAAAGCTCGAGATCTCTAACTTTTATACGGAACCCTCTGTGGGCGAGCCCGACTCGCGCTTCTCCGGTTTTTTATTTATTGTTGCCCTAGTTCTAGCTAGGTAATATATGTATACCAGAAATATGATTGGATAGTTGTAGTTCTACTAATAAAAATATCAAGCCTAGAGGAACTGTCTTAACACTACTTTCCCTCTGCCTTCCCTTTCCCTCTATACTGACACAAGCATGAAGCGGTTTTTTAAATCATTTTAGAAATATGCCGTACGTATTTATTTTAATTAAAAAAAAACGGTCTAAATAACGTTTTTTTACAAATATATGTGTATTTCATTGTTTCCAATAGCTCACACTGCGTTTTCTTGTCGTAATTATCTAACATTTCAATAAGACTGCCCCGTACGTTAAATATCACCTTACTTCTGAATACATAGAACTGAAATTACAAAATCCTTCACAAATTATGTTGTTTACATCATTTTTGGCTGCCGTCTTGGAATTGAGACTTAAAAGTGGTCATATTTTACAAAACACAATACACTAAAACTTATTGTTATAAACGTGACAAGATGTTAGTTAGAAGAACAAAAGACTTTTTATTTATTTATGAAGTGAGGCCACTGACATTTATTATAGCACATGAAAATGTGTTGTCTTATAATGAATGTTAGAGTATAAATAATAATCTTGGAAACTATTAGTTATCGTCGTAGTCTTATGTGCTCGTATATTTTAACATAAAATAGATTTGAACCAAATATTTGACATTATTTTTTTTAAACTTATTTAGCTTAAAATATGGTTAGGAAAACTTCTGTTGTTAAATTGTAATTTGCCTTTTAAGATTTTGTTAGTTATTGCTCGAAAAAATCGTGGTGTTTTATATAAAAATGTTTCGTTAATTCGTATATTTATCTATCTATAGGTACCGTTCTCCAAAACCTAATCTATCTTCCAGTCAAACTCTCATAAAAATGAGTTTAGCCGTTTCGGAGATCAGCCCGGACAAACAGAAAGACAAAAAGAGAGAATGACTAATTTGTTTTAAATGTTTGCTTGTATTTTAAATGTAATTTAAAAAACTATAAAACATAGTTATAATTTATAAGACTGTAAGACATAGTTATATTAGAAAAACTGTAAGACATAGTTATAATTTTATTTATTTAATGACTAGATATTAGAACATCTGTTTCAAAAGTTATCTCCATATCCATATTTGACAAACGCATCATAAAAGCAAAATATAAAAAAAAAACTAATGTAACCGTCTCATTTTCAATATTTTGAATGCATCGCTTAAACTTAGATATTGGTGCTTAAATCGATCATAGCGGTGGCGATGGTTATCATGACGTATGGCGTCGCTGCCAACTGACAAACTGAATTTAATTTTTATTAATACTTCCTATATATGATAAACTACTAAGATGCGAAGGCGAAGGCTGGATGCGAAGAGCTGAAGATCGAGCTCAGTGGCGTGCCATTGGAGGGGCTTTTGTCCAGCAGTGGACGAGGACAGGCTGATGATGATGATGATGAGTAAGAAAATGAATAATTTTAAAAACTAAAATTGGGACGGCTATTGACTATAAGCGCGACGTTTGCGGTGATTATATTTGCTATGTTTTGATTTCTAGTAGGCGAAGTGCAGCGTTGAGTTACGCAATCCCGCGAAAAGTGGGAAACCTAACCTGCTGTTTGCAGGATACAGCGTGAAGCTGATTTGTGGATTATAAAACGTATAAACCTTTATTTTTGTCTTCTTATAAGAATTTTGAAATACTAATCTCTTAGTGATACTTTCATACCAAACTCTTGCTCTCGACGCAAAAAAAAAGATAACGTCCAGTCGAAAGTACGGGACTTTCGACTGGACGTTATCTTTTTTTTTTAGAAGCAAAAGAATTTTACTTATTCATTCATTACCATAGGCACCTAAATTCTGTTATTTATTTACTTTTTAAATTTACAAAATTTCAATATACTGTTTCATTCTATTTACCACACTCATTACAATACAAATAGCTTGCATTCTCAAAAGAAATTAACATTAAATACCATGTCGACTGATTAGCCGGGGGCGATCCATCACGCTAAAATATTTGTGTTAGTTAACTCCCAAAAAACACTTCCTCCCGTTATCGTACCATCGTTTGTACTAACTTCGTAATAATAGCCTAATTATTATTGTTTGAAATTAAAATACATAATTAGGTCAAGGAATAAGGGCTAGTACATATTTTTTATATTATTTTTAACTTTTTTTCATGTTATCCCACTAGTAGCAGCATAGACAGAGGGAGCCTAGTGCTAAAACACTCCGCTGTCCAGTTTCCATTGACTGCCTCCACGCAAAACGTTTTGAGTGGAGAAAATCAACGATTAATTTCCTCGAGTGGGATTTGGTTAGCTTGTTTTACGGTAATAAAATAAATCCAAAAGCTTTTTTACATACTTTTTTTGTATAGTAAGAAAATCTTTTTACGGGTTCACTGCCCGAGGTGTCGAGCGTGTTATGATGTACTCGTAGACTGGCAGATGTGTGTCGGTGCTCCTTCACCACTAGCCAGGATCAAATCCAAAGGATTCTTCCTTGAAAAACTAAAAAATCTGGACTAACAACCTCTACAACCATAACGAAAGCCTTCCAATTTGTCTATTCCATTCGCAGGTTGAGATACTTTATCTATTTAAAAATTTAGACACACATTCATCGTGTATCTGAGTGACATCGTATCTCGTATTTATTATTATTGTGATCTAAAAAATTCATATCACAATAAGAGGTCCGTCGCCCTGTCACTTCCGCGTCGGTGCACTACGGATCCACAAAAAAACTATGATAAACGTATGACGAGGGTAGTCAGTTATTTTAATCAATCTCCATCGTCGTCTGATAATGTTTTAAATGTAAAAATTAGCTTAGTTTTTTAGTAGACTAGCTTTTACCTATGGCTTCGCCTGCGTGGTCGAATGATCACCAAATCACAGTGCTCGTGGGAACTGTGGTCGCAGGTTATCTACTGGGATATATATTAGGATTATCTACTTCTGATAAATAAATCTTCATTCGAGGATATGAATAGTTTTTCTTTCTCTTCTGTGGCAAAAAAAAATTACATCGACCTTTCAACACAGAATATCTCGAAAATTGGGCGGAAAATTAAGAAGAAGTCTTAGCATTGAGAAAGCCTTCTTGATGCGAAGACAGTTGCGTTGGGCTGGTCATATCTCCCGGATGACGGAACTAAGAATGGCAAAACGCATCTTTTATTCCGAACTGCAGGTAGGCAAGCGGAAACATGGCGGCCAATTATTGCGGTACAAGGATGTACTGAAGCGCCATATGAAGAGTTGCAGCATCAATCCATCCCAATGGGAGACAATTGCAGCTGATCGGCCTAAATGGAGACGCATCCTTAGCACTAAGGTGTCGGAGTTTGAAATAAAACGACGACATGAGCTCAATCTTAGACGCGACGAGCTTAAGGCCCGGGTACCTGAGGCTATTGATTATAATTATTTGGGGGGAGTGCTGACATGTAGTGAATGTCGCCGAACTTTTTCTGGTAAAGTCGGTTATGTCAGTCACATTAGAGCTCATCAAAGAAGCTCTTGTTAGCCAGATGTCAGTCGCTGTGGCCGAAATCGGTCAGGAACTATCATCATCACAGCATGTGCTAAAGAGAAGACACTAGTTACTAGTGTCACTAACCAGACCCACCAGGCACCCTATATTAGGTACATTATTTATTATCTGTGTTTATATACAAAAATGCAAAGATAAAGCATACTAAATAAACTTCCCTGAAAGCTATACTTGAGTCATAAAGTAAAAAGCTCGTTTGAACCAGCAATGGATCAAACGGCGGGTAAACAGATAGCACTTCCTTTAACAATTTCATTACACCTGCGTCTAAACACACGTTTCCGCTTACTCCTAGGCGGCCCTGAAGAGCTTTATGAGCCATACAAATGTATTATATTTATTATTTTTTACCACTCTCTAAAAGTTTTTTTAAAATTATTTTTATACATGGTGGCGCAGCGGCACAACGTTTGACTGTAACCCTGGTTGTGGGTTCGATCACACTCGAGAATGAATTATTTTCAATTCCTCGCTCATGTATTAAGAAAAAACGTAGCGTTGGGTTCTGCCACTAATTGTCAAGAAAAGATTTATCTTATTTCATTTTGTCTAAATTAGTCAATATAATACATTTAAGATAATTACTATTTTATAGTGATTCTTAATAGCTTTACGCTTTTTTCTATATGAAAGGTAAGCAGGGAAAACCTTCCTCGTTTTTCCACCCCATTTTTGAGACATTGCAGGAACTCAACGCCGCGCTTTGTTTACAAAAGTGGGGAATCTTATCGTACCTAAATACAAATATATAAAAAATATATAATAACAAAAGCAATACAAATTGACCTACAAGGATATTCCTATGTATGTATGTATATAAAACGGAATAAATCTACATTTGTTTACATATTGAAATAACATCTCGATGTTGTGATATGATTTTTCCAGTGCACATTAGTCGTAAATCCGTCAATACAGGCGAATATCTAAACGGTGATGAATGTTTCCTACCATCGGCCATCAAAGGGACCGGTCCCCGGGCGGCGGACGTGCATCGCGTTACTCATTTAATCAAATATTGATTTACCATGGATCAAAGTTGTATTTTTCACCAATATTCCCTTTAATATTCCCTTAAACTTTTAACTACTGTAGATTTAACCGATTTACAGTATGACGTGGCGTTATGTTATGTCTTTGTTGCGCAATTCGGAAGTGTCGTTCAAATGGTGTTGGTTTAGGCTATATTTTACTTACACTGAAATACTCTATTGATAGATTACATGAGGCAATTCTAGTTCCGCCATATAACACACAATTTCATGAAAATAGGACGGACCTGTCTTCGATCTTAGATCTCGAATTTGTTTCTAGGAAAAACTAAAAATTACTACTTTATTCCTTTTTGCATATTAAGTATCGCCCTAGGTTTACCATATCTATGGAACATTACGTTTTACCGAGCTAGATTAAATTAATGAAATATAAGCAATACAAATATCGTGCTTAATTGATATTCTACAATTTTTTTAACTATAGAGTTTTAAAAAGCTTTAATTCTGTTTAGACACATACAAATGTTCAATCAAAACTTGTAACTCTAAATAGTGTATTTTGCCATATGTTGTTTTCCATAGTAGGTACATGAAAACCAAATCAATCTTGGACTTAACGTAGAGGATTGCGCCAGACGCGACGGGAACGTCCGGTGACTTAAGATAAGCTATCAGTTCATTAATGAAAGCGACACTTAGCCTGGTTCGTACCTGGACTTCTTTGTGCTGGACGTTTCAATATTTCTTATTACAGTCTATTTTTTAATTATAGATATCATACATTTTATATCTATTTATTTGTCTATTTATCTTTTATTTTTTTGCGACGGATAAATTTTCATCGAGTTGGATTTATACTAGTTTAACGATATTGAGAAATATTGTTTCAGTGGAAAAAATCTTATTATTGTATGGAAAGTTTCTCCACATAATAATTAAAGCTTTATCCATCGCCTTCAAACAAGCTGACTGACCAATAAAAAACTGAAATTATTACATAAATATATAAAAAAATATGAATAATCTTTATAATAAGTTAGATACCTTGAAGAGTCATTAAATAATTTGTAAGGTTTACATTTCCCATACACACATGTATGGTTTCCATAAAGTGAAGCCAGAACCATTACATTATCATAATCGCAAAAAAGAACAGTATTATACAAAATTATAAACATTAACGTAAGGTTTCACTAAGAAATATATATACTTAGAGAAGTTGAAATGAAAAACCACATTGTGAAATGAGATAGCACATGACTATAAACGCAATAGTAGTGAATTCGATTCCACTCAAGGGTATTTTGATCTCGTCGCTCTGTAGTAGACATAGCACGGCGCTGAGTTACGTCTCTCAACACGCAATGACTTAGAAATCTTCTTGGTATACAGGATAAAATTTAAACTCATTAACCAAAAAAAAATAACAAATATATACAAATACAAATATATAAAAAAATAATAAATATACCTTCCTAAACGTATTCTGATTGTAATTTGGAGCTTATAATTATATCAAAATAAAGACAAATTAGCTTGAATGATTAAATTAATAGAACGGAATAAACTGTCACTATTTCTCTGATGTACCTATACCATGAGAAAATAGGACAGAAGTTATGATTACTCAATCTACAAGATTTTGGAAGCATCTTGATGAATTATAAAGTTGGAGTGAGCTGGCAGTGTATAAGTTCGAGGCCACCGCAAATATGAAAATAAATAAACACTACCTAAATATCCCAATAGCACTTCAAAGTGGAGTACGCCGACGGGTTACAATTTACGACCGTGAAGCGTTATCAATATATCAATTTCTATATTTATTTATTGTTAAACAGAGAGAATCTATTTTCTACGCTTAAATTTATTCGTTAAGGAATTATCACTCCACATTTATAAGAATGAGATTTCTTCAATATTTCTTCTGTTGGCCGGGATAAGAAAAACGTCCCAAATTATTTAATCTAGGATGCACTTTTTTATTGATTGAATAAAATATACTGTAGTATAAAAAAGCGAATTTTAAGTTTAAAAGTACAAATTGGAGTTTCAAATAGAAGACAAAGAACATTTTTTGTGTAAAAATAAATATTTACTATGGAAAAGGATTAATTTGAAGTTTAAAAAGATGAAATGAATGAGTTAAAATATGAATTCTAGTTTCTACAACTTAGACCAAACCTTGCTGTAAAACCCACAGTTTCATGTTTACATACAATATCGTTCATTGGGCCACACCGAACGAATGTAGCAACAACCAACATTGGATACCAATGCTTGGACAATTTTGTATTGGAAACCAATTCCTAGCCAATTCAAAATTCAATTAGAAGCTCAATCTTACTAAAGTATTTTATTATACAGCTTCACATATTTTTCTGAATGAGAAAATGTAGTTTAAGGAACTTAGCTCTCCACTTTCTAGCCAATTACCAATTTGCCGCTCCTTGATTATTCGCTTGAAAACAGGAAAATTAAAAATCAATTAAATATAATCGTGCTCTGGAGTGAAGATCAACATGGGGGTAGAAAGAGCCAAGTGAGCTGGTCCATCTCAGAATAGTCTAGTACTCAATGTGGTGGTTAATTGGATTTCGATAGGATCATTATTGCTTCCAAGTGACAGCTGAGAGCTTGGTTCCTTCGCTTCCTGGAAAATATGTTTAGGTACTTCTATGAGGATCAAACCCACTACCATCACGTTTATAGGCAATACCCCAATCCGCCACAGAGGCGATATTGGTATATTGGCCTATTGGCTGCTAGAACAAGTTGAGTGGATATGTTTAATAGAAAACACAGACGCGCAAAGCACGTAAACAGCGGCCGCATCAAAGAGACCCGATACATGTGCACGCGTCGAATCTTGAAACTTTTCAGTTTTATTTTCAGGATTTTTTTAATAAAACGAAAGAAGAAAGAACTGCATTTCTGTCAATAATTATGATATTTACCTATATATTTTTAGTATTGTTATTTAACATACTAAATATTTTAGAAATACAACGTTTTTGTTAGCTTCACACTGTATCTTCACATAGCAAGGTAGGAAGAAAAAGCCTAGTGTTAAAACATTCCGTTCCTCATTAAGCACTTCCTTTCCCCACTTTCGAATCCCCCGTCGAATTTTTGAGGAATTGCTTGTTTCCACTCAACAACGAAATTCAACGCCGAGCTTCGCCTAGTTACTAGAGCGAGGAAAAGAAAATATTAAAACTAAAAGATAATCTCTTTTTATTTATTTATTTTTCGATTTAAATTTACTAACAAAATAGGATATATTATGTGTACGTAATTACAATAAAAATAGTTTACGTGACTCAAAAAGTCCAAAATTGCAGAGAAGAGTTGTGAAATCCTTTTCTATTATAAATTTTCCGTTCTCTACGCACAACCAAATTTACAAGACATTGCGGGTCGAGTCGCAGAACTTAACACCGCGGTATGTCGTATAAGACTTTTCAGTATTTATGTCATTAACAAACACAGTTTCCGATCAAAAAACAAATACATTGGAAGGGCCGCCATCTCATATGACAATTTCAAATATTTAACTCGAGACGTCTGTCACAGCGGGCTTATAAATTAATTACCATACATTTTATATCGAGAACTTATACGAAAAGTTAATTAACGATCAAAACGATCCGTCTCCGCTCCACAGCACATCGGATTGATCAAAACGTCTTTGATCTTTGGATCACGCGCTTCTCACTTATATTACTAGGGGCTTGCCGGGTTATACGTATGTTTTAAATACTAAATACCCTAAAATAAGCTTTTTTAGTTCTATATAAAGTCTAAAATCGCTTAAATAGAACGATCAATTACGTCTTTCTTTAATAAACAAATTGTAATATTATATTGTATGAAAACAGCCCAAGTTCCAATATTAGATCAAATTAATATCAACTCTATATTGTTGTATTGAAGTTATAAAGTCATTTAGCAATTGTAGTACATTATAACGTTTTGTATGTCTGTTTGTCCGTGCGACCTGTCAAAACGGTGAGTGGTAGCAGGCGCGAGGCGTAAACATTACGTGGTCAGCGTTAGCGGTAGTGTGACCGATCCGGGAATCGAATGAGTCAATTCTATTATTTTTCCGCCAGCTTCACGTGTTTTCCCGCATACTGGAGTAGATATCGCAAGACTACTTCGTTACCATTTCCTGCCTGAGACACTGATTGTTGTCGGCAAGTTTTTCTTACCACAGCAGAAAAATTAAAATTATATTCATATATTCCTCTGAATGATGATTGAGCTCAAATGTAAAAGATGGCTGATGAGGAAACTGAAGTTCTTATTGCTTGTTAAATAGCAACAAACATAATACATTTGTATAAGTACACATCTATAATCGTAAAAATATGGTTGAGAATAGAAAATAAAATAACAACAAAACAATGAAATAAAAAAGTATGTACGTACTAATAATAAAAAATATATATTTTGTAAAATAATATGGTTCAATTTAAGGTTGCCATAAATTTTATTATTTCTCATGCTAGTCTCCTGGTAATTGCAACAATATCCTTAAAAGGAGGTTCTAATCACTAGTGCATTCTGTAGGAAACTTATATTTATAAAGACATATTTATCATTCGTTCGCACTGGTGTTGAGGCCAAGCGCGGCGTTGAGTTCCGCCACTCAACACGCGGATAATGGGGAATGTAGTGTCTTAACTCTAGGTTCCCTCTGCTGACCTTGTTTTGTGCGAGATACTGCTTTAAATTTATCATTATTTTTACCCTCAACCGACATCTTCATATATTTCCTTCATATTTAATGAAGCAAACTAAAAACTAGAATTCTATTGGCAGACATGTCTCTTGTTTAGCTTACACATAATAAATAATGAGTGATGTTTTTCGTTGTAATTTAATGGTTACAATGCAATTACTTACTCTTTAGCGTTACGTAAGCTTGGCCGGTGGTCTTCCGATGTCGCCTTGCTCCTTGCTGACATCCTGCTTAATGCAATTAGAGCGATTGGCCGAGACCACTCGAATATACTTGATGGAGCTTTTGTATTTGTGTTTGTTTGTTTGTTTTAGACAAACGTATCTCGCAAACTGATTGAATTTGGTGTATAGACACTCTCTTCTTCGTTTTATTTTCCTTTGTGTTTATATTTTTATATATCTATACTATATTTGGAAAATTCTATCTGAAATTATACTATTACTTAAGAAATCCAACTCATAGCACAGTGATGAAATGTCTGACAATAAAAGTAATCAATATTTAAATTATTTTCATTTCTCCGCTCCGGTACACAAAGCGCGATTAGGCTCTGCCACTTACTACGCATTTTTTTAATTTTATCAGAAAATTAAGAACTAAGTGTCCTAACACTACGTGCTACATGCACGGAAGCAGAAAGAAGTAGATACACAGAGCGAGAATAAAAAATCAAACAAAGATATCGGTCTTTATGATAAAATAATACAATATTATGAACATAAAGCGAAGAAACTCCAAGTTATTAAATTAAATACACAATTACTACAATTATGTCAGAAAGAAGTGAGACGAGTACAAACATCCCGCATGCTTGGAATCACTCAGTGTGATAGAAACTATTACAAAACTGGATTTGTACCCGCGTTCATTTGTACCAATTTTATACAATTCGAGCTTTTCGTCTATTATTATAGATTTTATCGTGTAAAGGCGTGTTCACAATGTGATGACTTCGTAGTTCATAATTTTGTTAATTATATTATTTATCTAAATTTAATGCAGCTTCGTGGTGTTTCCTGTAAAGTTTGGTAGAGGGACGCTAGTGTCAAAACACACTACTTTTATCCCAATTTTCAAGATATTATATGTTGAGTGACGAAACTCAATGCTACGCTTAGTCTTGTAACCGAAACGGGTAAATGAGAATTATTTATTTCCCTGAATGGGAATCAAACCCACTCATATACTCAAATAATAAAAACAAACGTACATTTACATAAATTAATTTTAACATGAAAACCACAATATGAACATCGCTTTATAATAATGTAATGGTAATAACGCAGTCTTAGTTTCCAGATTCCCGTAAAGCAGGAATGCGGGAGGGCGGCGGCAGTGAGGGCAAGAGGGCGAGGACCAACTATAAATACAAATTATTCTATTACACTTTATAAACGCCCGCACCCTATAGTCTATACCAGCTACTGTATGTGTATGATTCATATTTTGGCTGTTATCTAAGAAATTAAAAATATTTATGGAGTTGTTATTTTTATGTAAAAGATTTTCTGGTATGTTAAAGCATATTACAAGTGTGAATGGCAAGAGAGTGCAGGGAGATGCGTCCGTTGATCTTTGAAAACATAGATTCGATGATGGAGCTGGAGCAATGTGATAAAAAAAAACATGACCCCCCGGGGGACATGTATGAAGAAGTTGATGATAGTGAATGAAGCGAAAGAAGTATGCACATACCATAGTGTTTGGCGTTCCGTTTTCTCTGGCTACTCTTCTAGAGTGAAGGTAAAAAAATATATAGTGACAATTTTAAATAATTTAGAAACTACTAATATTAGATGTCATCGTAACTAATTGGACAGCGTATGAACACGGTGGTTGTTGGTTCAATTGCCACTCGAGCGATTAAATTATTTTAGTTTCTCCTCTCTGCCAAGGTGTAGACTGCGATGTAGAGTTCACAACTCTATACGCAATGTCTCCTTCTGTCTTCATTTTGGTAAAAAGTGGAGTACGAGATGTTTGAGATAGAGATACGTTTTCCTTTTATTTTGACACAGAATCTACAACTCCAAGTACGAGAAGAATGAAGATAAATATTACTATTTTCTTTTGTCGCGTATCCCGTTTTATTTTGTTTGAGGATTCACATGGCTGTAGGAACTTCTTGTGTGCTTAGTTTCGGACTGAAATATTTTTTGCCAATATACAGGTTTTCCTGGGCTAATTACATAAATTGCAGTAAGGAACTTATAATGGAGAACGGAGTGATATGCCTACCTTCATGTATTAAGAATGTAAGAGCTCGCCACTCAACGTGCTATGTCTAAGAAATTGGGCGGAAAGTATACAAAAGAGTGTCTTAACACTAGGTTTCCTCTGCCACGAAATAGAAGCTAAAATAAAAATTATTAAGAATAAACTAAAATGTATAAAAAGGCCAAATATTGCTATAACAAAGTTAAATTAATATAATATTGACATTGTGTTTCCCAAATATTGACAATATTAGTGCAATAAAATCTTTTGTAACAATCATACGGGTGTATTGGCCGTCAGTCCGTCCGTCGCACAATGCTGCTTTGTACGGCAATTGACTGCTCCTTTCATAGTAATTGTATTAACAACATACATACATTCAAGTAATTCAAGTACATACAGTCGGCCCTGAGAAACTGCTTCAGAGTTGATTTAGATACTCTTGTGATTTAATTGAAGACATCTAGGATCAATTTAAAATTAATATCAATTATATGGCAAGATCTTTTTTTCTTATTTTACGTACCTACCATATAATATTATGATTTTTTACTCTTTATATCAATTAAAGAAGGGATTAACTGCCTTCTAGGTTTTATCCGCCTACTTCGCAAAAATGCAGGACCTCCAAGTAACTTTTATCTTTTTATTCAATACTGAATACAATATTGGGTTCTATTATGTACCTAGTCTTAAAAGTTAATATATAAAGAGCTGGTCGTACATAAGTTCCACAAATATAAATAAAAAAAAAGAAAATAAAAAATAGTTTCACCCCACGTATTATATGTTTGGGTAATAAAATGAAATTTTGTTACTTTAAAAATTATTGAATAAAATAAATCTCAAGAAACCGAGTTACGTTTAAATGTTGATTTATATCCAACATAAATGTGTTTTAAATTGATTGTTATTAATTGACGTCCCATAGATCAGTCGTCAAGACAGTAGGTCCGCTGGCGGTGACCCAGGATCAAAGGGTATTTCTCTTATATCTGTAGATATAAAGCGAAAATAAAAAAGTATATTTGTGACTCTACTCTTCTAACTACACTAACGCTCCGTAGATATATTTGATGTATTTTAATTTTCTCATAATAATATCACATATATACTCATAATAATTCGATAAAATTTATACGTTGAAATTTCCCTTGTATTGTGGGTGAAAATCTGAAACATAAATATCTGAACAATATTTGTTCTCTCTGCCACACCCATGAAAAAGCTAGACAAAGTAAAAGTCAAGTAAGCCATAGAGCAAATCACCAGCTAGTCGTCTAGTCATAGAAAAGAATTTTCTTCGCTACTTTTTTTAAAATGTAAAATCCCCTTTTTTCACGTAGGAATTTCGGGAAACCCTCTTCTAGAGCTCCCCTGCATTCCCTAACTTCCCTCAATGGCAATATTTAAAACTCTCTAGGTCCAATATAGCCTATAAGTGACTAATGTGAAAGAGTTTTATATTGTAGAGACAATACATTAAAAAATATTGCTATGTTAATAATAAAATGTCGTTGTAACAGTAACATAAAAATAAACGTGAAATGAGTGATTTTAGTTATTTCTATTAACAAGTTAGTTTGTCGCTACACAGTCCACAGCTAAATAGTTAGCGAGTCGTAGACAAGTTATAATAATTGCATAGCATGCGGGTTGTGGTCAGGCCAGGTGTGCTCAACTGTTTCGTAGAAGAAATAATTTAAACACTTGTTTTAAAAATATTAGTTACACTTAAAATATACAATTTGAATTCTATAGAAATACAAAAAATATTAAATGTTAACTTAAATTGATAAAAAAAAAACAGTTTACTTTTTCAAAATATAAGCAGTTCGTATTCTCTACCAATTTTATCCAAGTATTAGTTGTTTGCGTGGATAATTAAATTGCGACACGACCCACGTGCCAAACTCCAGTTATCGCGTGGCTTATATATAGGAAAGTTTACATTTACTACTGCTGTATACATAAAAAAAACATTTACCGATATTATTTAGCATTTTTAAGCCTAACAACGCATTTAATTTCTTCTTCACTCTAATACCGATAAGTTGACAACCCCTGACAAAAAATTACAGCATCAGAGGGTGCGATGGTGCGAACTAATCGCTCTGAGTGCTTCAAAATCACCCAATTATTGGCCGACAACTGCATGACTGGCCGACGCATATACATTAACTGACCGACACAAATGAAGGGGTGAATGTCCGGATTCATTAGGACTTGGAATTAAAAAGTAAACACTATTTAGTTAATATTTGGCTGAGTTGACGGGAAATAGAACGTGACTCATTTTTTTCTATTTTTGAGAAAGAAAGAAAAAAAATGCCACATAAACCATGTTTTTTAAAGTTTCGCTTGTTCCTGCTTAGCATGGTAGGCAGAGGACACTAGTGTTAACTCTATTACCTATTTTTCAAGACATTAGTTTAGTTGGAACGAGGAAATTATTTTAATTTCAAATATTATCACAGATTAACTCTCCCCCGAGTGGAGATCGAACCGCATTCACAGGCAGCGGCTGTACCACTGCGCTACGACGCCCTCTTTTTAAAGCTTCATCTAAACAAGTACTAAACCAGTCTAGATCACTTTACATTCGATCAATTTAATTCTATTATCTCAAGAGCTACGCTATATATCGATATGATTGACGGGTCTATTATGAAATTATTATTTATTTTTTCACAGTTATAGATTGTGGTAATTAGGACTTTCACCGCGTAATCAAAACCTATAACGTACGTACTTCATACGAACGTACAGTTATTAAATTTAGCCCAAAGTGAGAACTTACAATAGAAATAAAGGAAAAATCCGAAAATTTAAATTTTATAGGTAAAAAAAATACTATAAAATATTATTTGAAGTTAATTTCATATAAAATAAGTGCATACGCCCGCAAACTTAAGTTTGTCAACTTTTATAAGTTGTACTTCCCGTTGACGAGTTTGACTCTGTTCTGTCTATAGCCTCTCTTAAAACAGTATAGGGCTTGGAAGATGACCAGCTATATATATAGCATATGATGGTGAACGGCTAAATTGACCTTCGGTATTTCCAAGAACAATTACTTTTCTAAACTTACATATATATTTAGGTTTAAAATTAACAAAACATAATAAAAAAAGGCTTAATAACTTTTCAAGCCTAAACCTATATTACTTTAAAACGCAAAATACTCATGGTATTCTGATCTGACCTCAATACGAATTGAAGTCTTGAATAGTAAATTGCTTGCCCCTTATTGTGGTAACAATCGGACGACTAGAGGACCAATTAGGGGAGTTAACCTCGTCGCAGGGGTCACAATATAATTTAATAACGCAGATGATGAGACGCTGCCCACACTAGGAAGTTAAAGTTCCTTTCAATTAAAGATGTACATACCTAAATAATGATAATGTAGTTATGGCACAGCTAGGAGAAACATTGCCAATAAAATTTTGGAAATTCAAAATTTATGATATTAGAGCAGTATTTTTAAAATAGTTAAGGTAATGACAACAAAACAAAGTTGCAAGTAAGATTATAAGAATTCGACAGTTTCCAAAATGCACGAGTTTGAGTCCCATTATGTTTAAATATTTTATACTTTTCTTAATATATTTCTTTTCTTAGTGACTGAATAATATTTAAAAGAAACAAAATTGTTTTTTTTTATCTCGTGAAAAGTATTATTTACAAGAAATATTTCTATAATGACAGAAAAAAGAGAATAAAGTATTCTATAACTTAGTTTTCCTTCGGAAAACATACATATATATAAATCATAAACATTCCTCATGAATCACTTTGTACGATTAGTGAAAATCGCATTAAAATCGGTTGCTTAATTTATATTTTATAGATTTTACTTTGCATACATCGGTCGAAGACGATTTACTCCATACCTACTGTATAAAGATAAAGAAAAAAGAAAAACATCCAACTACAGGTCCCTACGAATTTTATAGGTTGGTACTTAAAAGCACACCAATCGTGCACACGCGCCATTTGACATTACCTGAACATATTTGCTTAGAAAATATCCTATTACCAGCAATTGTTCTCTTGGCATTCTTTAAAAAAACACCAAAATAAGTAATACGATGCCAAGCGATACAATAATTATAGCAAACAATGTTTTATCTTATACATCTTGAAGTAAGTCTTGCGGAAGGTTGAGATTTTGTAAAAGGGAAATCGAGATGATAGTGAAAATATATTAGTCATGCGTCATTAAGGTATTACTTACAGTGTTATATAACTTTTTTTTTTATTTGACTATAAATATTTTTGTGAACATAAAAAAAATATTGAATCGTCTGAATGTAAGCAGTTGAATTTCGATTCCCACTCGACGCAATTAATTATTTTAGTTTACTAATCATTTAAAACGCGGCGTTTAGTTCCGTCACTCAACATGACCGATGTCCAGAAAACTCAGCGATGCATGGACAACAGAGTCTCCTAAAACTATCCTAACCCTCTGCCTTCTTCGCTATACAAAAATATTAAATCCCCTAATTAAATTAATAAATATATAAATATAAATTAAATTCCCTATATCTGCCAATTCTTAAGGTATTGCGTGTTGAGTGGCGGAGCTTAACGCCGCACGAATTTCAACTTAGCAATCAATTTTACTAACCACGATGCCAATAATAAAAAATAATCAAATTCAATATACTCGTATACTTTTAACTTAACGTCACCGCAATACTTAAGCAACACAACGTGCACAACAAAAGAGATATTAACCAATAGATAATATTATTACAAATTATTTAGAAGAAAGTCAACTGATCGATAAACCGCGGCGGTAACCTCTTTGATCTCTTCGACTAACCTTTGATGTGCCGGCTCTTGTTAGTTACACTGAACACGCGTTACGTTGAAACGTGGCTTTCAGGAAAAAACTAAAATAGGTCAGCTAACAATTGCATTTGGTCTAATGTCTTGCCTAGGCAATAATATATAAACCATATATAACCTATAATATTTTTATTTACTATTTTAATTTTACTTGCTCTAGTAACGAGGCAAAGCGAAAGTTGGGATAGGAAGTGTTTTAATGAAAACAGAGTGTCTATATACTAGGGTCCAAGATTCCCTCTGTCTACCCTGCTATGTACAGGATACGGCCTGAAGCTAAAGAAAAAGAAGACGATTGTACAATTTTAATTCAAATATTTCCATGATTTAAAGAAAGTTTTATTTGTATAAAACTTTCTTTAAATAATGTGTTGGCAACGTAAATGAAATTTTCTTTTATGATGAGTATACAGTAGAGAATTCAGTAGAGAATAAAGCTTAACTTCTTAGCATTCTAGGTATAGATTCGTGTTCATCGCGTCCCAGAAAGAGAAGTTCGTAGCCTGGAACTTCCGACCCAAGTGTAGGCTTAGGCTTTTAAAATGTCCTTTAGGCCCTTTAAAGTACGTAACAACATTCCCCTCCACTATCTGAGCACTTCTTGAAATCTAACCAATATTAATATAACCACATACTTCCACAGTACTATGGTCTCAGTACTACAGATAAACAGAAATTCACCTGAAATTTACATTTCACAAACAAGACCTCCCAATTCGCATGTTCTAAACAATCAATAGTATTCTCAGAAGCTAAAATGTTATGAAACATCTGAAGGCGGCGAAGAGTTCATAAAGCTTGGATGTGTTTAGTAAACACCGCGCGCTCTCGGTAACTACATTACTTTCATTAACGAATAGCTAAATCGATGGATGTATAACAATCATATTTAACGCCATTTCTACTTCATTTGTTCTTTGTATTTAAATTTCTTTATTATAGCACTTTTCGTTTAGTGAATCCATCATAGTACAATGGGACAATTTCTGATGATAAACGCGGTGAGGGTACAATGTGAAGCTCCTTTACGAATAATCAAAAAGCGTATCTACCTCCTCCTTAAAGGCCGGCAACGTACCTGTAGCTCCTCTGGTGTTGCACGGGGTCGTGGGCGGCGGTGATCACCATCAGGTGACCCGATCGCTCGTTTGCCTTGTCCTTTTTCCAAAAAAAAAAGAAGTACTGATTAAATAATCGATTATCTATATTCGAGTGCACAATTTCTTACATGGAGACAGGTATACGAGCATGTATTGTAACTTGTTGTATTTATAATGTTATCATATTATTAACTAACTGTGACATCCAACAAAGACCTATAATGTCCGCTACGAAGAATCTTATAATCGATTTTGTAGCAAAGACGACAAAACAGAAAACACTAATCTTCATAATAACAAATATTATAAAAGCTCACAAAAATAAGATCACATACAGCATCCACCATCCACACCACATCCAAAAATATAAATACGACAATTCTTCCGTCGCCTAAGATTTAAAAATCTTTACAATTCCAATAATAATTAGCAAAAGCAACTTTCATTGAATATTCTTTTCTAAACATCCGTTTCAAAGGGTAGTTGGAGCAACGTGAGCAAACAAGCGTATATTATGAATAAACTAAATGTGTATAAACACAATGACAATATGGCATTATATATAAATAAATATTTCGAAAAGTGACCATTTTGCGATGTATAATCTCTTTTTTGCTAGATTTACGACCGAAAGGATTAATTGTAGTGATTTCATTCATATCTTTAATCGTATTGTACGCACAAATCCATGTATAGAATAGAATATATTATGACAGTTTCGTATTTTGTCAATGTAGTGTAGTATAGTGTATACCTGTGACGTTGCTTGTCCTTCATCCAATTAGTCAAACTTTGCTTTCAAGTCATTTTAATACATAAGGCCAACCAAACCTGGAAAAACAAATAATTTAGACATAACTATTCCCCCGAGTGCGAATGAAATTCACAACAATAAAACACCTTTATTCCTAATTAACCACCTTTATTTGACATCATCATAGTTCACTTAAAGGTGCTCTCATAAAAAGTATAGTGGGTTCAATTCCGATCAATCCCAAATATTTTACATACTAGTCTATTCTTGGAAAACACCCAAACACATACCAAACAAAAACAAAAACAGACACAAAATCCATATTTAAAGCAATCGATGCGTCGTATTTAAGGGGATTACGCGTCGGGAAGTCGCCTGAAGCGTCTCGTAAAACAAAGTGAAACGGGTTAATCCCAATGATCCTCTAACATATGTATTTGTCGTTAGGTTTTGACGTAGATTTACAATTATTTACAAGAAATCGAAAAGCTTGTCCCGTCGCGGTGAGATGTGGATTAACATTGTTTATGGCTGTCTAATGGCGCCCCTATTTAAATGTTAAAATGTTTTTTTTTAATACACTGTAATTTTAATGTATATACTGTTTAGTAGTAAGGATGTGCTCGACTAAACGCTATGTTCTAGGTTGGAATCCGCTTACATATTTTCATTTTACCAGTGTAAATTAGACAACACATCTAACAAAACTTATATGTTGGTACTAAACTAAGTTCTTCTTCCACCTTCTAAAATACTCTCCTACAAAAGTACCTAATATAGTGTAAGATCTAGTAGAATCATAACGAAATTGGTTATGCAGAGAGAATAGCTTGGACAGTGAAGACTTTTTAAATCTACACTTGGGTCACAAGTACCCTACTTGCTAATTTTTTTTTGTCTTCTTAAGAGTGGTCCAATTAATTGCTCAAACATTATTGAAAAATTAGAAAAAAATAGAAATTAAAAGCTTATGAAATAAAAACTTTACTTAAGCTTACCTTCCCAATAAAAACTCGTAGTTATCGGAAAATAAAAATGTCCCAGACTTAGTAATTTACAGCGAGGTGCGCGCGCGCAGCTTTTCACAATATTTCTAGCGCACAAGATGTTTTCTGTCGAATGAGAAATGGCCGGGTTTACGCGGCTTATACCAGTCTCAAGTTACGTTGTTTTTGTTGGCACGTTACCGTTTAATTTTTGTCTCTTAGATCTGCCAAGTGAGTTGTATCAATATTGGCCGAATAGCTGTTGGTATACATTTGTTACATTCAAATATATAGCACCTGTTGATGTTGACAAGAGTTATGGGCGTTGCTTGGATTTACGTTTATATCTAGTGGTTACAATAATAGGCTTGTAATTTTATTTTCTTTAATTTTATTATTTTTCCATTTTGCAAATTCGTTAGATCGATCGGTCGATCTGCTCGAGGCGATCGGTACTTTAAGAAACATTATTTAATATAAATGATTTCTAATGGAATCGAGGATCGTAGAGTTCGTTGGACTTTTAACATTTTTACTAAATATTGACGGAAAATAATAAAAAATAAAAAAAATATTTAAAAAATCAAAACCCCGACTGCATAAATCTAAAACGGAAATAAACAAGCCCAATAGTTTATTAGGATTAACAGTCGGGACCTCTTTAAATTATGTGATGTTCCTGGTAAACATGAATTGATTGAAGAATTATTTATAGGTACCGACACTAAGACACTTCTTAACACTCTGCCAACCCTATTACATGCTGGATACAGCGTAAAGCAGGAATTAAAATTTTGCTGATTTCTTAAAAATTTTGCTTATTTCTTAATAATTTTCTAGGCATGAACTCCACAATGCCATAAATAATATTGAAACAACAATATGAAGTTTCTAAAATATTTAATTTAAATGTAAATTCTAACAACTAGTTATACACAGATTAATAGAAAATAAATATTTCGCCACAATTTTTTCAATTACTTCATTAAAAATTTCAACTTTCAATATTTTTATTTATAGCTGTTTGTTAATGAATTTCTGATAGAGATTAAAAATTAATCACCAATATCTAACAGTTATTATATAGGAATGTTTATAATATTTCGCGAGTCTATCAAAAGGACGATTTGAATTAATCGCGATTCAAAAGCACCGCTAGCCATATATCATACGAGTTTCACAAATAATATGTTAGAAACTATACTAATAATACTAAAGCTGTTATACACACTTATTAACCCCTTTTTATATTGATAATAATTTTATTGGAGTCCTTATCTTGTTTTTACCGCCCTGGAGTTCTTTAATTATTCCGTTCTCATTACTTAAATATTAAATTCAATCAAATACTCAATTACTGAAAAGAAATAAAAAGAATATAACTACCTATACAACTTTAAAAAGAAATGAAGAACGACTTATATATAATTTTGATATTAGTTAATATAAATATCAACAGATAGTGATATCAGCAACAATTAATATATTCTAAAAACAAATATTATATATTCTAACACAATTTCACAAATTCACAAATATTTAAAGCATATATAAAATGAATTAACGATATATAAGCCAGCAAAATTCTAATGGCATCTCTAGTGTACATAAACCCTAAAGTCCACTATCAATAAATGAAGTCATATTCAATTCGTCACACTCTTCTACGTGTTACTTGTTAGTAGTTAATAATCAAATAAATATGGGTTATTTAGAAGTCAATCAAGAGTCCAACATTGATTGAGCTATCGCGAAATTGTTTTGATTGGATCCGTCAGTTATGGGCAATCGGAAGCTTCTCGTAATTAAGACATTTCGCCGTTTTAGGATAATCTTTGATTAAATGGCAAGTCCATATGCTTTTTATATATGAGGCCAGTCGAGGCACAGAACAAGCGTACGATTGTTAACGCGATAGGTTGTAAGTTCGATTATCACTTGAGGAAATGAAATATTTAATGATTTAATTTCCTCTCTGGTTATAGGCAAAGCATGAAATTTTTGACGTAGCGAGATTTGAACCCACTCCTCTCAGAAACCGCCCAAGCACTCTTCCCACTAAGCCGCATGTTCTCATCATATTGACTAATAACAAAATGTCTTTAAATTCATCCAAAAGTTCTATTAGGCTATACGTTCTTATCAGTAGAAATCGAACATACACGATTGCGTTTACAAGCGTTCCACTGTCTCATTGCGTCACGACCGGATCAAATAAATATTAAAAAAATCTTAAATACAATTTTAAGCTTCACGCTGTGTTCCTGTATATAGTGGGGTAGACAGAGGGAACCTTACACATCTATCCACGTTCCGTCCAATTTTTGAGACATTGTCTTCTTAACCGAGTGAAAAATTTAAAACAACACATTTTAAAATATTTTAGCTACTATATTTGAAAAAACTTTAAAATGCAATAAGTCAGAGCCAATTGATTGAACAGTCGCGAAATTGTTTTGATTAGGTTGCCGTAAATCGTCCACCGGTCGGAAGCAGTTTGGTTGTTATTAACTAACGATTTTAAGTAAAACCAGGTCAAACGTTAGCTTTGCGACTTTTTAATGGTTACTTTCGTTTATACAAAAAAAATAAGTATATAAGCATTTTGATATTATAATAAGAGTATGTTAAATTATTGAGGTAGTCGTGACGGTTGTGGGTTCCATTCCCACTCGAGGCAATAAGTTATTATTTACATTTTCTTTGCTTCTCTCTGGTAGCAAAAGCGCGGCGTTAAGTTCTGCAATACGCAATGCCTCGAAAATTCAGCAGCGAGTGGGGAAAGCAATGTCTTAACACTAAGTTCTATCTGCCTAACCTGCTATATGCGGGATACAGAGTGAAGCTGAAAAACATGTTAAATTAAACTCACACTTAACAGATATTTTGTATTATTTTCTTAGAAAGAACCACGTTAGATTCTTCCAACGCCAAAATTCGAGTGGAAAGAGACGTTCTCTTTTTGTTATTTGCAATGATTACAAAGCTAATAAAAGTAAAAAAAAACTTACATAAGTACCTACATATCTCAATATACCTTGAACTTACTTAAATTTTGAATCAAAATGAAAAGGTTAAAAATTACTTAAGTGTGGTATTATAAAGATTTTTATCCCACTCCTAAACAATTGTGATGATAGCGCATCACCGGAAGCTGTGGCAGCTGTGCTACGACGACTGCACCGTACAACGTATTTATTGGTAACAATCGAAGTGATGTACATTAATGCAGTTGCATTTTGGATTCAGATTTTGATAAAAATCACCGTTTCACGCTCTTTCCCGTATAGCAGGGTAGGTACAGGGAACCTAGTTACAGGGAACTTAGTGTTAAGAAACTCTATTCCTCACTGAACGGCAGAACTCTACACCGCTCTTTTTCTCGCTAGAGCATGGAAATAAACATTCATAAAAGTAACGGCGGCTGTTACAGCCGATATCAATGATAGTAGGGAACTTAAAAAACCTCTTTTTTGGCCAGTTTTTAACAAAATCTTTGAAATTAAGGCAAATATTTATAAGCTAACGAAACTATCTTATTAAAAAAAATTTTAAAAACAAGCTTTTATTACTTGTTAATAACATAGTCAATGAGATTTTAGCTCAGGCATTTTAAAGGGAACCTGGGAATCTATTAAGACACTCGTTGTCCATAATATTAGACAAAAGTCTTTAAATCGTTAATAATATTAGACATCTTAATAAAACACAAAAATCTTACTAACAAGCAATTAAAATTATAATTTACGACATAGGTCGGTACATATAAAATACAATTCGGACGTTTTAATTGATTTCCCGTGAAATTATATATTTTGAATATTGATTGAAACTGCTAATTTTGGTAAAAAAACGTAATAATCTTATTAATATAGTATTAGAGAGATTTTGCAATGCGTTCCTAATTGCGCGAATAATAATCTTGTACAAATTTTAAAAAATACTTTACGTTTTTTCCACGTACCAGGATAGGCAGAGAAATCTTATGTGAGTGAACTTAGTTATACACTCTGGTCTCAGTGCGTGTATAGATATAACACGGCGTTAAGTTAAGCCAGGGACTGTAGAAAATTTGGCTTAAAGAACAATGAAGTATCTTAACCAACACTAAATAGACTATATTTCATATTTGTTTTGTATAGAAAAGTAGAGTTACTTTTATTTATAAAATAGTGCGAGAACTAAGGCCAGAGACCAGAACCATATTTAAGTTTTCAAAGCCAAGGAGGTTAGTGATAATTGTTATTGATTCGGGACAAGACAATTTTTTTTTAATGCATATCTTTCATTTCAGAACGTAAACAGAAAAAATATAGTGAGAACCGAGCTGTTCACCAGGATTTTTTTATTTCTTCATATTTAAAAACGCTACAAACATGGTAAATGATATAATCATAGGCTAATGTCTACTCAGGTCTAATGAGGTAAACATCTTTACAGATGTGCTCAAGTTGGATTGAACCCATAAACATAATACTTTAAATCAGATATATCAACTGCACCATGAGCCCACGACGTCATATTAATTAAAGAAGTTGCTTTATTTAAAAATAACTAAAAGGAGACGAAACAAAACACAAGTCTTACATATATTTTTCCAAATTACTTTTATTGCATTATACTTAAAATTTAGCCTCTTAATATTATTGTATTTAATTCGTTAAATAGATTCTTACTTAAATAAATAAATAGCGGTACCACTTTTTATAATACACACTAGCGTCCGTCTATCACAGTCTAACACTTCCACAGTTCATCACTGGTCTTCAGTACGGTATCCGGGGGACACCGGGGGACAGTAAGATCAACTGTGCTTAACCATGGAGTCGGGATCGGGGTCGGGCGGGCTCACCGGCGGTGATAAGCCATGGATCCTCCTGTATAGTTGGTGGTAAGGATTGGGGGGTGGCGGCGGCAGCCTCAATAGAGGACTAGGAAGAGCATATCTACCATATACAGATAACAGAGGCGGATATAGTCCTACTAATGAAGCGTAAGGATTACCGAACATTGGATGCAATATAGCTCCACGTTTAAACGCAGCCAGACGAGACCGTGACGCCGCGGTGGATCGCCGCCTCAACTTCCCCGTAGTGCCGCCAATGAACACATCGTCAGAAGAAGGGTCCAGCATCCAGTAATTTCCTTTTCCCGGATCATCGTAGTGTCTCGGCACTTTTACAAAACACTTGTTCAAGCTCAAATTATGTCGTATCGAATTTTGCCAACCCTGTTTATTTTCTTTGTAATACGGAAAATTTTTCATAATATACTCGTAAATGCCGTTCAGAGTTAATCTTTTTTCGGGGCTACTCCTTATGGCCATCATTATGAGCGCGTTGTAGCTGTAGGCAGGTTTCTCGTTTTTCTTTTCATCTGGTGTTTGTGAGGATCCAGGCGGCGGGGTCTCTGTGCCGGTCACGTCGAGCTCGGTGTCGGAGGGCGAGGGCGAGCGGGAGGAGGCCTCGGGCAGGAGATCTCGTATTGCAAAACTCGGAGGACTCATAGCTGTGCGGCATCGCGAGCCGCTCGCTGCGAACTGTGGTGCCCGCGCGACTGGTGGCCAGGCCCCGCCTCTGTCTCCGCCCAGGCAACGAACCCCTCCTATTCGATACGTGCGAATAAACTAAATTATACCTGCATTCCCATAGGGCTTTATCATGTGAACCATAAAAGTTATTTTTATAAAACACGGTTATTTTAGTTATTGTGAGGTTTTTTAACACGTAAGTATTACCGTAGGGTTGGGTTAGGGTTACATTAGAGCATATTTCGATTTATCATGGTCTGTAAATATTGTTTTTGAATGTTACACGCGTTGTTTAGGAGTTTATTTAGTACTGGTTTAATGGCGGCGTTAATCGTGTATCCCGACATTGTATATGTCATAAATTGTAACTTAAATTTGTCATCTTGCCCTAATAAATTATTCAATTATTTAATATAACAATAAAAAACGCTTACTTTCGTCATCGTTCTCATTAATTATTTTTAATAGTGTAAATATTATAATGGGTTATTTATATATTGAAATTATTTAGTAGTAGCTATTACAATTCTATGACTTTTATTATTTTTATAGAATTTTAAATAGAAAATATTTTATATATTAAAAAACTAATTAAAATAAGCTCATTTGTATGTAACAAATAGATTAAATTTGTCTGTTAAACGTTTTATTTTTTTTATTAATTTAAGAACCTGGCATATATATACCTGTAGGATATATATATATGCCAGGCATATATATACCTGTACACATAAAGATTAAATGTAAGGGTTAGAAAACTACTTACTTATATAATTTTACGAAAAATTAAACAATTTCTTTAATTTTTAATTTATGACAGTAGTAGTATAGTAATATATGTATGTATATATTAAGATATTAGGACGTGATCGTGGATTGTTATTTATATTTTCAAATGCCAAAGGATTCCTTATGATTCGGTGAGACGATATTTGATTGTAGATGCTATGGTTGTGAGTTCGATTCACAATTGAAGAATTGATTTATTTTCTTCCCTCTATCGAATTCGAAATTAAAGCTGAAAATTAGGTTCTCTCTCAAAAAAATCTCATGCCCAACAAGTTAGTTTAAGATTGTTTTGAATCTTTCATTACTCTACCATACTAATATAGATTAGTACCTAGATACCTAGGTACCTACCTATCTAAATAGATAGAGATGGAGGTACCTACCATATGAAAAATATTTCCCACTAAACTTTCACTAAAAAGAAACAAAATTATTATATTCATAAGATTTACATATAATAAATGAAATTTTATATACTATATCCACAGAGAGCTTCAGCTGTGAAATATATCATCATATAAATATAGATATACGCCCCGCCCACCGCCCGACACGCCTTCCTACGTGCCTCTGGCGCGAACCGTTGTTTTATACTGTTTGCATACACCATACAGACATAGTGTATATATATATATATATAGTTCCTATAGCCACGTAGGTAGGTACAATTTAGATCTCTTATATCAAAGTCTCTACAATTTATGTTATTTATATGAAACTCCCATCTATTTTGATAGCTGACGTCAATGAACGGACAATCGTTTTGGTTTTTGTTATAGTTAACTTATATTTGTTGTGTTTATTTTTGATTGATTAAATTTTTCTTAAAATTATGTCATCGCAGCGTACCGGCAGAGCGTTTATGATTGCAGTACGGTTGTGGGTTAGGATCTCACTCGATGGAAAAAAATATATTAATCACCTCGCTCTGGTACAAGACAAATCACGGTTTTGAGTAGAGAACGGAGTGTCTTGCCACTAAGATCCCACTGCCTGGCCCGTTTATGCAAGATATGAAGTAAAATAAAAAATTAGAAATGTATTTATTGTACGAAAAAAACATTGCATATTTTAATGTGGTTTATGCTGCAATGATAAAGACTCAATTTTAGTGCAGATGAAAAACATTGATTTTTGAACGAAGCGTACTGTGGTCCTTGGTTACAACTCTAATTAGTATAGTTAATTTACGTTTAATATATTTCATTAGGGCTCTATTGGAATCAATCTTCAATTGCTAATTGAATCTAAGAAACTTGCGTCTAATTTCTTAACAAGAAAAGTAAAAAAATATTAAATAAATAAAAAAACAATCAAAATATTTTCAACAAAAATACATTTCTCTAAATACTTATAATAGAAGTATAAAAATATCTACCTATATTTATAATTCAATGTCTAAATACTTATTCAGATCCAAGCATACCCTGGAATCAAGCTAACATAGTATGTAACGTACAAACAGACAAAAGTGCTGCGTTAGTAGAACACAATGGTAGTGTAGCGTGTCGGCAGTCGGCACCACGCGCGCGCGGTCGCCACGATCGTGTTTTCACAAGATTTTGCTAATAAACTACTGACACCATTTCTTTTTCGATATTGAGATAAAAGAGTTTATAGATATTTTCTATACTAAGAGTCTGTTCGGTTGAACATGCTTACCTCAGGAACTAGTGGTTCCATGTGTTTTATTCGATTTCTTTTTATGTTGGATAGTTCCTTTATCAGGCCGACGTGACGCAGTGGCGCAAGTGTGTGACTGTAAACGCGACGGTTGTGAGTTTGATTTCCACTCGAGGGAACAAATTATTAAATTAAGCATTGAGTTCCGCCACTCAACACGAAATGCTTCACGCATCTGAAAGTGGGGAACGGAGTGTCTTAACAGTAAATTCCTTCTACCTACCCTGCTATAGGCGGGTCACAGCGTAAAGCTAAAAGTGGAAGCTAAATTAAAAAGTTAATTTATTGTATTTGCATATATGGATTGAATTATAACAACATTTTTTGTAAATTGGATGAATAATACCTTTCAGTAAACAATTACAGAGGCAGTTTCTAAAATATATATATATGATTTTAGATTTAAATATATTTTTTACGACGAAAAATAAACTTTGAATCGAAATATGAAACTGATACGATATTCTCGTTCCATATTTATTTTTGATTCATTTTTGTGTTTATTGAATTTAATAACAATTATAAAACATTCATAAACAATATAATAAAATAAATACTGTATATTTCGTATACGTTAGGTGACTCTATCTCATGGTGACTCTACACGGAGGCACGTTCAGCCACAGTCGACATTATGTTTAGGCGCTTCAGACAAATATTGTACTGACTACTGCTTTATACAAGAATTATTTTCATAACTTACTTCACTCTTGTTTTATAATGATACTTTAATTTACATACATTAGGTACAATTTAAAGTTTATAGTAGTAGTACTTAACACCGTATCCTGTATATAGCGGAGTAGCCAAAGGGAAACTTATGACACTCCGGCATAACGTGGCATTTTGGGTAGTGGATTTGAACGCAGAGCTCTGTCTACCAGAAACTTTTCAGTTGGTTGGTTAACCTTACGCCTGGGTCAGAACTGGTTTGCAAATTCGTTATAGCAATTTTCGGGAGAAGACATAATAAAAATTACATACACGTAGTGAAAGGTTAAATTTATCGAATTCAATTGTTTATGACAACTCGAAAGGCCTGGCTTGTTACTTTTTTTATTTATTCGGAAGCTTACTGTTATCAACTAGATAAACTGAATGCTGTAGGTAGGTACTTTAACAAAATATGCCAAAAATGCCTACCAAAAAAGATATAGTGTTTCACCAAGATAAAGTGAAATCTAATACAAATTAGGTCACTCGTCGAAAGCTTTTACAGCTTGAATGGCATAATGACATTTATAGATAATTATTTGTCGCGATCCCTGCAAAATAGAAATAGATATTCCACCCACCGAATATCAATGAAATAAAAAATTATAACGACTGTTAAAATACAGGCGATGTCACGAAATCCCCTAAAATAACTAAAAAAAAAACTTGCCGCCCTCTATGTTTCAGTAAATACAAAGTAAATAAATAAATACTGCTGCGCGTGTTTTAGCGTAGATTGAAGCAATTATGTTCTGCAGGCGTTCGATACTGTTTCGGTTTCGCAGTCGTCGTATTGTATACTTACTACATACATCAATTGTTTCATAATAATAACGATATTTCATAATTTTTTTTATATAGGATAGGCAGAGAGAACTTACTTTTAGTACACTCCACTCTCCGCTTGGCGCCCGACTTTGATACGAGGAATGGAAATGGAACCTACTACGATTTTGCTAATTAGTATTTTTGAGGTTACGTGATGCGGTGTTACAGTATCTGACTGAAAATGTATCTGTTTTGTGTTCGATTCCCACTTAGGGGAATACATTATTTAAAGTATTTTCTATATTTATCTGATTTAGCAAAGATAATTTGGTGATACGTTCCGTTTTCACACATTTGGAGATATTTCTTCAGAACATTTGAACTAACTGATATCTGTATTTTTGAATTTGAATTTGAATCTGTATTTATAAAGATTGAATGTTAGAGTCCCTTTCTATTGATGTTACTCGTATTATACGAGCTCCAGTTGTTTAGTAAGACTCGCTTCTATCGTAGACTAAACAGATTGTATAAAAGTAGTAGGTTAGTAGACGTTTGATTTCTTTACTTCTAACTATTTTTAGATGCAATCAAATGTAAATGATGAGATCATTCTTATTGGGGTTTTCTAAGGTTAAAGAGAAGAGTTCTTTATTAAAAAAAGTTTAACTTAGGTTTTACCTACTAAATATCCACAATTATGAGTTTGAATTTTATTATAAATTTAACTGTAATTGTAAGAAATATTGTTTGTTTATATATTAACATCGTAGATAACTATTATTTATGCATATTTTAAATCTTCTTCTCAACAGTTAATCGATTGAATTTATTTATATCTACTTATAGGATGATGATTGCTACATAATACAAAATGAAGTTTATTGAAACTGTCCAAAGAAAAATCATATGATAATACAAAAAAATCGCCCGTGTAACATTGGAACCCGCAACCATCGCTTCCATCTTATTTCAGAGCAACTGAGCAATAACAGCATCTCTTAAACACACACCACTTAAAATAAATAGAAAATTCATACAAATGCTAATAATCTCAGTCACACGATCTAAGAAAAACAATAAATAATTCCCCATATGTTTAAGAAAACAAGACTATCCCCGAAGCCCGACACTACGAAGCCGTGAGAGCAATCAGTGCAAATAAACACTTCACCCCAAATTAAAATATACAACCCTTCTGACACTCGAACTATAATTCGTCTGTTTGTCCGTCTATTTAGTAGATATAGGAAATTTTGTTGATGACTACTTTATTACAAAAAGCAAATTTTATATATAAAAAAAGTTTAAAAACTAAATATACGTGTAATATATGAAATTCAAAGCTTTATAAGTTTTGCTAAGCTATAAAGGAACTACCTTTGGATAACGGACATTTGTAATAATCTCGCTATATAATGCTAGCGACTTATTTGTAACCAGTAGAGTATAAAAATTTTGACGTAGTTCTATCAGAACAAATGGCTTAGTGATCAGGGCGTTCGGGCAGTTACCTAAAGGCGCGGGTTCAAATTCCGGTATGTTAAAAAATAAATTATACATTGCATAAGTACAAATACCTTATATAAGTTGTCTAAAAAGTAACACCCGAAACAAATGGTACCTACTTTATCCAAATTGAAAATTATTACTTATTTGTCAACAAATACAAATAAGTCCTAATTTTATTAATAGAATCCTAATTTTATTAGTATAATTATACTATTACATAATATTCACAATATTTTAGCAAATATTGTCATCATTTTGAAACCGTTGTACAAGCTTGTTATACGAATAACATCCCCTACTGTGCCTAGGCGTTGCGGACCCTCCTCCAGAGCGGCGTAATGGAGGGACATGCGCCCGCGCATACACTCCGATAACTTTCAATGAGTGTATTCATACGATTGTGTTGGATGTTTTTTTTTAATATACGTTAATTATCTGTAAAATTCATACAAATATATATATTTGGATGAATATTACAGATAATTAATTTTATTTACAGATTATTATATACAAAAATATGATATTTTTATTTAAAACAAAAAAAAAGAAATTTATTTGTGTTTTATGTATAGGTACATTTTCTTATTAGATTGTTTTAAAGATTTTACATACCTATTAATATTATATTGTTATACACATGTGCTATATTTGGGTTATATAATAGTGCACACAACGGAGAGTTTTTGAAGGTTAGAAATACTCAGTACTCGAAACATGTACTTACATAGACGATTGTAACAAACGAAAATACATCCAAATATTTTTCATGCTTTTTGTAAATATTTAACATACCTTTGGCGTGATTTGCATCCGCGCCTCTTAGGAACAGTCCAAGGCTTCTGACCACTAAACTGTCCGTTCTTATCAAGCTACGTCGAAATTCTTATATGCTTATTAGATTTTTTTTTTTTTATGGTAAAAGGACAAGGCAAACGAGCGTTGGGGTCACCTGATGGTGATCACCGCCGCCCACGACCCCGTGCAGCACCAGAGGAGCTACAGGTGCGTTGCCTGCCTTTGAGGTGGAGATAGACGCGCTTTTTAAAGGTACCCATATCGTACCAACCTGGAAATATTGCCGCGGGTAGACCGTTCCACAGTTCGGTGGCGCGTGGAAGGAAATTTCTACGAAACCGTGGTGATGGTGTGGATGATATTTAAGTTTGTGACGTGCTGTGCGGTTAGAAAATTCGGCAGCAGGTAACAGTTCAAACAGTTCTTCAGAACACTCACCATGATAAATGCGATAGAGAACGCACAGCGAGGAGACGTCTCTACGCAGAGCCAAAGTGTCAAGGCTTTCACAGCTTACTGGGTCCTTAATGATTCGAGCAGCTCTACGTTGTATGCGATCAAATGGGTCAAGCTGATACTGGGGTGCACCAGCCCAGAGATGAGAACAGTACTCCATGTGTGGCCGAACCTGGGCCCTATATAGGGCCAATCGGTGTTTTGGCGTGAAGTACCGTCTCGCTCTATTGATGACCCCCGTTCTTCGAGGCCAACTTGGCCTTGCTTTCCAGATGATCGCGATACTGGCAGTCACTCGAAACATTAAGGCCCAATATACTGATACTGGGCGCGGCTGAAAGGGGAGTGTTCTGAAAGACTGGCGATACGATAAATGGGGTTTTTTTAGTGGTTAACGCGCAAACCTGTGTCTTCAGGGGGTTAAATTGGACCAGGTTCTTCTCACCCCATGAAGAGACATTCTCGAGGGATGCCTCAACAGAAGAAACAAGTTTATTTTGTTTGTAAAAAAATACTTTTCATTCTTAACTGTGAAATAACATTTTAAAAATGATTAACATATTTTTACAAATATTTAATGCCATATCGTCAGTTCTACCAAACAAGTCCCCCACTGGCAAGGCGTCGCGGTCCGACCTCCAGAGTGCGCGCGGCGGGTCCTTACACGCGGTTAGCTCTCTATACTAATAACGTACATTCATGCGAATGTTTAGCACTATTGATGGGAAGTGACTAGAAACAAGCTTTTGTTTGAATGAATCTGTGATGTTTTTAGATGGGAATTTCGTTTTTAATGCTGTTTTGTACTTTTTCATTTAAAAATACGACATATGTTAGATGATAATCTTGTATTTTTACTATTATATTTTTTAATATTATATTTACATGTATATTTGCATTCATAGAGTAAACTTACATTAAAATAAATATGCTAAAAGTTTGTAAACAAGTTTACTTTACTGGGTGACGTTGAATACCGCCGTTCACTACACATTGTCTCTAAATTACGCAATTAATCGGTTTGACAAAATCTATTGATCGGTACAAATACTGCTTTTAAAAAAATATTTAAAAGTAAAGACATTCCAAGGTTGACATTGGTAGGTTAACTAAAAAGCGTTAGTTAACCCTAAAGTCACGTGAAAATACTAAATATTTATTTAGATACTATTGCAAAGATACAATTCAAACAGTAAACACCAAAAATAGCCACCAGATATTTAACTACACTCACAAGTCGATGCCGTTACGTAACTATTCTGTTACGTAGGTACGTACCTACATATATACATACATACATACATTCCCCATGCCACGTGCTACACCTAAACAAAAGCGTCCACACCTACAAAAGCTCGACAACCTTTGTATAGGTTAACTCGAAACTCTAAACAATATGGGGAAAAGCTTTAAAAAATGATACAAAAATCCATTTTCCCGAGTGCCCTCGACTCGACTCGGTCTCCAGTGACAATGGACGAGCACCGGCTTCCGCTTCCGCGCCCCTCGCGCCAAGATGGATACAATATTAATCAATATTTCAACAACATTAGCAAGAACGCCTACTTAAGATGAGGCAGCTACTCAGTTTGCTTAGTCGACCCGTTTTATAGCACTCCAAATATATACTGCTTTTTGAAACGAGTGAGATACTTAGTACTGTCAAGTCACATTTAAAATTTATTTGTTATGTAACGTATTATGAAACTATAACTAGATAACTTAGGTTTCAGCTTTTTATTAACTTCATAGACAGACGGGCACCTGTTCCCTATTATCCAACCAATTTTCGTAACATTGCGAGTTGAGTGGCGGAACTAAACGTCGCTTTTTGTCTATCTTGTTACGAGAGCGAGGTAATGAAAGTAATTTATTTTCCCTAGCGGGAATCGAACTCACTAAATCAAAGTCTTTGAAGGATTTTATTTTATTTCTACACATAAGCTAATTTGGCGTCCATTTTTAACAAAAACTACCACTACAACCACATAGTATAAAGAGTAGAATTAAAGATCCAACACAGACTAAATATATACCTATAAATTAAATATTAGTAACATGTATTTCATTAATAATAATTATAAAAGCACCTTAAAATTAAATCAAAATTTTAAATGTATTGCTATTTCCACTTCACTTAATTATAATAAAATCAAACAATAGAAAATATTTAAAAGCATGGCGAAACTCATCAACGCTCAATTGAGCAACGTTTTTTAAAAACAATGAAATCACGAGAACTATTGTAGTATAGTTAATAAATATGACCCCTTGATGTACAAACGGTACTTTTATAGTTTAATTCGGCCTGGCGTGGCGGTTAGAAGTGTTTAGTATTTGTATATATGTAAATATAATGTTATACAGGGAATATAGGGCAAAGAAAATAAATATTATTTATAAATAAACTACTGCACTAACGAGGTAGTAGGGTAAAATTTAAAATTCGGTAGATAATGAAAATAATTTTTAATTTTTCCTTAGGAAGAGGCTTTTCGTTTTGAGAAAAATTCATCGCCTTTCATTACCGAATCATTTTGATTTTTTTCTCTTCATCTTTACACACTTCGTCTTTATAGGACGGGGAAATTAAAATAATGAAATTAAAATTAGAGTTTAGACTTCCTACGTTTTCTACGTTTAGACATCTTTGACTTTATAGGGAACATTATATTAAGTCTTTCATGTCTTAGCGTGCATAGTCATTATAGTTTCAATGGTGGATGGTGGTCATTAAAATTACCATAGAGACCATATAAAAGTACCACAATGACCATAGAAAAAGATCATATTCATGGTCGACGCCAATTTATCGATTTTGACATAAACATTTGGCATTTGGCATAATAATAAAAATAATATTTTTAAATATAAAAGACTGTAACAGGCCTTTAGTTTGACACTATATTCGCCGCTTTTTCTTTATTTGCAGCAAAAGATTAAAAAAATTGAAATAATAGCTTTATAATATTATATACGTAACGTAACGTATAAAATAATAAAAAAACATTACTACACTCGACAATCATTCATACGATTGGTAACACTGCGTCGTCAATAGGTTTAAAAATATTAAATTTATTGTAGCACCTCTTGAGTTGTTGAAGAGTTTGCCGTTGCGCACCTGGATGTGCTTGGATACTTTTGAGTACATCATCTATTTATATGTACTTACATATTATAATAATAAGTATTACAGCATTTATATAAATAACTATACCTAGAAGATGTAAAACAAAAGTGAGGCAGTTGCGAGTTTGATTCCTACTCGGGAGATTAAACTATTTTAAGTTTTATCACTTTTTAACAAGCTAAGCTCGGTGTTAAGTACCACTACTCAACACGCAATATCTCAAAAGTTCGGCGGTATGTGATGAACGGATTGTCATAACACTAGGTTCCCTCTGCCTACTCTGTTATATGGGGATACAGCATAAAGTTATAAAATGAATTGTAAATCAATTTAAATGTACTACACACACAATGCAACAGGCATTGAAGCAGTTGTTGCAAATATCTAATACATACAAAATATTTTATTTCTCCGAGTGTAAATCGAACTCACAACCGTCCGACACAACCATTGTGTCACGACGGCCTCTTTACTAATAATTAAAATATATTTATATATGTGTGTATCTCTTACAATTTTTTTCATCTACCGATTTAAATCACGTACTCTACTTTTGTAAATAGAAATCTATAACTCTACTCAGTACTTGTATTGTAATACTTTCAAATAGATTCCCGCTGACATTTGCTACTACAAGATATATAGGAAAACCATTAGCCATGTATTGTTCATTACGGCAGCTGGAAGAAAGCGTGCTGTTTGCGATGAAACTTTTTGTAGAGCACGTACTTATTCATTTGGTTTAAGTCGTAAATTACATTTAATAATAACAACTAATGCAATTTCCTTTTTGAAAAAAAATGGAGGTACTAAAATAATTGAAAAAATACACCTTTCTCTTATCACACCTTGCTTCAGAAAAATAAAAATAAAGATATTTTTTTCAGCTTTTCACTGTATCCTTATGTTAGAGGAACGTTAGTGCTATAACACTCCGCTCCTCACATTTTATATAACTTTATAGTTTACTTTAATCGTCATGACAAACTAAAATAATACCTTCGAAATCTCTGAAACGTAGATCAAGTCAACAAGGTCAACCTTTTTTTTGAGGGTGAAAAATTGAGAATATATCGGAAATTACAGTGGAGAACGGATTTATTTTTCCCCTGCCTATCGTGCGGAATACAGCGAGATTCTAAAAAAAATATAACCCGACCGAATCCACGTACTTTAGCTAGTATATTCATAAAATAAAATTTAAATACGATCTGATGAAGTCCACAACAAGCGAGACACGTAACGGAACTCGCAGTTTTTAATTGCATTCGTTTGCGAGCATCACGAACCCGCCTTTTGATACTCACGTGTTGTTTAACAATAAATAATAATACAGATACTTTTATATTGTACGTCTCAATATATTAAATGACTGGAATTAATGAATCCTTTTTTAGGATTCTGTACCTAAAAAGTTTAAAACGGAACCCTTATAGTGTCACTTTGTTGTCCATCTGTCCGTCTGTCAAGACCATTATATCTCGAGATCGCGTAGAAGTATCAAACTTCTAAGTTAAAGCAATTAAAAGATACGAGCATTTATAAATAGTTTTTACTGCATTTTGTATGAAATTCCTCGCGTAATCGAAATCTATAGTGTCCTTCCCATGGACCTATAGTTATAACATTTGGCACGAAGTGAGAACTTACAATTCAATAAATACATAAATGCAATACAAATAAAGAAAAAAAACAACGAAAAGTGCAAATTTATAGGTATTTTAAAGAAGAAAAATAAATGTAATTTGTTTTCTATACCTACAATAGAAAAAAAAAGAATGAATTTGTCCACATAGACAACCTAGTGTTAAGGTTCAATTTCTATCAAAATTCTATAAACTGCACGTTATTCGTGTAACCCAACACCGCATAATTATTCGCCTAAATAAAATATTAATCGTTTATTAGATATATTTATCTGAAATAATTGATTCTTTTTTTGGATATATTCATATAATACTGTGTCGGTCTCTTTCCTCCCATTTAGAGATAATGCTATGTTTCTGTCAATCTTGTTTTCCTCATCCACTGTCAAATTTTCGAGACATAGCGTATTAAGTGGCGGATCTCAACGCCGCACTTACCAGAGCGAGGGAATGAAAATAAAATAAGTCATTCATCGAGTGGTAATTGAACGGACTCGCAACCATCGTTATTACAATCAGACGATATAAAAAACTATTTGACGCTAATGTTAGCGAATTTTCATCAAAAGCACAGATGTATTAAAAAAGTTCCCAAAAATCTCGTTAGGGCAATTTGTGGGGGCTGAATAGGTTAAATTGTTTTGTAAATTGGGAGAAATCGAGTGATGAAAGGGTGGCATGTGGCTCGGTGGCATTAGTTATGGGCTTATTTATGATGTGCACCCGTTTTTACGTTTAAACCTGTTATGAAAAATTATTTTTTTATTAAATAAACACATGATATATCGTGCCAAAAAAATAACAATGATACTTAATTACTACGTTATATGCAGCGAAACAAACATTTGTACTTTGTAGGCACTAACCTCAGTTAAATAACCTCAGTTCTCCACTTTCCGCCGAATTTTTCAAGCTTTGTACGAAGAGACGAATAGTGTACTCAAAGCCGCTCTTGTCTTTGTTAACAGAGATAGGAAATAAAAATATTAATAAAATAATAATTCATTCCCTCGAGTGAGAATCGTACCTACAACCGTCGCGTTTACAGTCACACACTTGTGCCTCTGCGCTATGACAACCTTAATTTAATTAAATAACAATTGCATTTACCTATATACCATTAAGTTTACGTACTTGTTAATGTATGTATATTTAACTTTAAAAATATTTCTTAATTTTAAACACTAAATATTCTAAGCGGGTTAATAGAAATTTTATTTCAATGATGTAAAAGAATATTGTGTGATATTCATACTTTGCACATGTATAGCCTCGTGTCATTTTTGTATTTTTTTTCTTTTTTTTTTTGCCTCACCGCCAGCGATTCGATCCGATTTGCCCGCGGGGGGTCGGGATTGAGAAATAACGATAAATGTTTTTTTTAGTTTTGTCATTTGTACCATTGATGGTCGGACTGTGACGGATTAAGCGTTATGTGGACCATTTGAAATGGCAAAGCGGATTAGGAGTGCTCTGTATGAATACTCAAATTCGACCCTTTACTTGGATGTTCGTTCCTTGAGTTTATATTTGGTTTATGTTTTTGTATTTAAATATCAATACAACATTGTGACGCGGTGACGGAGGTGTATGCTCATATAGCAGGTTCAATTGCTATTGCAAAATTGTTTATTTCAGTAAAAGTAAATAGTTACCTATTTTGCTAAATTAAATAAATATAAAAAAAATTAAACTCCATATTGAAAAAAAATTAAAACCCAATTTTATATTGTTTTCCATTAACTCATTTATACGTATCTACATTTTTTCTATAATATATAACATTTTACTTATTACTATCAGTTTTCATTTAACTAATTCCCACGCTGTATTCTCCCTTCGCCATACACCGTATAGATCTCCAGAGACCTATATCTCAATACTAAATAAATCATCTGCCTGCGTTCTTTGAGACGATTTAATTAAGTCCTTACATGGGACACGTGAGGCTCAATGGTAGATGGCCTTTATGACAACTGTCGCATTGTTGACAAGCAGTGGGAGGTTGACCGTGTTTCCGAACGCACCTGTCAAAATACAACATAGACAACTTTATGTTTTAATTTGTCACAGCTAAGATACAAATTCGTCCAGCCCAATCGTTTATACGAGCGTGGGTCTTGAATATCTCGCGACGACGTGTTAAGATCGTATTGTCGGTTCACAACAATGGCCATAATTGATCGTCTCCACCATGCAGATGCCGCACCCTTTATTTGCGTCTCGTTACATAGATACCAAATTTATTTCATTGTTTACTATATGTAGGTTAAGTGTAAATCTTTTGACGGATGAAGTGGCTGGCGTCTGTTGCACGTTTTTTCTGAAGTCACAAAATCTGACATTTCAATTTTGTTTTCTCGGAAGGCACTCCACAATATCAAATATAAATTAAAGGCGTTATACAAAATGAAGAATTGTAATAAGAAGTAAGCCTGCTGTTTTTATAATTGAAGTCAATTAGAATACTTTTGTAAATATTAAATATACGATTATAAAAACTCGAAAAATATTAATATACGTGACATCATTATACCGAAGCATATAATATGAGTATGGTAGTCGTATGATAATTATGGGTTCAGATAGGAAATATTTCACTAGTTTCAAAAAAAAGTTCAGATTTTCATAAAAAAACTGATAATGTCGGAATAACAATAAAATAAAAGTAGTTAATAGTACTGGCAGTCGATCATGCCAATTCGACGTATTTTTAACGGAATTGAGGAATATTTTTTTAGCACCACGCGAGAGAACGGAGGACCAAACGCTACGTTCACAGCATACCTCTTTCGTCTCGTCCACTGTCAGCAAACTGTCTTGTCGCCTCCATCCTACTCTGCTGATTTTTTACCGCTAGCTCTTGCTTGATTATAAATATCGAACGAAATAATGTCACTCTGTCTCTCTATCTGTCTTAACTAAGAAATACTGGGAATGTTTGTAAATAAAATAAAGAATAGGACTACAAATCTACATAAAATAAATCAATAATGACAAACAAAACTCTGCATTCGAGATCAACTAGGTGTTGTTAATAAAATGTGTATATTTATAAAACAAGCTCACCCCTTAAAAAAATATACAAATGTGAAAACAAAGCCGTAATCCTCTGCTGTGCTCTCATCATTATCAAAACATTAGCGCGCCTGTCCGCGGGGCGCCAATTATTTTTACAATTATTCCGCTGACAACCCCATCGCGATTATTCGAACTGGCAACATTTTGTACACAGATTATACAGGGTAATATACAAATTTTGTCAATATACAAATTTTGAACTGTATATCATTTATTTATATTAGGGAAATTGCATTTTTTAACAATCGTTTTTCTACATTCACGCACACCTTTTTTATTTGGTCTTTTTTATCATAAATTTATGAGTTTTAATTTGATTTCTACATTTAAATTATGCATTAAATTATTAATTAAGTTACATAACTTGGTTGGTACTTCTTAAAAATATCTTTTTTTAAATTAATATACCTATTTTTTCAGAAATATTAAACAGCCTGTGTAGCGCATCTAGTTTTACGGACGCGTGGCGGCACGCGGCGACGGACTCGAGATTCTATTTTCCTACAAAATAATAATAGTGTATTTTATAACTTGCAATTATGTTTTTTTTATTATAATTTAAAAGGATGAAAAAAAATAAAAAGGATGTCCAATGAATAAATATTAGCTATTCAAAGTCTACCGAAACGACAGAGAAAAATATTAGTAATGATTTTTTTTTAATTTCATGCCTTATACTGGTACTCCGCACATACATATTTAAATTATTTTCATTATTACTAGAACGTCTTTAATCTAGATTTCTATCATTAATTTTATCCTTAATTTTTAAATCAATCAAATTAATTACACTTCATTTTAAACCACATAAAATAAAAATAATGAAATAGAAACAGGTCAAAATATACCTTTCCAAACGAAAAACAAAAATTGATTTTCAATATTCTCACAACTCACCCCGCGTTTACAATCGGTCGACCAATTAGCGCGGAGTCAGTGGCGCGGACGCACACGCACAATATCACATGTTTAACAAATACCTTTAATCTTCATATTGAACCTACTCTTGCCACCCATTGTAAGGCAAATCGCCACTCGTCCACATGTGATTTCATTTCTTATAATTGTGGGAATTCGCAATCGATGTGAGAAAACGATTTTTGTTAAATTCAATTGTGATTGTTGACTATTGTTCCGCAACGTTTATTGCTAAGAAGTTACGCAAAATAATACTGCGTTTATAGTTAATGGTCCTTAATTGGTCGTTAGGATTAGTTAAGAAATTTAATTATAATTATAAAGATATTTGATAGCTGTGGTTTAGATTCCCCTCGGGGGAGTGAATTATTTCCATTTTCTCTGCCTTATCTGCTATATTCAGCGTAAATCTTTTTTTCTTATATAAGTTATAATAGCATTACATAAAATAGCAGTGCAATAACCATAAGAAATCGAACTTTTTTACTCCGCGTACTTATAAAACGGAAACAAAATTAATAACAAATTTCATAATTATTTTTAGACGCTCCAAACATTCAAACATTGGAAAAATTAACATTGAAATGTAAATATATCATACTCTTATATTACGTACTATCAAATAACTATATCATCACGAACATACCTACAACTCAAACTGATAACTTCTTTTTGTTAAAAATCGGTTAATATACTCTTAAAACACCTATTTATTTTCACAATAGCCCTCACAGTATCTACCCTAATATCTTTAGTTCAAAATCCTCGGTTACATCGTTAATAAGCATTATATTTCAAGTAGTTGATTGCGATGATAATGTTTAACTTTGTAAAGTGGGATGTCTCTCTTGAAACTTGTAGGTACACCGTTGTCATGGTTATACATTGATTGCATACTTATTTTATACTTGGTTGTAGGACCGATATATTTATTAGTTGTCGCTATATTTCTATTGTTAAGTTATTGTTTTTATAAGTATCAGTAGGAGAGAGAGAGAGAGAGAGAGAGAGAGAGAGAGGGGAGAGAGATACAAACAAGCTTGTGATAGATATATTAATTTGTTATCAATCTAACTGAAATGTTATTGAAATGTTTCTAAAATTGAGCAAAAAGCAGAGAAGTTGTAATGTTCATTTTTAGCAGTTTGGGCTGATTCTCTCTGCCTCTCTCTTCTATTAGCGGGATACAGCGTGAAACTAAACTTCATCTACAATACGTATAGACTTAGTTTAGTAAAGTTTCATGCGTCTCCTGCATGAATTATGGTGGCAAAGTAAGCCTAGCCTAGTAATAAAACTTTCACCATTATCCTAACACAACTCCGCAGTTTGTATTAACAGAGTGAAAAATTTAAAATAATTTTAACTTATACTCTCGAAGGATATCGAACCCACAACCATTACTACTTACATTCACTTACCGTTACACTCTACTCCATTACACCACGATGGCCTTAACTAATATATACAATATTTTATACTACAGTATCAATATTTACTCGCTACTAAATTACACATCGCGCCCGAGGCACCAAAGGTTGATCCTAAATCCAAACAAGACCTAAACTCGGTGTTTTATTCCGCAGTCGCACCGCCTTGAGGCATCACCGTCGGCCTCCTCCGAAACAATTAGTAAAAAATAGAGCATTACTCGTGTGACCATGTGTTTTGATTTTTATGAGATTGTCCTCATTTTATTTATTTATAAAGAAACAGAGAGGCAATTTATGGCCAAATTACAGTCATAATTTATTTATATGATATATCTAAATAGTATGGATATTTACAAGAGTTCTTCTTTCGATAGTTAATAGTTAAAAATTTACTAATATTGTTAAAATAATGACATACAAGGAATTTAATTATGCATAAAAACTGCATATTAAATTTATCAAAATATATTTTAAAAATACATTATAGAGAAAAATGAATAATTTCAAAACAACGCACATAACAAAATTACAAAACAAATATCTACCAACATAAAGTCGTGGGCACACAGCGTTAAACCCCGCAAAATTGCCTAACACGATTTTAATGGAGCTTTAGAGTCTTTATTAGGGCGGCCCGGGGCGCGGCTGTGGGAACGACCTCATTGTTTTTCCACTGAACACATTGATGTTCACTCACGCCAGTATCGGGAAAACTACACCCCTAAGTCACATATGGCGAATTAAATCTATTATTTGCTGTATTTTGAACAATATTGTTGTATTGTCAAATATATTGGTATTGATCGCGTGTGAAATGGACGTCTCTGTAAATGTGCAACGGGCGACGTCAAAGGTAAATGCGAATGTTCACGCAAATTAATAACGCCTTTTTAACGATAGTTTTGATAATACGTTGAAATTATTATATTAATTTGTGATTTTAGGAAGAGAATAGTAGGTAGGTAGTGTTGAATTGTTTTACCAGTTATTTTAGTGACGTACTAAAAGAATGAACTTTTTGAAGTGCTTGTGTTGTTTATTGGGTTTGTGTTTCTAACTCGTCGATTTATCTTTCAAATCTGCATCCAGTTTGAAAAGAAAATTATATTATTAGTTCAGTTATTTTGCTACCTACAATATTGTTTTTTTTACTTTTATCTACAATACTTAAAACACATTCAATTATTGAATCATATACCTACTAATAATATAAAGAAATATAATAAACTATTTAAGAAATGGTGTTGTCTCCAAGTTAACAAATAGTAGGCGAATTCAGTTATTAATGTTAGCTAGGTATATGAATTACATAATTTATATATTATTACAACCATCATTCATGTTGTAAAATTCTTCTTTATTTTATGAAACTGTATCTATATATATATAAAATCGAAAGGTCACTCACTCATCACGAAATCTCAGAAACTACATGTGCTAGGAATCTGAAATTTTGCATAGGAGTTACTTATAGGACGTAGGTGCTCGCTAAGACGGGAATTTGCAATATTCGACTTCTAGGGGGTTGTTTTTGGGGTCGAAAGTTTGTATGAAACTTCGTTACTACAAATGCTACGAGTCTCAAATTTTGCATAGACGTCACTAGAACGTAGTCATGGAGACAGAAATTAATAATAACATAATTCACGCGGGTGTAACCGCGAGCGGGCCGCTAGTAAATATATATGTACATATATTTATTTACTACAAAAATCCACAAAAAATTCACCTTTACACTTAAAAACACCTAACAATCTATACTAAACGGGTAGCTACACCTAAAAATATTATAAAATCTATACAAAATCAAAAGGACATTTCCGCACTTGGGTGCAAGTTTGAACACAATAAGGAACCCACACCTGCCTCGATTGCCACTCAGGTCCGGTGATTCGACACGCGCCGCCGACGCAACCAGCCACGGGGCACTCGGCACGCGTCTCTCAATCAGTGTGTCGTTGAAAATGTTATTATCAGCTTAATTGTTATAATTTCCTCTTTATTTTTGTGTAGTGAAAAATTATTTTTATCTTTAGACTAAAGCTGTGATTCTAAAGTTTGTTTCGCGAAACACTTTTAACAGTTTTAAAATTTGGCAGCACATTTTATGTAAATAAATTATTTACTCGATTATTTATTTCAGTTTTTTTTTAATAAGTTAATTTAGGCCAGTCGTGGCGATTGGTCATGCGACAGGTTTCCTCGTTCTGCTAACGAAGCAAAAGGCGGCGTCAAATTCTGCCACTCAACACTATCTACCACTCTCCTCCAGAATTCGGCAAAAAGTGGGAAAATGTCTTAATGGGAACAGAGTATCTCAACACAATGTTCTGAAGTTCCGCCTACACCGCTTTGCGCAATATACAACGTATAGCTATAAAAAATAAGTTAATTTAAGTTAGTAAGTTAAAACGATTTTCTCCGCACAACATTTTAAATTCTTGAAAGTAGAAAAGTAGCTTGTCTTAATAAGCTAAGTATATTACAATTTAATTTTTAATTTATAAAAATATAACACGATATAAATGCCAAATGATGAACGAAACTTGTTATTTTCAAGACGCTTAGCGCCATCTACACATTAAAGCGTATACTTCTTACAATTCACTCTAGTGGTGAGAAGATTTCTATCTACTGACCACTAGAGGATATTGTTTTTGCATTAGGTATTAAAGATTATTTTTGCTTAAATTAAATTTAAAATATATTATACATGTTTTAATTAATTTTTAACATGGCTGTTTTCTTATGCATGGCATAAGCAATCCAAATCCATCCAATCCAATGACAAAGATATTGAGTGCCATCTAACGAGCAATAGTAAGATAACAGCTATACAAAAAAATCTTATATGAACGCATTTAATTGCATTTTCATTTTTCAAAGCAATAACATACTGTTTCAAATTGAGTTAAAGACGCGTTATATATTTTTTCTATTAATTGGACTAAAGCTGTGAGCGCGATAATTATAGGTTCTATTCTCACTCAAAAGATTAATAATTTTTATTTCCTCGCTCTGGCAGCAAGACTAGGCCCTTAGGCGACGTTGTTTATTTAAAAAAAACTATCTAAACAGTCAACAATTAAAAAAAAATAATATCACTTAATTAAACTAAATCAGGATATCTAATCTATCATTTGAAAATACATAAACATAAAACATATACCCGAATTAATATCGAGGACGAAACCATAACAGCCCAAATATCACGACGGCGTGAATGATAAAACTTTACATAATATCAAATATTTATGTCAAACTCAATAAATATCCCTGATAATATATCTCTCGGAATGTTACCCGTGAGTCTGCAAACAAGCAACACGACGCCCACTTACCGTAAATTCAGTAATTCCTTTCGCGATTTCCTATCCAAAATAAGATGATCTCCTACGAAACTGTGTTTGACGTATGCTTTTAATGTAAAGAAAAAACTTTAAACACAAATATCCTCGTCGAAATAAAAATATATATTTTTATAATTTGATTAAATGTCTGTTTCAAGTTTTCATACCGAACAATAAAAAAAATTTAAAATAAATTAAATACCCATATTTAAATAACCGATATACTTTATTTATGTCCCGCATTATACTCCAGCACCATAACAAAATCCAACTTCGTGCTAAAAAACGTTTCTTTTTATTTATATTTTTTTGTTAGCTCTAGATACACTCGTACATAGTAATATAAAAATATTTTCATACATTAATCTTAAATTCAATCTCAACTAAATAACAAATTCAATAGGTAATTTTAGGAAAAAACACTTATACAACATATTACACAAATATTTTTTAAAAAGTTGAATGTAATATAAACAAGAGTTCTCGTTATACTAGTCTTTATTGAAGGTCACATTACAAGTAACGACCAGCAAGTCCTGCGAGCAACCCGCAAATATTTGACGTGGGTAATTGTCATTCGAGACCACGCTTCAGTTTACATCCTGATGACCCTTAAGGAAAACAGATATCGTGAGGAGTCATATAAATAAAACGAATTTACTAATAAATTATGTGTTTTGTAAATAAAAAAGCCGTTTGAGGTGGTCGGTGGCGCATTGGCACGAGTGTCTGACTGTAGCGACGGTAAGAGTTCTATGAGTGAATTATTAATTATTAATATTTTAATTTCTTCACTCTGGTAGGTAACAAAGCAAAAAACATCAACCCTCGAAAGTTCTTCAGATAGTGGAGAACCGAATGTCTTATGTCTATGTCTTTTGTCTGCTGACCGTGCTTCGAAATATAGCAATTTTGAATAAAAAAAACAAAATCGCAGTTTAGCACGATTTAATTGCTTAAAATTGCTTAAATAGTTGTATTTTGTATACAATATAGCTATTTCTATTAGAAAAAAGACTTTTTTATGATGAAATTTAATCCCACTCAACATATCATGCCTCTGGTATCCGCACGTGCCACATTAATAAAGCAGTCTGGAAGTTACATAAAGATATGTAATTGATTAATTGATTATACTATTATTATAATATTGATTTTGTTCCCCGCGTTTAAACCCGCGCCTCTTTGGAAACCGACCAAGCGCTCTGACCAACTAACGCCATTAGCCATACGTTCTCTTCGAAAATCTTCGACTTATTTATGTTGTTAGTATTTCTGTAGGGAGATTTTTACAAATTTCCTTTATATAGCAGAAGAAAATACTATTATTTTATATTATTTAACATTTTTTTAAGGTGATATTTCACACTTAGGAAAGAAAACTTATTAAGAAAAGGTATAAAAATTTATGTGTTTGTGTTATTCCACACACTTTAAAAATGTTAAAAAATCTATTCAATTTTGTTTATTTCTTAAAAAACAAAACTCATAGTAACTAAACTACCTACAACAAGAAAATAATTTAAAAAAAAAACGTTTATAGGATATGATCACACAGCACTCATTTAATCATAATTTAGGTAAATTTATTATATAAACTTTTTAGGAAAAAATCTATAAGACAAAAAAAAAAGTCAATTTCAAAAATTTTAAAGCATTTGTCAATATTTTACGTAACCCCAATATAATATATATTTTGTCTTAAAAATGAATGTACACAAGTTATGGGAATACAAAGAGTATATCAACATAAATGGAGTTATGTTGACCAGCGAACTGATATCGCTTTTACAGAACTCCCTTACGCTTCTTCAAGTTGAGAACCACTTCTGCCACATCCAGTACTGGGGACAGCTGTACGGCGTTGATTCAGACTACCACATCGCTGTCGGTATCAACAACGATGCTGTTTTTGATAAAAAATATTATTATACGACTGATTTTAAGTTCTGGAACCTTCTACCGAAAGCCAAAAAGAAATATAAACATTTATCGCTATTAGCTACTTTCCCATTTCGTGGGGATTCATCATTAAAAATTAAAGTGTTGGACGAGGCTTTGGAGCTGAATAATCCTGAAAGATGTCACGATATGAAAGAGGAAAATAGAATAGCAGCAACAATTAGCAATATATGTGACGAAGCAGAAATATGTGCACGAGGGCAACTCCTGAAGCAACCGGACGGAACAATAATTATTAATCCAAATTATTATGGGCTAGCATTGTCAGAGGCGAAACTCCTGAAATCTTACCTTCATATTCGTAAGCCGCAGCATCGTTGGAACACTAACTTACTGACGAGACAAGACTATAATTACAGTATGGATTTCTTAGATTCAATTGACCTAGATATTCCAAATGGTTGTTGGAATCTGTCCTTAGAACAGAATGGCAGTGTCGTCTATTTAAAAAGCTTATACTGGCCCGGCATGATATATTTTCATAAATTAAAGACACCAGATGCAGGGTTTCTATATGTTGGCAATGGACGAAAAAATTTAGATGTCCCTTTCATCCTTTAAAAAGCTTTACTAATATATAAATGTAATATCATTTACTTTTATTATTTAATGTTATATGCAAGCTATAAGAAAATGTGTGAAATAAAATTTTCATAATACATAATTTATTATTATACTAACATGGGCGTATCTAGAAATATTTTCTTGACTTTAGCTTGAAATATGTTCGTGGTATTTTTTTTTCAGGGCATAATTTTTGTCAGTAAATTTTCTGGGGTGGGCAAGGCCCGGATCTCTATCCTACGTCCATGAATACAGAAGAACACTCCACTTCCCACTTTCCACCGAATTCTGAAGGCATTGCATAACGAGTGGCGAAACTCAACGCTACGCTTTGCCTCAGACCACAGCAGAGAAATAAAAATATGAAATACACATGGTTGGCCCGTGCACCATGAATTTAATTATTATTACATCAATTTTTATAACGTCATTATTGTTTACTTATAAGGAATCATAACGAATTAGATTTATCTTTTTATAAGATAGTTGAACAAAAATTTTAAAATTGAATTAACTTTTTTAGTTTTTGTTCAAACAAGTGCCATATTAAAATAGTACCTTTGTTTTCCACAAGAAAAAATCAACAAGACAGTCAACAGAAAAATAGAAAAAAATACTTTCGATGTGAAAATGTTACTTTTTGAGCTATATGCTGTTATAATTTATTTGAATATCTGCCACTGGCAACAATGATTACCGAATCAGGCTCGTTTCGTTCCATTCGTTCTTTTCGTTCATTTTTGATGTCGTCAAATGTCGCAAAAAATTGTTCGCGCTCATTTGTATAATAACCGGCTTTTTATTTCCTTTGTTGTAAATAACTTAATACTTTTTATTTGCATTAATTTGTGACAACATTTGTTAAAATGGCTACGGATACTAAAAATTCTAATGAAGATGCCGAGATGGCCGAGTGTGAAGGAGAAAAAGTTGTGACAATGATGGACGTTTTAAAAGAACAAGAGGATTTTGAAGAAGACGCTAATGCTGTGTTAGGAGGCTCAGACGACAAAAATTGTACCTATTCTAAGGTAAATGTAATAGTCTATTTGCTTGATATTAAAAAATATTTCTATAGGTTTAACATATATTTAATCAAAGGTCAAAGTTACAGTTGCCGTTTTAAGGTTTTGCTATTAAATCATAACAAATATGACTATAAATAATGTTAAACAACATTTATATGCTTATTTATGACAAATGCATATATAAAATAAATGATAGTAAACAAAATTCTAACCATATGGACAGACACTTTTATCATACATATCATATGTTAATATTAATAAAGTCACATAAAACTTGTCTATGTATATTTCTATTATTCCATAGCTGACCTAAACATTCAAGTTTAAAGGTTCATATTACATAAAATTGCAATGTTTTAATAAAATCATAATAGTTTTTTGCAAATAATAGACTTCTAAATATGTAAATTATTGAAATTACAGGGCTACATAAAACGGCAGGCTATATATGCTTGTCTGACATGCTGCTCTGATGCCAAAACAGATCCTGAAAAACGAGCTGGGGTATGTCTTGCCTGTAGTCTAGTATGCCATGAGAACCATGAACTCATAGAATTATACACAAAAAGGAATTTTAGATGTGATTGCGGCAACCCTAAGTTTAATTCACATCCTTGTACATTCACACCAAATAAAACAGAAGTTAATGATGATAATCATTACAATCAAAACTTTAGTGGTCTGTATTGCACTTGTAAGAGACCTTATCCTGATCCTGATGCAACTGAGGAAGATGTAATGATACAATGCATTCTTTGTGAAGATTGGCTCCATTCTTCACACTTAGATTCAATTGTTCCAGCAAATGATCAATATTCTGAAATGGTTTGCAAACAATGTATGGACAAAAATGAGTTTTTACATGACTACAGTGAGCTTGCAGTTAACACTGAATGTACAATACAAATAGTTGAAGTAAATGGTAATGATGGGCGCAGTGTGATATGTAATGGTGATGTCAATAAAAGTGAACTTATGGACAGTACAAATGATAATGAAAATATAAATTCTAATATAGATGTTGAAAAGACAGAAACTAAACAAAATGGTATATCCTCAGATGATGGTAATGATTCTAATAAAGTAAGTACTATTGAAGAAAAGGAAAAAAAGGAAGACGAGAGAAAAGATGAAATAAATATTGATGCTAGTGAAAATATAGAAGACAGTTCCTTAAATGAAAACGGTGATAAAGTTAAAGATTCAATAGAAAATACGAAAGATAATGACTTAAATGAACCTACATCACAAGAAGCTGAGACAAATGAAAAGGCAAGTACAGAGGAAATATCAACAAGTAGTGATATACCTGAAGACAAAGCAAATAAAGAAAATATAGAAAAGCCTGATATTGATAATAATAAAAGTGATGTTAAAGGAAATGATGAGTCAAATGGATCTAAGTCAGAAACAAGTACCCAAGTAACAGCTACACCAGATGATACAAGTGTCATTGATTGTAAAAATAAAGATAAAGAAGAAAACCCTCAAAATGAAGCAGAACAAATTTCAAAGGATGAAGAATTAAAAACTATTGAAAAATCAGATGAAGAAAAACGCAAAAAAGAACAAGATGCAGAAAAAATGGAAGAAGATAGGCTTTTAGCTGATCCAGTAGAAGAACCAGAGTATAATTTAAAAAAAATAAATGATAACGAAACAACTAACACAGAAACTATAACCAAAGAAAATGAAGAATGTCCAGAAACTAATAAAAAAACTGTGGAAGAAAATACCCAAACAGAGAACAATAGTGATAAAACTAATGAAAAAATGGAAACTACAGATAGTGCAAGCACCGAGCCTATAACTATAAGTGAAATAAAAGAAAATGAACAAGCCAAAACAAATAAAGAAGAACCACTAACAAACCAAGAAAAACCTTCAGAAAAGCGAAAACTATCAATAGAAGATGATATAGATGAACTCGAAACAAAGAAAATTAAATTAGATACTCAAAATAAATCTTGTTTTAGGCCGCAAGGTGTGAAAAAGGTGTATAAAGGTGCCACATTTTGGCCGTCAACTTTCCGCCAAAAGCTATGCACCTGTCAAGAATGTATCTCAATGTATAAAGATCTATCAATTCTATTTCTAACTGACCCTGATGACACTGTGACGGCTTATGAAAACTTAGGCAAAGAAATAATAAATGGGAAACCTCTTACTCAATATGAAAAAGGTCTTGAAGCACTATCTTCTTTGGACCGTATACAACAAATCAATGCACTAACCGAGTATAACAAAATGAGAGACAAACTTCTTGACTTCCTCAAAAGCTTTAAAGATAGAAAAGAAATAGTAAAGGAAGAGGATATAAAAGCTTTCTTTGCCGGAATGAAGCCTAAAAGAGAACCAGATGGTGTTTATTTTTGCAGAGAAGTGTAATTTTTTTATTTTAATACCATGTATTTTTTTAACTAATTCCAGTTTCATGTAACTATTATGAATAAATATAATTTAGATTTAATATTTTATTATTTCCATATTATAATATGTATTTTTTCTTTTGCTAAATTGTAATCTCACTAATCTAGCACTTTAGTATATTGAATTGCTTAAATATCTGGCACTTGAACAAAGATTACAATATGTACAACAACATACCTCAAATAAGAATTATTTAAATGTATGTAATAATAATGCCTTTTATTTCCAACTTAAAATACGAACATTGTTACTAATAAAATTTTACTGTCTAGTATATTAAAAGGCAATTGTTAATAGTGTTATTTTTATTGTAATTCTTTAGTTGGACCCACACCTCTGGGTGTAGGCCTTCTCCAACTTTTCCCAGTCCAACAGTCTTGTGTATTGTCCCTCCATCTATTGTATGACCTGCCTATATTTCTCTTGCATATGAGAGCTGACCTCGCTGAAACCTGGTTGTTAGCATTTGCCTTTGTATCGAGCCACATGACTTGCCCATTTCTAGTCTAAACCCTGGCCCTCTATGGCCCCATGGATGGTCCCTTATTTTTATTTTGCACAAGTATACAAGTATTGAGAACTATCTATTGTATGTATCACAGTGATATATAAAAAAAATACATATATCACTAACCCATAACATTTTCTTATTAAATTTACTGTACATTCAGTAACAAGAAAATTATAAGTCCTGCCTGCACCTCCACTTTAAAAGTGCTGCTTAATAAAATTAACTATTTTTACACATAGACAAAATCATAAATATCATATTCCTCTTGTTCTGCTATAAATGGGTCAATACATTAGTGTATTATAGGGATGAGTTCGATATATCAAAACGTAACTTAAAACCGATATGTTAAGGAAAACATAACGTATCGATATATGTTTTTAGAAAACCGTTTTTACAGAAACTTAAAACTCAACATCGCTGTGATCTGAACAAAACCGTAATAACGCAAAACTTTTGAAACGTCAAACGGTTTTATATTAAAACTAACTTCCTCTCTTTCTAAGTAATGTATTCCGAACGGGCGTAAATGAGATAAGGCGAATATCTGATAAACTGATATTCGCTACCTCTCTTTCTATCCGTATATTCTTCACGGGTGTAAAAGAAATGAAGCGAATACCCGATAGCTAACTAACTAACAGATTCATGTTTCGGCGGTTTTCTTACATTACATCTACAAGTTATTGTTTCGTCGTTATGAAATCGAACTTCTAAATAAATAAATAAAGTTGAAATTTGGATACGATTTTGTATTTTAACATTATTTCAATTTAATTACTAAATATTGTTTTTTTTACATTTGATTATAGTTTTTAGTTATATGTACTACTAATTACATATATTTATTTTGATATTATAATGTTATAATTATGATTTTGCGTTTATTGACAATTCGAAAAAAAAACGATATCTGAAAACCGTTTTTGATATCGATACGAAAACCATATATCGGTTTCATAACCGTTAACGGAAAAAAACGATAACGCCCATCTCTAGTGTATTAACACTATGACAAGGATAAATGAAACTACAATTGAGTAAGATAATTAACTTTAATATATATGAAAAGCATGACACGATCACGCATAAAGAATATCATAGTGGCCAGGTCGGTACAACAGATGCACGAGAGTTTTAGAACCTTCCGGGAAATCGTGAGCTATTACCTGTAAGAAAAGAAAAACAAATTAATAAAAGGCTTAATATTTTTATCTTCACTTACATTCTGCATATAGTTGTGTAGAAAATACATAGAGATTATACACTAAATTGTGCGTCTAGCGACAGACAGAACTCAACGCTGCATTTTGTCTTATCAAAACAGAAAAGTTAAAATAAGCTATAATTATTCGTTAACAAACTTGCTTTCGGCTAATTTTTTTTAAATTTAATTCTTTATTATACAAAATTAGGAACAATATGATAATTCAGAGTATAGTCCATCAATGGCCTCTACTTGTTCCTATCTTTCGGGCAATGCACGAATCTCGCGACAAAAATAGTAGTAAAATTTTGAGATGATCCACAATCGATCCATTTTCCGACTTTCATATGACTGAAAACACTTTCAGTCAGCTAATTATATATTAATACCATTAGTAATCAAATCAGCTTCACTCACACAGCAGGGTAAGCAGAGGGAACCTAGTGTTAAGACACTCCGTTCTCCACTTTCTGCCGAATTCTGGAGGCATTGCGTGTTGAGTGGTGCAACTCAACGCCGTTCTTTGCTTCGACACCAGAGCGAAGAAATGAAAATGTGGATTTAAATAAATATTTTATTTCGTCGAGTAAGCATATATTATATTTTTGAAAAATATACTTTAGAAATCCTGATGTTTTGAACATTTACAGTAGTATATGGTCACTAGGAGACACTCATATTTACTAATCTAGTTAACATAAAAGTTACATAATATAAGAAAATATACCTGACTTCCTTCTCCACGGTCCATGTACTTCACTCTTACACCAACATTCAATGCATTACTCAAAGCTATAATATGGATATGGTCAGACTCCTTGTACATTGGTTCTACCTCCTGTGATAAATCCAAAAACAAAATAGTTATTGAAATAGACATATATCACAGATAATTTTGACAAAAAAAAAAGCCTGCAAGCAAGCAAAGTATGACTAAACAAGACTGGTTGTAGGTACCATCCCCACTTGAGAAAATAAAATATTTATTTAAATTTATAGTCTAATTTCTTCTTAGTGTCTTAACACTAGGTTCCCCCTGCCTATCCTGCTGTGTGCGGGATACAGAGTGAAGTTGATTTAATTTTTTTATTTTATTTACATGACAGGTTGTGGGTTTGATTTCCACTTGAATAAATGAAATATTTAATATTTTCATTTCTTTGCTGTGGCGTTGAAGCAGAGCGGCAATGACTTCCACCACTCACGCAATGCCTCCAGAATTCGGCAGAAAATGGAGAACAGTGACTTAACATTAAGTTCCCTCTGCCTACCCTACTGTGTGCGGAATATAGCATGACAATAAAAATTAATACATGATGGTTGCAATTTTTTTCAAAACTACTTACTTTACTAAACTTGCTTACAAAAGAAAGAGTATAAATAAATATAAATTCTATGTATAAAAATTGTTTAAAATATTAGGAAGTAAATATGTAGGTAATATGTAATAAGATAAAATAGGTATTTTATCTTTCAGTATACTTTAATCTATACATATAATAAGAAAGTAAAAATGGTGCATCTGTACATTGAATATATACAAAATAATAATTGAGCCCCCCTCAAGGAACAGTAATAGACCCCAAATCCACAAAGAAAATTGTCTGTTTGTCAGTTTATTTATCTGTTTGTACACACAATTTTCAGTCAATTCTGTGTATTAAATAAATAATCATGTTGTACAAAGAAACTGCAGGCAGGCTCGTAGTTGGTAATAATATTTAAAATTTTAAGTAACTAATACACTAGTAAATTACTGTAATCAACAATTTTTATTTTGAAATATTAATCTTATTATCTCTTGCAAAATATCTTAACTATCATATTATACTCAAAACATGAAAAATAAAAAAACTTTCAAACCTGTCTACAAAATTCTGTAACTGTGCGTGATCCCTCTATAAAGTTTTGATAGAAATCATGCTGAGTTTGCAGTTGTCCTGAAGTGATGAGCCTCAAGTACACCACAATGTAATCTGAGTAACCCTGCTTGTTAAATTTCTCATGAAGCTCCTCTCTGAGGACTTCAAGACCATAGGGTAAACAACTGACTGGTTCCCCAACTTTTTGTACTACTTCCATAAACTAAAACAAACGAAATTATTTATTATTTTATGACACTAAAGTTATTTACCTAACAATTATTTGACCTTCTGAAGCCAAATAAAATATCAATCATGAAACTAATAAATTAATTAAATTATTTGTATTAAGAAAGCGATCGTCAAAGTCAATAATAAATAACCTTAAAAGTGTTAACTCACCGTTTCATAGAAATCTTCTACGGTGAATTGAGGAAAACCTAGAGCCACGAGTATTTCTTTCGAATTTTTCGCTATTTCATAAAATTTTTCAAATTCTTTTCTATCAAACAGAAGATGTTCTAAGTAAGCGTAAGAAAATGCCCGAAAGAAACAGTTACCGTCCGGCCTTGTTCTTCTTATATGTTTATATTTGGCGGAGAGATCTTTTACTTTAAGCATATATATAGGATCTTCATTATATTCCTTTTCTAGTGACGATATATCTTCAATATCTCCAACCAAAGGAATGGATTCTGAAATCTAAAAACAAACACAAACAACAAATAGTAACATCGTCACTTGGAATTGTAAAAAAAATATTTATTGAGCCCAAAATCTTAACCCGTTTACCTCTTTTTCTATCTCTCTTTGTTGTTTCATAATAAGTTCATCTTGATTTACTGAGTTTTCAGTAGAGTTACCGGCACAAGCGCTACTGCTCGATGCATCGTCCGCCATTTTTGAATTAAATAAAAATAATATTGACAGTTGACATTGTATGTGTGACAATATGACAGCCGAAGATAAAGACAAAACAAATGACAATTTCGCGAGAATTCGCAGTTTATACAGTGCTGCCAACTACTTTTTATTTTCTTTTAATATAACAGAAATAAGGTTTAAACATTTTCAAAAATTTCACTATATGTTAAATGTAATTTTAAGCTAAATAAGAGTAGCGTATCCCACGTTATTTATAAATATCATAGATCATTCTTGTAAAAACCAATCGATTATGCTTTAAAAGTAAATCCATTAAATGAAAAAGCAATATTACATCAAAAAATTTATTTAAAAATTTACACTATCTTCACATAAATTTTAATATAATAATTCCATTAATCTGCAAACATATCTTCTATTTTTTTCTGGACTTCTTTTTCAGTTTCTGAATTGAGTTTGTCAGGCAAGTTCTTAACAGCCTCCATGTCCATGTCAGGTGTCTCGTCGTCGGTGGCCGCTTGACCTTTGGCCTAAAAGATATGATTATTATGAATATTTATAATTTATTTAAATTCCTATCTTTTTATAATTGTTTCCTATTTTTTTTATAAATGTAATTGTATTTTTTCTACAATTTTTTTTTAATTCTGTTTAACTAACATCTTCTTTAATAAATGAGAAAAATTACTTCACTATTTCTAATGAAGTTATGTTCATAAGTAGATTAATATTTAGCTGAGTAACTTATTTAAATTGATGAACTACAAAACATAACACCTCTTTTTTCAATCTCAAAGAAATTTCGAGAACCATTATGCCATGTTGAATTTAGTATAAAACAGAGCAGTAAATCTAAGAAAAGAAAAAAAAACCTTTTCAAGCTGTATCTCCAGCTGCATAATAGCTCTTTCCAATCTATAATTGTCTGACACAAGCTGCGCCCAGCGTCTGCGTAAAGCACGCAATCTAGCTCCGCTCGCTGTCTGAGACCTTTTACGCTCCCAGTTCACTGATGCTATTTGTTTTCTGTGGCAATAGTTAAATGAAAGCACTGAATGTAGTGATGAAATCACATAATTTTTTTTCGCTTTACACTATATCCTGTATACAGCAGGGTGGACACAGGGAACATAGTGTTCTATTCTACCTTCCACCTAATTTTCGAGACATTGTGTGTTAAGTGGCAGAACTGAATGTGGTATCTTTCTGTATTACCAAAGCAAATAAAATTATAATTTTTTTTTCCAAAATATGGCAATAAAATATATGTTTAAGTCTTTTCAGTTACACATTACAGATATTTATTAACACTTTTATCAAGTATACTGCTATTATATAACTTAAGAAACTTTACGTGACTTTTCAACAGTAATCAAAATTAACAATTAAACAAAAAAATAAACCTCACCTTAATTGTGTATGCACATTTTGTGATCTAACCACTAGAGCTTGCAGCACATTAAGATAGGATCTCCAAGCTTCAGTACTATATTGTAACTGTAGTTCCAAGTTTAGTACACGAGTTGCTTGGTGGGATAGTTGTGCGTGAGAGTTGTCTACCGCCTCCCCCCAGGCCGTGGGCTCACCTAAACGGCCTGCTGGGGGTGGGGGGAGTTCATATCTGGTATTTAGAGGAAAATATTTATATAAATATTTTTTATATATGAATAAATGGGCTAATGTAATATGTGTAACATGTAAGTTAATCCAAAGGAACTGATAATTCACCTTATACCATTTAATGGCTAGCAATTACAAACTTTGTCCCACATACATCCTATTCTCCATACACCACCAGAAAAATAGCATGTTAAGTAGAGAATTTTTAAATTGCACTTTAAATTCCACCACTCAACAAGCAATTTTTTCATTTATTCATATTAATCTGGTGAACTATTTGGTTAATCTGGTGGTGAATCCCAAACTGTACAATATTATTTTTATTTTTTAAATTCATAAAATTAAAAATACATTAAAATAAAATAAATCAAATATATCAGCTTCAAGCTGAATCACACACACAGCAGGGTAGATAGAGAGAACCTTGTGTTAAGACACCCCCGTTTTCCACTTTCTGCCAAATTCTGGAGGCATTGCATGTTGATTGGCAGAACTCAACAGCACACTTTGCCTCAACACCAAGCAAAGAAATGGAAATATAAACATAAATAAATATTTCAGTTATTTGAGTGGGGATCAAAACCACAACCATCAAGTTACAGTCACAACCTTGGGCTGCTGCATCGCAACACCCTCTGTATGTATATCTGTATGAATATATAGTAAAAGATACATATATATTCTTAATAACTGCAAATCATTCTGACTGTGTTTAGATATAATTATTAATATTCAAAATATAGATCAAATTGTAATGTTCAAACATAATTGGCTGATTATGAAATTTGGTTTAATACTCATAAATATTAATATTAACAAATTTTAATTAATTTCACTAACTTAGAATGTATTACATTCATTGTACAGTACCTCTTCATAGAAAGTGGTTCCATAGGCAAACGCTGTTGAACACGTTCCATCTCTCGTTGTAAAGCTACAGTTTCAAAAGCCGTACTAGGTTCAGGTCCAGCGTTTTCAAGATAATTTTTCGTTGGTCTATATCTACGACACTCCTCTTCCACCATGGCCAAAGCCTGAAATATATAAACACCGAATTTATTACATGAATTCAATAGACATATTGGTAATTTTAAATGGAAATTTGAAATTATACTTACCGCTTCTCTCACTCCAGGATCATCGTAACCCTGGTCAATATATGGTAATGCATCTACAACAACTTCTCCAGCCATGTTTTAGTTTTAAGATTATAATTAATATTCGTGTTCGATAATTTATGCTTCACAAAACTTTACTGTTTATTATTAGGGTAAAAAATATAGCTTGTTGTTGACCAATTTATGGCTTTCGGTTTGCCAACTAAGCACAATTTACTTTTACGATGTAATATAAAATACAGAAGATGTAATGGGAATTATTAATATAATAATGTTTCTATAATCAAGAAAAGTGCAGTTCCAAAAAAAGTCAAGAAAAGAAACCATTAGCAAATAACAGCATTGTTTTGACGTATAAAAAAAGCGATAATGGGCGATAGACAATATTATGATTATGAATATCTAAAGAATATAGATTACATAAATTTGTAATCATCACAGTGTACGTAACGTCGATAGAGTTATTGTGATTTATTAAATTCGGCTCTACTTAATAGTCCACCCGTTATTATACGGCAAATACATAATACAAATCAATGAATGTTAGTGCTATAAATGACTTTACCTTTTGATGGTTTAAGTCCGAGTAAAGCGCTTATATGGTATTGAAGGATAATTTAATTAAAAATTTAGAGTAAAACAACAAAATTTTATAGCTGTATTTCAGAAACAGATGCTATGTCAGCTAGTGACCTTCATTTAAATTATAATGCTTGGTTTAAAATAAATTAATTGAAAACAATCAGTTTTCAATTAACTTTAATATGTAAAAAAGTCCATTCATTTAGGCATGAGGCAAATGTAAACAAAGAAATAGTCTTTCTCAAACTTTTATCTAATTTTTAAATTGCTATTGAATTTGATCTTTGAGTTATTCATATTTTTAACTATGAAAAAGTCAATAAATGACAAACAAAATAATCAGAAAACAATATAATCACAAAAAAAATATGAAAATATCTGGATACAGTAGTCTTGTATCAACAGATTGACCGATAGTAAAAATGGCGGATGTAATCTGACCTATAATTGACTAAACATTTTGATGTAAAATGTTCGCAGTCATGTTCTCTATCATTAATAGGTGATTGACGTATGATATTTTTGATACCGTAAATTAAAAAGAAATTAGTAAAGTAACTCTATCAATCGTGACCTATAAAATAACCTTTCTATTTGGTTACCTTTTATCTTACGGCTCCGTGAGTAGGGTCTGTAAAGTCTATTCTTCTAAATAACAATTAATAATTATATTATTTATCTGTGATTATGACATTGACAACCAGTTAAAACTTTAATTTGTTTTTGATGTAAATAAGTTAAGATTTTATTTCTTATTATAAAGATATTTTATTGGCAAATACGTGTAAAAAGCTTTAGTAATAAAGAGATTCAATTATGAATCAAGAAATTGCTAACATTGATTTGAATAAGGTATTTATTGTAACATAGTCGCAAAATCAATAAGTATAACTTGGATACCCAAGTGTTACACATAATTATTTATTTCCAGGTGGCTGCATTGCAGCAAAAACGTACATTGGCCTTTGTAAATCATTTTGTGATAAGTACTGTTCAATTTTTAAATAATTTTACAAAACAATGTGAACAGAAATTGATGCAATTTGAAAGAAAATTGGAGAAAATCAATGCAACAATGGTTTTATTAGAAGCAAAAGTGAGTAACTAGATTAGTAGACTACTACTTTACTTAAAAATATGAAGACAAAGTTTGTTAAATATAATATTTTTCAATATCACAGAAAACCTTTAGAACTTATGATATTTTTTCAGCTAACATCTATACCTGAAGTAAACAAAGAGCCAGAAAATACAAAATCTGAAATTGCTGTTAATGTAATAAAATTGAACGAAACTAAAGAAAAGCAAGATGAAAACCAAAAAACTGAGACAAAACCAGTAATAGAAAATACTAATGTTTCTAATAATACAGATTTAAATGTAAATAAAGTTAAACCGGAATATGAGAAATTTGTCAAAATGGTGCAAGTTGGTGTTCCAAAAGAAGCAGTAAAACTAAAAATATCAATAGAAGGCTTAGATCCTAATGAATTAGACAAAATTTTGTGATAGACATATTTTCGTAAAGTTTATAAAGTTTGTTATTACAAAGTTTTTATACTGGTGATACCCTATTTTTCAATGCCTAGCTTTTATAATTATTATAGTACAAGCTTAAAACTGTTATGATATATTTTATTAAACAATGTAAGTTACGATAAGGCCTATTATTTTTCCCAATTATTAACTTAAGTTAGTAAACAAAACAATTTATAAATTGTCATGGTAATTAGATTTTGGTCATACAAAGTAATTGAACTTATGGTAACTTGTCTAACTACACTTTTTTCCATATGTAGGAGTTGAGATTGCTCATCTTTCACTGAATTTTGAAAGCATTGTAGGTTTAGTGGCATGTGTGGCAGAACTGAATGTTACACATAGTCTACCACACTGTTGAGTATATTTATAACCAGTAATTAAACTTTGAAATGAAGTATTTATTAAGGTCACTTAAACTATAAAAGAAAAGTCATAAGAGATTTTAAACTTATTTATTAACCAGCTTAGAACTGGATCATCTGTCCCTTTCTCTTCTTGTCACCGCCCAATTCAAAATGCTTGCAGCGTTTAAGTGCGACTTGGGATCTCACTTTGCAGTCAGCACATTCAAGACGGAGTACAATTTTCTTGGTTGTCTTAGCCTATGACAAAAATTATAATATCACAAATATTTTTAAAAAAAATACTAACAAACTACAGAAAACAAATAAAAAAATTATATTAGCTATTCACTATACAAATTAACAGAATCCATCAGTCATATAAAAATTGTAACATTTTCGACGAGTGTTTTAACTAGTTACTTTATATTTAATTAATATCCTTTAAGAGAAAAGCTACATCTCAATTATGTATGCTACAAAATAAATTTGAACTTATATTATACTTGAAGAGAATTTAAAAAAGACAATGCCCATTATGATGGCAAACTTCTTTTTTTTGTTTTTAGGAGTTAATCGATTTGTGCATGACCATATGATATGTGAGGTTATAAAACCGATATTTACCTTCTTTTTGAAGATAGGCTTGGACTGACCACCATAACCCTGCTGTTTGCGGTCATAACGTCTTCTACCTTGGGCAGCGTGCCTTTCCTTAGATTTCTTGTACTGTGATACTTTGTGTACCTTGTGGACTTTGCATTTTTTGCAGTAGGTCCTGCGCTGTTTTGGTACGTTCACCTGAAAAATAAAGCCGCAAAATAAAAATATAACCGGCACTTTCAATATCGTCACATTCTAAAACTACTGCACTATTCAATTGATTAAGGTTTTAAGGATTTAACAAGATTTTAATGGATTTTTAAATTATAAACACACCATTTTGGCCTTTTCAGATATCAACCAACGAAACGTCAAACTAAAAAGAAAGATATGAACAAGTTGACACTGACAGCTTAGTATTTTTTTCTTAATAAATGTAAGAGTCAAGTTCTTACATTTTGAGGAGCCAAAAAAAATAAGGTACGATTAAATTAAATGCCTTTCCGTTCCAAATCCATAAAATAAGATAAATTATGTCATAATTTAGAAATAAATACTTTGAATCATTCTGTTAATCCTAAAAATACAATTTTTCGTTTTCAAAATTTAAAACAATAATAAAAAAGATGCTTTAAATGTTAAATACGTTATCCAAATATTATGTATTAATAACTTCGTAAAGACAACATATTTAACAATTTTGTGAAATATCGTAAATACATACAGTACTGCTTATTACTTATTTATTTATTTATTTATTTATTTATTTATTTATTTATTTATAAGGTCCACCAACAATTGATACAATTATTACATGCCATTAAAGAAAAAACAAAGTAAATTATTTCTAATTGCTCAATTATTTACAGCGGTTTATTGCTTTTATGAAGTGGCTACAATACTGAGATTAATAAAATAGTCCAGCATCTAAGCCAAATAATTTAAAAAACAACAAAATCATTTCGCGCCAAAATAATTGACAAATTATATCTTGAAAGTTTGTTTTCTTTATCGTGTTTGTTCTACAGCTGAAAGTATACATTGAACTTATTTTAAAATAATTTGTAAGTCAATACCATCCTCTTCCGGGCTTAAGAACATAAAAAATGAAGTTTTCTATTCCTGAAATTTCATGGCATAATAGAGACCCTGTTCTAAGCGTCAGTTTTCAACCAAAATGTAAAGCAAATGATCCATTACGTCTCGCTACTGGAGGAACTGATTCGCACGTTTTAGTAAATATTCATTGTATATCTAATGGCCGATTTTTCTTATTTTCAAGTACATATTTTAAAGGTGTCTGTAATATTTTAGATATGGTACATATCAATAACAGATTCAGGCTCCGTTAATTTAGAAGTAGCTGCCGATCTAACACGACATCAGAAAGCAGTGAATGTAGTTAGATGGTCTCCAAATGGACTGTACTTAGCGTCTGGCGATGATGAATCCATTATATTTGTATGGAAACAGAAACTCGAGGATCCTACACCATCTATTGAGGGTGAGGAACAATATAAAGAGAGTTGGGTTATATATAAGGTAATTAATAGTATATTTGAATTAATCAATTTGTGTTTAAGAATTTGTGATTGTGTTAAGACAATCTGTTTTCCACATACTGCATAATTAATTCCCACATGTTGTGCTTTATCTTGTTACCAATGTGGATACATAAATAATTCATTCTCTTATGAAATGGGAATTGAACCCATCTTACAGTTGGACACTGTGAATTATATATTATATTCATATAATTGTTTTACAGACACTCAGAGGTCACATGGAAGATATCCTAGACTTAAGCTGGAACTGTTCATCCACTCAACTTGCTTCAGGCTCTGTGGACAACAAGCTATTAGTATGGGACATAGAAAGAGGAAGATATAACTCCATAGTGACTGACCATAAGGGCTTTGTCCAAGGAGTGGCTTGGGATCCCAAAGGACAATTAATAGCTTCTGCAAGTACTGACAGGTATATTTTGTTTTATTTTATTTTCTTTATTTAGGGTAAAATACTCAGTTATAGAGGTAGCACCAAGGTTCTCAAGAAAAAATGTTTATTCTAATATTACAACAACTACATCTTCAGTAAAATGGCTTTAATAAATAAATATTATATATTTAATTTAATAAATAAAATAAATCATAAATGATAAAACAATTATTTTACATGGTTGAACCATTGCATGTCCTATGATAGACACAGGAATGAGTTACAAATAGGAAAGCTGCACTAGCTTATAATGAATTGTTTTAGATATGATCATGTTCTTTTTTATCCAAACTAGCATCACACCAATTTTTTTGCCTCTAAATCTTATAGTAAGGGAGTTATGGGGGTAACAACCCTTAACGCAAAAGTTTTTTCTCTCGGTATCTATTGGAAATATCTTGCTAGTACCTGTCATTCTGTGTATCTCTTCATTGTGGATTCAATCAGCTAAGCTGACTTTGCATATCCTACGAAGAGATGCTATGTTAAATTATGTAACATAAGCTTAATAAACAACTTAAAAATATATCTACAATTATGTAAAAGGATTTTTTTTTATTCTTTTAGAGTGTTCCGCACATTTGATGTATCAACAAAAAAAGTTGTGTCTCGGAGCAGTAAGGCAGTTCTACCATTTCCAAAGGAGCATCCATTGCACGGCACCAGTGTTAGACTTTATTATGATGATACATTACAGACATATTATAGAAGGTTAGACTTCAGCCCTGATGGATTGCTTATTGCTGGTAAATTTAGCTTCCAATTATTTTTAATTATACTAATAGTACAAATATTTATGGGTTAGAAGCCGTTGTGGTGCAGTGGTTGACTGTAAACGCAATAGTTTTGGGTTCAATTCCCATTTGGAGATAACAAGACAAAGGGGGCATTTCTGCAAGTTAACACACAATATCTCTAGGATAGTGCAAAGGATGAGGAACAGAATTACTTAACAACATAGTGGGACCTCTCATGAAGCTAAAAACAACAAAAAACAATATTAATGTTGCCTAATTCAGTTTTTTTAAATATATTTATTTTTACTTTTCCATGATTATCAGCTTTAATTACATTATATATTTATCTACTCCTTAAACTAGGCTTATAACTAGATATTATTATCTAGTAATGTAATTAATCATTTTCAGAAATAGGTAAATTTATATGTGAAGGCTTTTTTTATATGTAATGGTTGTGGGTGCAATTGCTACTTGGGACAGTGACATTATTATGTTATTAATTTGTTCCCTTGCCCTTAAAGACAAAGCAAACCAAAGTTAATTTCCACCACTCAACATACATAATATGTTTTTTCTTAATTAAAGATATGTTTTGTTTTGTTTCATTTCAGTGCCTGCTGGCAGGATTGAGCCTGAGCAAGGGAAGTTTGATATGAAACCAATTAATGCTGTTTATATTTACACAAGATATTCTCTGAAAGTGTAAGTTATTCCATTTAATTTTTATATTGTATTTTATATAATTTTTATCTTTCACAAAAGATATATGTTCTTAACATAAAAGACATAAAGTTTTAAACTTTAACAAAAAAATCAAGTCTTATGAGCTGTATAACAAAATTGTCCAAAATATCTCTTAAAATTGAATATTCCTCTATTGTATTACCTTTTTAGGATTCCTTATTTCAAAAGGAAAAATGAGAACCCTTATACAATCACTTTGTTGTATGTCTGTTAAGATCTGTTTTCATAAAAATGGAGCATTGATAAAATTAAACTTTTAAGTCAATGCAATTAAAGATCACTCATCATCGTTTTTCCTTTAATTCTTTTGAAATTTGCTGCGTCAATAAGACCTATAGGATTTTGTCTTATTCTCATTGACTTAAAATTATGAAATTTGCTATGATGGGAAAACTTGCAGTAATGATAAATAAAATTTATTAAAAAATTGGTAATTTTATATTTATATCACAGAAAAAACATTACAAATAAGTACATCATGTAAGATAGGAATGGCTCAGTGGTCAAGGCACTTGGGCGGTAAACAAAAGGCGTAGGGTCTAATTCCTTTTAAATCGATTTTTGATTTTTGATTTTGAATTTTGATTTAAAATTATATTGTAGTAGTGGCCATACAATAAATTGACTTGAAAATGAAACAAAGTTAATAAATATAATTATTATTCTTGAAGAGTTTGATTTAATTAAATTGCCATATTTTTTTTAGGCCTGCCTGTATTCTACCATGTGCCGACCCACCACTAGTGACCCGGTGGTCGCCATGTTACTACCACCTGCGCAAAGATGGCCCAGCACCAGCATTCCCTAATAAAAGAATGTTACTGGCAGTGGCCACGAGGCGATCATTAATGTTGTATGATACACAACAGAAAATACCAGTGGCACTACTGTCTGATGTGCATTATACTAGGTATGATACCATAGCATATAAAATAAATAAATAAATCAGCTTTATGCTGATATGGAGAACCTAATGTTAAGACACTTTGTTCCCCACTTTCCGCCGATTTCTCGAGGCGTTGCATGTTGAGTTGCAGAAATTAACACCGCGCTTTGCTTCGACACCAGAGCGAAGAAATATCATCATCATCATCATCAACAGCCATCTATTGTCCACTGTTGGACATAGGCCTTCCCCAATTCTCGCCACCACACCCGATCTTCAGCTTTTCGGACCCATCCGCTTCCGCGAAGAAATATATATCAATTTAAATAAATATTTCATTTTCTCGAGTGGGGATTGAATCAATTGTGTTAACAGTCACACATTGTGCCCCTGCGCTATACTGGCCTCACCATAATTTTTTTATTGTTTAAAAAAAGGTCGTTTTTTGCTTTGCACAGTAGGTAGAGGGGTAGTAGTGTTAAGACAGTGTTCCCCGATTAAATTATTTATAATTCAATAATTTCATATAATTATTCCAGATTAACGGACTTAACCTGGTCACCAGATGGTCGTGTCTTAGTAGCGTCCAGTACTGACGGGTTCTGTTCAGTTGTTTCCTTTGGGGACGGGGAACTTGGAGAAGTGATCGAAAAAACTGAAGAATCTAAAGAATGTCCTGGTATGTTTTTTGGTTATAAATGTAGCGGGATTCAAACCCGCGCTTCAAGGCTCAAGGGCTTGTTGTAATTTTAAGCCATAGGTTTTGAAATGAAATATCGAAAATTATATATTTTTTTAATACATTTGTAATGGAAGAAGTTAAAGTTTTAAGTTAAGAAGAAAAGAACTAGAGTTCTTTTTATTTTTTCAATTACTTTTTTATATATGTTTAATAATTTAACATTGACTATGAAAAATTATATTAATTTTACATTTTGCCAACATTTGTTCTTTAACAAAACAATTTATATAAAAAATTCCAGAGCCCATGGAAACAAACGATGAACTACCAACTGAAAACGACGAAGAACCAAAAAAAATTGAAATTAAACATAAATCAAAAATTGATTCATTCATTAAATTCAAAACTCCCAGTGAAAAATCACCTAAAAAAGCCAAAATTGAGTGCAAAGATCAAAAAACACCAGTAAAAATAGACGTTTTGGTCGAAACGGCGATGCCATCTTGGTCAGATAACTCAAGCAACGATATTATAAAGCCCATTGGAAAAGAAGATGAAATAACTATTATAGAAGACAGTGAAGATATAAAATTAGTGTATGAAGAAACGGAAGGTACAAAATCTGAAACGCAATCACCTAAAGACAAGAATGATGGGAATTCAAATGAAATTAAAAGTAATAATGTTTCACCGCCAAGTAACTTCTTGAAACAGGCAAAAGTGACTGATATTAAACAGGCGGTCACTTTAAAATCTGCACCGAGCCCTAAAGCTCCGAGACGAGTCAACTTTGTCACTTTGTCCAGTCCTAAGAGTAGTAAGAAGAAATAATTATTTTATGATTCATCATCAGTTTTTTTAAATTTAAATATTGTATTATAGTTTTTTATATGTGTGTGTGTAGAAGTAATATGAATTGTTCATAAAATAAAAGATATATGAACATAATAGATATGTTAATTTTTATTTATACATATATATATTTATACAGGATATATTATCCTGTAGTGTACAGAATGTCGTGTGTTTGTTTAGGTATAAAAGATAATAAAGTAATTTACCTCAAAAAGTAATAAATAAAAAACAGACAGCATTGATAGATGCATTGTGGAACGGTGTTTTGAAAAAATATTTCAAGTGAATGTTGGAGTTCAGGTTTCAGTCTCCATATGTTTGACTAGCGGACGCGCGTAGCTTCTCCTGCTTATTTGCCCCCATAGGTGTGTTCTAATAAACCATGAAACACATGTTCAATGAAATATTTTTAAGTCTAAATTTCAAATTTTATAACAATCGGTGCCGATTTAAATTTGTTTCCATACAAACTTTCAACTCCTATTTCATCCCTTTAGGATTAAAATTTTTCAAAATTCCTTCTTAGTGGATGTCCAGATTACGAAAATAAACATCTTTCTAAATTCCACATTTCTACGCACAGCAGTTACGGCTGGGCGTGCGTATTCATCGGCCGTCACTAATAGGTTCTAACAATAAATCGTAATCGTAATAGCAAGAGACAAGTGTTCACGTCTCGTGTTTCATTTTCTGTACATTTCTAAATATTCCATTCCATAGTGTGTGATTAAGATTAAAAAATATATGAAAATTGGATGTGGCGCAAAATACTTCATAGTTATGGCAATAAGACAAAAGCGTCAAGCGAAATAAGATGTGTGATGGCTCTTTCACTGACTACGTTTCATCTTAACTCGGGAACTACTAATACTACAGTGTATTTTAGATTTGCCACTTCCAAAATTTAAAATATCAGTAAAAAAAATTCTGACAAGTAAAGCTTATTACACTGTTCAAGAATACTTAGAGGACAAACATGTATGGAATTAATGTCTATTGAATGTAATGCAGGATAGCTGCCAACTAATGTAATAGATTGTACCATTGATTTTGAAAAGAGCAACTGTTGAGTTTCTTGCCGGCTCTTCTCAGCAGAACTGCCTTCCGAACCGGTGGTAGCTTTTTGTTCATATGTTCATTCGACGATTCAAAAGTGTTTATAATAATTGCCTATTTGAATAAAGAATATTTTGAACTTGAATTGAATTACTACATTAATATAATTTGTAAGTACTTTTTTGCAGTCATTGAGAAAGGTCGTTAGAGAAGATTTGTATATAAGCCATCTTGAGAATAGATATTTTCTTTATTGTTTTAAATATTAAAAAAAAAACATGATACTTTGAAAACCTGCATAATTTCACTAGAGTAAGGGGAGGTAATGAACAAAAGAAGTATAAAAGGTAAACATTTTAATAAATATTTACAATTTAGCTGAGGTTTTATCACATTTCAAATAAAGAAATTATAATATAACAAAAATATTTTCCATTGTCCATCTGTACTTACCTGTGACACTCCATTACAAAATTTTAGGAAAAAAACAACTTTAACAATACTTTTATTATTAATATTGCTCTGATATGAGATAAATTGAAACATTCAGCTTCAAAACATTATTATAATATATTTGATTTACAATAACCGAGACGACGGTTGTAACTTCGAGTCCCACTCACGGGAAATAATTAATTTTATTTTCTCAACCTGGTAAAAAGACAAGGTGTGGTGGTGAGTCTCTTAGCGCGTGGTGAACGGAGTGTCTTGACACTAAGTTCTCTCTGCCTACCCTGCTATATGCTAGATACAGCGTGAAGCTAAAAAATAATTCAATACACAGTTTTATCTACATTGTATCCTCCATTAAAGTACAAGTAGTTTTAATTTTAATAATGTATAAATACATACAAAATGTATATAACGTAAAATGCTAGACCGATTATGATGTGGCTCGCGGTCGTAAGGCGACGATCGCAAGTTCACAGTTCATCGGTAGAGACGTGCAAAATCGCGTAGCAGACGAGCTAATTCCTTACATTTCTCCGCCCTGGAAAATAGTAAGAAAAATTTCATTGACGAGAATAAAAGCATATTAAAAAAATATTATTATCCTGTAAGAAAAACAACCATTACTTTTTGCTACACATGTGTCTTTCCTAGAGAGAAATTGTGTACATAATATGTATTATGTCAGTACCCACCTCATAGCATACTGGTGGAACTGCCAACACTGGTGCTCAGTTGCGGAGGGCGGTGACGGCGGTAAACGCCGCAAAGCGCTCTGCAACCAGTCCTCCCCTCCGGATATGGGTAGTAAAGCTTTTTGAAAGGTTAGCAGCTCGTGGAGGACCTCGGCTACCTGAAAATTAGTTAAGAATATAGAATTTTATGCATATTATATTATAATACATGTTTATGTACAAAGAAATCACACTGAGATTCATAGACTCAGTTTTGCACTAGACAGTATATTATAAATAAAATCTTTCGTTCCTTTCAAGAAATAATTAAAAATATATAATTTAAATACGAGTTCCATCCATTATTAAGATGAATTTTATGCTATTCCTATTTTCTGGGGAATAACGGCATTTTATACATAACGTGATAAAATAAATAATTTTTAAATTCTTGTTATGTTTTTTAAGGCTTTTTTAATATAGTAATTTAGCTTCATGCTATATCCCTAGCGAGGTAGTCAGAGAGAACGGACTGCGAAACGCTACGGCAATACATTTGTTTATTTTTATGTTACAATAATAAAAGTTTACTAAAAAAAACAGAATTGAGGCAATTCATATGCCACGTTTTGTCAATTTTAATAATATTACCTGTTGAATGGCGAAATTAACAAAATAAAATATTTAAAAAATAAAAAAATTCTTGGAGTGGGGATCAAAAACAACCATTACATTTACAAACAGTCATAACATTATGTTTTTTAATATATATTTTTTTCTATTCAACTTACATCGGCTATCATACAAGGGTGTAGATGAAAAACGCATCCCTCCAACAGTGAATAAGTGAGGGTCTCTCCATATTGCATTAAGACTTTGCTTACTTGTCCTGAAAGTAAAATTGCTATTTAAAAAAAATGTTTTATGTGCAACACTTAGAAAGAAACTAATATATAGAAACAATAAAAACAAATTACGTAGTAACAAATTACGTAGTAGAACTCGAATCCATACCTCTAAAAAGCTGACCACGCGTTTTAATCAACTAAGCTATTCTATTATGTTTAGAATGCAAGGACATTATCTAGAAAAAAAAAGTTTCTAGATATTTTTCTTTTCTCAGTCTTCTTGAATTGAGAGAATTCTTCTTGAATTTGTACCCACAGCTATCTAATTTGATTAATAATGTCAATTAATTTTATATTTAAACGTGTTGAATGGCGTAACTCGACGTATTGTCTTCTAACCAGAGCGAGATAATTAAGTTGTGAGGGTATACTCAATGCTACGCTTCGTCTTACAAACACTAACCTTTAAGCAGCTGATCGTCAGTCTTACTGGAGTTGGCGAGTCTGGTGAAGTCGTAGAGGAACTTCATTAGGGAGCAGTTGGCGTCGCGGTGGTCCAGGGTGCACGCGGCGCTCGCCACCTGCAGCACCTGCTGCAGGGCTCCGCTAGCGCCCTCCGCCTCTGCGCTCAGGAGGGCTTGAGGACTCCTTTGCAGGTAGCTAATGAGAACAAATTGTTTTTATATTAAATGTCTTGGTTTAATTTTCTAGCTACAAGTGAATACATTGCAATTTTACAATGTATTCTATTGCATTGAAAAAGAATTATCGAATTAAACAGGAAAAAAAGTCAGATATACATGGATAAGGACAATATATATTGTACTTTTAAATTTTGATAGTATATAGATAGATAGTATCGTATATATATATAAAAATAAAGAAATAAAACTAACCGAACACACAATCTGAACAGATCATCGACCGTATCCGGATTATCCTTCAGACCATCTTGCATCATCAGCAGTTGCAGTGCTCTCGGCAACAACGCGTGTAACAACTCTTTCAATTCCCTGTGTATTTGAATATTTTGCGGTTGAACGTTGTCCGGGGGTGCCAGTGCGTCCGCCATTACCGCCGCTAAGTATAGAAGGCAGGAATGCGGTTTTCTTGAATATAAATTGGGTAGAACCGCTGCTAATTGTGGTAACAGTTCAGCGGCATGGCGTCCTGTACTGCGTATTATGAAACGTATGCAACGGCACGAACGTTCCATTATCCGGCCCTCGTTCACGTATCTGTTGGCAACAAAATAAACAAGATAGTTTCCAAATCCTTACATCATTCTCTTTCAAACAATGTTGTGATGTGAAGCTAGCTAGAGTTAAGATTACTGACTTGTCCATGACGGCGCGTACCACGGGCCAGGCGTCGCGCGCGGCCGGCATAGCAGGGTGCGCGGCGGGCGGCGACGCGGGCGGCACGTCCACGTCGCGGAACAGCGCCGCCAGCCGGTCCAGGTACAGTGCGGGGTCCGCGCCCGCCGCCCCCGTTCCCGTCGCGCCAGGCCCGCTGAGAGCGCGGAGCGCCTCCAGCTGGAATGATGTGGCTTCTTGGATCGCTATGGTTAGCTGTTGGAACAAAAAACTATTTGATAGATTAAAAAAAAGGTTTAAATATTTTATTTCTCATATAGCTCAAATATTGATTTGTAAGATGATACCAGAGTATAATTAATTGACATGTGTGGATATTAATAATTATATAGACAAAATCATTTTATATAATATAAAGGAAGGCATACTAAATTAATATACAGCTTCTTTATAAATAATCTTTGAATGTAATATAATTTGATCTTGCGACACTGATAAGTGTAAATGGTAAGATATTACAACTAATGAATGAAGTGGTATACATAGGAAGTATGTTCAGTAGAGATGGATGCGGAAAGGCGTGAGACGCCTGCCGCGGGCACACTGTGCAACGACACTGACCTGGTGGTGCGGCAGCCGCGAGAGCGCGGCGGCGAGCGCGCGCAGCAGGGTGGAGGCGGCGTGCGGCGCCAGCGCCAGCGCGTCGGCAGCGCNCTGCCGCCGGCATGCCGCGCAGATGCTCTAATAATACATATATTGTTTAATCACTTCTCCATATTGGATTAAATCTTGTTAATTGTCTATTCTTATATTTATATACTATCCCCTAAAGAATTATAAATGTTTTTTTTCTTTTACAGGTAAACAATTTTCTTTTTTATTGTATGGTATTAGTTAAATATACATTATTAATAAATCTTTTTTTAATTCCCAAATACTATCTGGTTCTTATTACAAGATCAAGATTCCACAGTATTATATCTTATATATATAAAGCTAAATAAACTATTAATACATTCATATATTTATAAAAAAAATCATGTAACGGGATCTTAATCCGCTTTACAATGTCTTGAACGATACCCAAGAGGCACGGGTTTAAATCCCTCAACCTTCTCAAAATTTTTAATATATTTAAAAAATATATATAAACCATTACCTGTAAAGCGCTAGCAGCTGCACTGGCCAATTTTGGATCTTGTAAGGCACGCAACAGTACTTGCAAGCACGGCTCCAAACACTCGGGGTGTCTCTCAATCCATTCACAGAGCTCCCCGAGTAGTAAGATACAAGTTTTTCTCACAGCCGGATGTGCATTTTCAGGCATCGCTAGTATTGCTTCTACCACTTTTGGTACAAATTCGTATTCATCACTGTAAATCGAAAATACAAGATAATATAATAGTAGAGGTAATATGTACATAACAGTTATGGACTAAGAAAGCTTAAGGTCGTCGTGGCGTAGTAGTAGCCAGTAGCACGTCGTTGAGTTCCGCCACTCAAGACGCAACATCAAACGTTCAAAATTCGGCAGAAAGTGGGGAATACAGTGTCTCAACACTAGGTGACACCTGTCTACCCTGTTGTGTGCAGGATACAGTTTGAAGCTACATAAAAAAAAAAAAACCAATAAACTTAAATGTGGTAGAGAAACAGTTGCTGACAGCAATTATTATAGAATTATATAGAATAGCTGCTCTGGTAACACAAAATGTGATGTCAAGTTCAGGCCATTCAATCACACAATATCTCAAAATTGGGTAGAAAGCAGAGAATAGTGTCTAAATACTATATTCAATAGTTATACAAGCTAAAATAAACACTCACGGCAATATATTCTTAGCGACAGCCTTCATCATGAACAGTGCAGCTTCGGTCTGTTCCCATGGCAAGTCAGCCTGAAGGACAGCAAACATTTTTTTGAAAACTGAACTTGAACCCACTATGAAAACTACGTCTTTTACAAGTAGCATCACTTTCGATCTGAACTCCTGAAAATAAAAAAAAAATCAAATATTAATAAAAAAATATTTTAATGAAATAAATTATAATCTGAAAAATATTTAAAAATAAGTATTTAGAAACTATTATATCTGACTTTTATGAATAAGAAATTGTTAGTCTCTTAACTCTTAGTGTGAAATAATAAATTCATCAACTATTTTTATAGTTATCATAATTTTTGAAAATCAAAATTTCGGTGGAAATTGGGCAATAGTGTCTTAACACTAGGTTCCCTGCTTACCCTGGTACCTGCGGGATACAGGATAAAGCTAATATTAAAAATAATAATATTTTTTTGTATTCATATCAGAAAAAAACTAATTTTACAAACAACACAAATAAAAAACTTTGTGTGTGTAATAAGTATAAACAATAAATTACCCGATTGAAAACAATGTATTTAATTGACTTCTAAAGTTTTTATACATTATATATTTTTTAATAACAATATTACCATTTTAATTATTAAAGTTGAAAATTGTCTGACTTCATATATAATGGTGGTGGATTCAATCTCTACTCAGCAAAGTTGATATTTAAATTGTTTCCATTTCTTGGATCTTACAAGTTTGAGTTTTTGAACTCAAGACACAAAGGCACAAAATTGAGAATAGTGTGTTATCACTATAATACCTCTACTTAACCTGTTAAATGTGGGAAATGTATCAAAATGTAAAGCATATATTTCATATATTATAATTTTGAATAAAAGAAATTTAAACTTACATAGAATTCATCTCCCTCATCAAGTAGCCGAGTGTGATCTGGTTCACATTGACAATGCCGAGCTAGGGCTTCTATAAGCCTTTCTATATGAGGTTTAAACGTATCTGTTAGAGGCTGGTAATCTCTATTGTATATTTCTTCTGATAAACGATACCATAAGTTAAATGTGATTTCAGCTACCTAAAAGGAAGTAATTTTTTTTAACATTTTATGACAATATTAAAATATTCCTAGGTTTGGGGACTCATTTTTCTATAGTTTGTTAATGTTTTAAAATTAAATCAATTATTTGACTGTATGATTACTATAAAAATAAATAAGTGTCAATTTATTATTATGTGTGACATTTTTGTAAATAATTGAATTTAAGTAAATAAAAATGTAATGTAAAGACACCTCATTCTCCAGATGTTGTCTAACAACAGGAAAATGAAAATAATTTATAATACATAATCTTCTAAAGCTATTAAAAGAGGGTGCCATAATTATATTATTAATAATTTGTTAATTAATTATAAGTAATACTCATTTACAAGTAACTTACATCATAATAATGGTGTCCAACACACACCAGAGCTAACTCTAAAGACCTAACAGCAAAATGAGTGCCACCATTTGCAGCGGTCAAAATAATTTTCTCTAAAAATGTTTCCGCTAGTTCAGTGAAAACCCTAGCATAATTTGCAGCTTTTTCCTCTTCCTCATGAGCAACTGCCATATGGTAGCTTTCTTCTAAAGAAGAAACACTTTCAAATAATAATTTTTCTACTTCTGGATTATTGTTATTTTCCTCCAAACAGTGTAGGATTGTACATATACAATCTGAGGCAGCATCATGAAGCATGTTTATAGAGTTATGATCCCTTAAAATCTGCAAACTAAATCCTATAATAGCATTCTGTGGCACTTCCTCTATGCTCATAGCTCTTACTTGTATCCACGAAGTCATACATTTAACTACTTTTAATGCTATGTGAGTATTCTGGGAGCTATTCAAAGATTCCTTTAGAAAAAATGTCACTATCTGAGAATTGGCTTTTAATTGAAACTTAATTTCTTCTCTGCGATTTTCACCAAGTTTAAGACTTGTTGAGTCAATTTCTTGAGGTAAAACTGTTAACACTTCTAAAAGAGCATAGTCATTTTTGTTTGAGAACAACTTAATAAGGTCACTAACACAATTTGGCCATGAAGTCATTTGTAGAGCTAAATTAGCTAATGCTAAAGAGAGTTGAGTAAGAATCGCTGGAGTGGTGTCAGGAGCAATTCCTTCCAAATGAGCTATCAAAGAATTTCGAAGTGACACCACAGCCTCTTCCGGCAACTCCGATAGATTGTGCTGCACTTTAGACCTCATAGTCTGTGCAGCAAAGTAACATGATTGAACATCTTTCTTCTGTTGCAAAAGTTGATCAGCTATTTTCCATGAATGTATCTAAAAAATAAACGTGGCCAACAATAAAACGATTTAAGACCGAGGAGATTTATACTTAACAAATGTATTAAAAAAAACATAAATACAAAGAATACATACGGATTTTTGTACGTCTGCTAACCAAATAGAAGCCTTTTCCTTTTCAACTTTATTGGGGTTATCGTACAAGGCGCTAATGGCCTGGTATATCGTATCCATTGACGGAGCCTCCATAGCGGTAAGAACAAAATCCACAAGATAAACTTAGTATCTTTCACTATTTACAAGAAACGAGAGATTCATTACTGATCATATTATAATTAAAATTAATAATAGAAAATGCACTGTATATAGAAATTACAATAATCAAACAACGTCAGTCAAACCGTCAAACCACAAACAATCAAAGTAGTGCACAGATAATAATTGCTCTTGTTTTTATTTAGCTAATTTACGGCGCTATATCTTACCTTTTTTTGACGGCGCGGTAATGTGCAGTATGAATAATTTAAATGTAAAAAAAATACTTTGAATATTATTCATGAAATATGGTTGTTGAAATAACTTTAGAAAGAATTACGGCACCAGTGTGAGTTTTTACTATTAATACTACTTTAAATATTATTGATTATTCTTTATCTTATAAAATGTTTTTTAATGAATAATGTTCCCTAACGTGCTTTCATGTAAGCCATTATTGTTACGGGCCCCATAATATAACTTTATGTACTTAATGAACTAACGTAACTTAGTCTGTGATAAATCTTACTGTCAAGTTCAATGTCTAAATTAACCATACAGCTGTACAGTCTGTGGTTAAGTTAGGCAATAGATAAGTAAAGTTAAAAGGATATCGAATCAAAGATTATAAAATAATAAACAGCCAGTCAACCACAAATGTTTTTCACGGCCGTGACAACTTATCGAGGAGTTTCTGCATTTGCGAAACAAGCGTACGTAAGAGCGGTACACACGACATTAGCAACTATGGCTCCTATAAAGGTATATACAAATATACTCATAGTAAAATTACATAACTTTGTTTAATTAAATATGTTTATTTTAAGGTTGGTGACAAATTGCCGGCTGTTGATTTATTTGAAGATTCTCCGGCTAATAAAGTGAATTTGTGTGAATTGGGCGCTGGGAAGAAAGTGGTACTTTTTGCTGTACCCGGCGCGTTCACTCCTGGCTGTTCTAAAACTCATCTCCCAGGATACGTTCAAAGTGCTGATAAACTGAAATCCGAAGGAGTTTCCGAGATTTTGTGTGTGTCCGTAAACGACCCCTATGTGATGGCTGCTTGGGGAGCCCAGCATAATACAAAAGGAAAGGTAAATTGATTGAATTATTTAAATAATTAAATAAAATGTAATCTTAGTTTCGAACTTCATACTAATTTCAGTTATAATTATAAATAAAATAAATATATAAATAGTATAGATAAGTTGTTGCTAACATACTGTATCGAATGACCTCTAACCTTGTGTGAGTTGTTCAATATTCTTACATAAATGATGAACCTCTTTTGTATATTTGACAAGGTTTCCCTTATTGGAAATAATTTGAATATTGCTGGTAAATATTCAAATGATGATCAAAATTACTTACTATTTTGAGTGGTGATTGAAACAACAAAGTAATAGTCTACATTCTTATTGAATGTGATAGTTGTGTGTTAAATTTACACTTAAGGCAATAAATTATTTTCATTTCCTCATTCTGTTAATACAACAAATTGAAGCATTGCCTTTTATTCTGCACTTTCCAATCAATATTTGAGACATTCAATGTTAATGGTGAAACTGAATGCTACATTTTGTCTTGTGGAGTGTGGAAATGAAAATATTCATTTTCCCAAATGGGGATTATACAATCCCCACTTGGGAAGCTATTACCATCACATTTACAAAGAGATGTCCCAATTAACCACAATATCTTTTTTATTCGAATAATCATTTATTTCTATATTTTTTCTGTGTCAGGTCCGTATGCTAGCTGACCCTAGTGGCAACTTCGTCAAGGCCTTAGATCTTGGTGTCAATCTTCCCCCACTTGGAGGACTGCGTTCCAAAAGATTTTCCATGGTCATCAATGACAACACTGTTGAAGAATTGAATGTTGAACCAGATGGAACAGGGCTTTCTTGCTCCCTTGCAGATAAGATCAAGCTGAAGAAGTAGATTCCTACTAATAGCTTACTTTGTTTCTCATTTAATATGTGATCAACACACCTAGCTTTATTCCAATCTTAGACTGTCTAAGCACCCCTTGTGATAATGTCTATTAAATATATGTATAATGCTTTATAATATTATCTCTTTGTTTTATTTACATGCCTTTGAATATGCTGGTCTTAAACAAAGTAAAACATAAAATATCATATTGGAATCTAGATGGTATAATAAAATTAGATGATATACTTACAAAGTAAAAAATGGTAAATACGTGAATTTGTGTTGTTTATTCAATTTATATGGTATATATTATATACCACAGTTTTGTAATAAACTATATTATGATTAGTAGTTCTGGCTATCGTTTAATACCACCGGCACCTTATGAAGTAGTAGTAGGCTGTAAAAGTCCAGTTCATGCTATAAACGTCCAAATGACACTTGACGTATGTCAATGTCATGGTTCTTGATGCTTGTCAAATTTGCGAACTCGTAGGGGTTGGGACTTAATGTTTATTTTGCCATAAAATATGTTACTATGACTAAAAGACGCGAAAATGTTTAAGCAGGTGCAGTATTGCGGCACAGTGTTCTTCTTTTTAACGTTAGTTTATATAACTAGGATAGTTTTAAGTGAAATATTCGAAGATGAAAGCTCCGAGGTGGACGAGTGGCTGGACCAGAACGATCTTGGAGAATACAAAAAACTATTTAGAGATTTGGGTAAGTTGTTCTTTTATTTATGAAAAAAATATAAATTTGTATATATTTTATTTCTATTAAAGCTAAATATTCTATATTTGTTAATATATCGCATAAATAATATGCGCACAAATATATTAATAATTAATTAATATGTAAGACATTAATATGTACTGGGTAGGTTTAATTATTTAAATCCAATGTATGATAAATGTATAAAATGTTGAGTGATTTAAGGCAATCAGAATATATTAGCATATAAATTAACATTTATTTAAATTATATATATATATTACTGTAATAATTAAATCTTTATCATCTAATTAACGGAATTAACTACAGGAGGCCAAAGCAGTAGTAATTGCATTTTTTAATTTCCTTGCGTAGGGGCCATGCTAATCTTCTCATCCATAAATAAAGAACTAAACTGAACTGAACTCTTTAATTTTCTTATATTTTTTAAATTATGATGAAGTGAGTTAGAAATTCTATATTCTAATTCTATTCTATTCTATTCTATTCAATTAAATAGTTTCATTTAAAATTCAATTAATTTAATATCATATTAACTTATTTAAACTTGTATAAATATATATTTTTTTAGCTTCACACTTTATCTTACATGAAGCAGGGTATGAGATGAACTTAATGCCAAGACAATTCATTCCTCACTTTTTGTCCAAATTTGAGATATAGTATGATGAGTGGCCAAATTCAATGCTGCCTTCTATCTTACGAAAGCAGAGAAATAAAAGTAATTCATTACTCCTAATTGGGATTTAAGCGCACAATCATGCTGCTATGCCACTGATACTAATGAACTTGTATGTACTTCTATAAAACTTATTTGTTTAGATTTTTTTTTCAGAATAGTGTTTAAAATATGAAAAATAGTATCGGAAATAATGAGTAATGAACAGAGCTATTGCTTAATGTGTTACTATTTCAGCCAGACCAATAAAAAATGACATAAAAAGACCCATAAATGTGTGAATATAATGTTAAAATAATTAATAAATAGTTTGATTTTATGAATCTATATATTATTTGAAAAAATAAAGTAATTAATTTATGCCTATGTATAAAATAAGCAAATTTTAACTTCTCTTCTGCTTACGACCATGGGAGTTTATTTTAAAAGAATGATATGTCTCTATTAAAAAAAGTTGAGAGTAGTATCTTTTTTTGATAAACAACAAAAATAGAAACTAATATGAGATTAATTTATTTAATATTTCTCTTATACTAGAGTATAGAGTATTATGCAGACATAATACTCTACATAGTATTGCTAAATTTATATCCACTTCAAAGTAATAATATTCCCTTTTGCTTTTTTACATAATGAAAAAAAAAAGAAAATTGTACAACAAACCTATAATAAAATATAATTCATACTATCATAAGGGCGAAACCCTGGGTCCTCCTGACGTCACCGCCCACCTTACACAATTTGGGGGTGTAAATGTACAATTCGGGGGTGGGCGGCGGCAACCCTCAGTCGCGATCCAACACTGCACCGGGCGCACGTATCGTCTCTCCCCTTATCTATAAACATAATTAAATATGACAGCATTTCTTTTTTATGTGATAAATAATATAAAATTGCGATGTTTTAAAGTATTTTTAAACTAAAAATATATATAAGTACCGTAGCGTGCCTTGTACGGTCGATAGTGGTTTCGCTTAATAGTAGACAATAACACTGAGGTTGTATCAATATGTGGCAATTCGAGGATTCTGAGATTTGCTCAATCGGCATGATACATCCTTCGCACAGCCGCCACTCGGGCCTGTCTCTGCTGTCTGGCATGTCCACGTTTTCAGGTAACCAATGTAATACGTGTTGACTGAGTTTCTTTGTTACATAAACACCGTATTTGTTTTCTTAAAAACGGTATTTTGAACGACATTATATTTAAGTTGATTTATTTGTCATAACATAGGTTTTTGTAGTTACTGTATAGTGTGGAAGGATATTTATTTATTGACGGCTCTTATTCATTCAAATTTAGGCAGGGTATAATCTCTTTATTGTCACGATACTTATACTACCGATATGAGACCAGTAGATACATGCGTGTGACTAAAAGCGACGGATTGTGGGTTCGATTCCCACCTGAGGAAATGAAATATTTAATATTTTCATTACTTCGCTCCGGTGTCTAGAGTCAAAGCGCGGTGGAAAGTGGTGAACGGAGTGTCTCAACCTACCCTGCTATATGCGGGCTAAAGCGTGAATAAATAAAATAGCTAACTTCAGTACCTTATTTCTTACATGATATTTAACTGTATCCTAAGTTGAAATTGCCGCCGGTCATTGATCTGTAGGCAAAGGCACAACCTTAAATCACCATTCATAAAATTATGAATTTTTACAGCATTATGTTACATAAATTGTACTAATAACTATTATTTTTTATTGATTTCTTGGAAAAACAACAAAATAAATTATAATCATTTACATATTTCCAATATAACAAGCGCTAAGCGTTTATTAAAAACGGTTATAATTTTATATGTATGTCCAAAATCGAATGACTGTCGCATCGAGTTTTAATTTAATTATCGGCTATGCCCATACATACTCGTACTCTATAATAATATTCCATAGCTCATCTTTTTTATTATTTTGAACACCCTAATCTCAGAAACTACTGGCTCGAATTCAAAAATCTCACGCGATCTAATTAAAAATATTTTTGATTTTAATTATAATTTTTATAAAAACGTTACAGTACTTAATGAAAATTTTCATATTTTCATTTCCTCTGAAACGTGAGACAAAACCGCGACGTTGAATTCCGACAATTCGTATTCCGTCGACACACAATGCTTCCATAATTCGGCGGAAAATGAGAAACTGAGTGTTATGCCATTAGGTTCCACTGTTCCCTCTGCCTATCCTGCTATAAGCGGAATACACAGTGAAAACAAAACATGGCATAAGTAAGTAGCAGAGTAGCCAGTTCCCTCTGGCTACCCTGCTACTTACTTACAAGGTACCTACATATTGTAAAATATTCACATAACTCATACAAAACAGGATTAATCTAATATAAATGATTTAGCAATCAATATTATATTTAGGTTGGTTCAATGTTTATTAATAGATAATTTTAATTGAATCTTATTTTATTTCGAGGTAATTGAAAAACGTGTTACATTCACTGAATCATGAAAATGACCTTTATATTATTATTCAATTTATTCACGTCATGCGATAGTTGAAATGTTGCGAATAGGTTCTAGTGCTCACTGCGGTAAGAAAGGTCGTCGTCTTAGGGAACGTCTAAGAAAGTAAAATAGACGTTAAAAGTTTGTATGAAATAGTATACTATAATTTGAAATTTAAACTTAGTATACAAAAAACGTTATTATAGGTTTGGGAAAATCGGTAATCGGTAAGCATGCGAGCTCTTTAGTGAAAATAGGACACTTACAGCGTGTCCAACATTGTGTTTATTATTGGTATGTGTTTTTTTGTATTTGTGCAATAAAATAACTCTTTATAATATAATTTTAACAGAATCAGATTCACACCTTCACAACATCCATATAAAGCTTTCCATAATTATTTAGTACGGATCCGACTCGCATTTAACCAGTTTTTTATATTATAAAGCGAAAGAATTGGTTTGGTTGAACGCTTATCTCAAGAACTACTGGTAGGAACGAATTGGAATACTCTTTGCGTTGGATAGTTCATTTATTGACGAAGGTTTAGGATATACCATATCAATATCGTTTCTATGTAACGCATTTGAAAAATGTTTTATTTTATACACAACTCATATTATGTATTCGTCCACGAGGGCGAACCCGCAGGTATTTTCGCAGTTAAATATTTTGTAAGGTTAAATATTTTCAAGGGAATATCTTATCTGGCTCGCGTATACAATGAACCTCGTTATATTCGTCCATTGTATTATTCTAGCGACTAATTGACTTTTTCACCGCTAACTAGTGTCAAGGGCCACCTCGGCGGCTCTAGACACGAATAACAACTCCAGATGCACGTGATAGTAAAAAAAAAATTCCCAGTGTCACCTTCACACTATTTCTCTCATAGCAGAGTAGGCAGTAAGAATATAGTGTTAAGACTCTCCGTTTTCCGCTTCCTGCCCAATTTTCCAGACACTGCGTGTTGATTGGTGAAACTAAAGCATTTTTTTCTACTAAAGCACACATTTCATTGAGTGGGTATCGAATTCACAATGCGTTTACAGTCAGACGCTGTACGATTGGGCCAAGAAGGGCTAAAAAAATAGTTGAAAAATATATTTTTAAGATTTTATAATTTTAGGATTTTGTAAGAACGGATACTACAGCTTCACTTGAATTTTTAAACCAAAATTTAATACAACTTTTAAAACGGTAAATTTTGCGGTCACTCTACTTACCTTGAAACGATAACTGTTTTTTTAATATTTAAATTAATTGATATTATAACTATGTTACTAAATGATCACGTATTATTCAAAGTATTTTTTTAGCTTCTCGCTGTATCCCGCATATATCAGGGTAGGCAGCAGAGGAAACGTAGTGTTAAGACATTTCATTCCCCACTTTCTTTCTTCTTTCCGCCGTATTTTCGAGATATTACGTGTTAGGTAAGTTGTGGAACTCAACGCCGCGCTTTCCCTCTTTACCAGAGCGGAGAAATAAAAATATTCAAATGGAATCGAACCCACAACTTCTCATTCAATTCTATTTTCCAATTATATTTTTTTCTGTTTTCCTCTAACATTTTGTATCGACAAACCTATTTCACTGCGCATCTCTGGGATTGATAGCGGCGAGTTTGGGCCGGTGCCAGCACTATGCAGCTGTGTTCGAGTCCACTCCGCCACAGTCTACAACAATTAGATACTGAACACGTGCAATTGTGATGGCTTTATCGATCGTATACAATTTGTTTATTATACTTGTGTCGTAGGACTTGTTGGTCTTATCGATATACTCGTAATTTATAAATCTTAAGGACATGGTCGTATCTAGAGATATTTTCCATTAATGGCCTAGCCTCCAGTGGTTTACAATTTATATGGTTTAGTTTTTTTGGTGTATTTGCTTCACACTGTATCCCACTCATAACAGGGTAGACAGAGAGAACCTAGTGTTAAGCTACTGTTCTCCTGAGAGAGAAGCGTGATGTTAAAGAAAACTTTTGGTCTGCTATAATTTAAGTAGCTGAATATGTTCCCAACAGCTGTAAATTTTAAATATTTTCTATAGTACAATACAACGCTTATGTTATATAAAAGTGCATACGCGCAGAAAGTTATTCGGTTAAGTCTTCAAAGGCCTAATACATCGGCTTTGGTGGCATGCAAAATCCAGCAGAGCACCACCTGGGTCGGTCACCGGCCCAGTTCCGCGCCCTATTTACAGCAACAAGTGCGCATTGATTGCGAATCTTCATTGCACATGTCAGACTATATTGCTATAAGGACATGTGAGAAATTAATTATATTTATACGCTAATGGGTAGTCTTAATTGTTATAAGAAAATCATGAGTATTTCCTCCTATTGTCCGTGAATAGCTAAAGATTTCCATAAATAGATCTTTTTATATTATTCTTTATATAACAAATGGTTTCAACAAAAAAAAAAAAAAAGATATTTTTCAACAAAAAGTGAATAGTCTTTCTTGAAATGACTTAATAACAGTGTTGAGGTCAGAACGAAGTGAGGGTTAGTTCTATTATGTGAATGCTTTAATTTTTTTTCTTGTAATGCGACATAGATGGTAAATATTTGTATTTAAAATATTACTTAATTTTTTTTTGTGAGTTTAGATATAATGTGACGTAAAGTTTCGCGGTCAAACGAAGTGTCTGTCTCTGAAATGAGGAGAAAGTATAAAAAGGAATGGTACAACATTGGGAAGATTATCTTTGTGTATTGTACTAGAGACATTAATATAAATAATTAAGTTAACCACCCTACTAAACTAAGTTCCTCTAACAGTGACTTTAATATGCCTAATAATTTCAGTACTTTTTTTATAAACAAAACGAAAAAAGTATTTTTTAAATTATAATTCATTCTATCTTAATAGAATTTCAGTCAACCACAAAAATTTGAGTCAAATGAAGAGTAAAATTATACCAAAGTCTATATAAAAATTATAAAAATAAAAACTGTGTTGCCTAATTACTATAGTATATACAACAATTGTTAGGGTAGAGTTGTCAGCATTAAAATATATTTATATTCATCGTATTGTTTGTTTTACATTTTTAACTTCCCCATTAATTCGAGCACTCTCCATTCGCCTGCGGTCATAAATGTTTCGTCCGAATTTGGCAAGCTCTCGACCGGGGCCACACTGTGTAAGAAATCTTGATTAATTTGTGAATATTTGATTCCTATGATTTTAAGAGAAAGTCATTTTGAATTTGAGTCTCTGTGGACGCTCTCTGCCCCAATTTGGGGACATAGGTATATACCTCAAGTAAGTCAAATCATTTTGATTTTAATTTAAGCTGTAGTAATTTACTTAAGTATTTTACCTTCGGTATACGTAGCGTACCCATGTGTACGTGTAGTATGTGTACTCAGAAACTACTATTCATGTAAAAAAAATATTTTTTGTTGAATAGTCTATTAATCGAGGAAGGCTTTATTACGTTACGTTAATTGATCATCCTAGTTCCATATAACTTTGCTAGATATCCACAATATAAAACTTATCCATATATATATGGATGGTTCGCTCTCGGAGTAGGCACTCAGCGCGCCGTGATCGAGAGTCTGGCGGCCCTCGAACTTGAACTGAGCTCTCGAGGTCCACTAGACCTCGGCCGTTACAAATGCTTGCTTATATTTACAGTCATAAGAAATTTATTATATATTTTGTTCACGAAATTGACTCCGAGTTTGCTTAGAGAGTTGAAGATTGATATTTTTTAGAAGATTTTTCTTTTAGAAGATGATTTGTCTTACCAGTAGTTAAAAAAACAGATATAATACTTTCAAGAGTCAATTGAATTTTAAAGTATATACGATATGTGTAAATAAGATATAAAAGCCAATTATTCAAATAAATTATCCACTTATAGGGATCTACACCACACTATTACGGAATGTTATAATTAACGGAAGTGTTTTAATGTCAAACGGAGTGTCTCAACACTAGGTTCCCTCTGCCTACCCTGATATGTGCGGGATACAGCGTGAAGCAAAAAATGCAAATATGAATATTTTATTAAGGTATAATTGTTATAGTCATGTCATATTACATATAGAAAGGGATACGCGAAAGAAAAATTAATAATATACTTAAGTATATTTTAGATGTAATATATCTTTTTTCATTAAAGTCTAATTCCTTACTTTGCACAAAGAATACGAGATGTGTAACCATAATTGAAGACAAATAAAATTTAACAATTTCTATCTATTGGCTAGTGGCTTTTTCCATGATGAAATTCAAAATAAGTTTGTTGTTTTCCGCCAACTTGTGCTATTGAGAAGTTAGATGCAAAGGCTGAAATGTTAAATGTTTCCATCAATAGTTGAAAAGGTCAAGTAAAGTTGACAAGGAATGGCGGCCGAAGTCGCGTGAGGCACGGCACGGTGCTGTCGGTGGTTTCTTCGAACACTTTTATAATTAAGTTTTGAGACTTTGTACGGTACTTTAAGCTTTGGCTTTTCTTGTTTCAATAGGAAGCCCTCGTTTTACTTATTTTGATTACTTTTTTGGGAAAGTGGGTATATTTTGTTTAGAATTTGGTGATTATTACACACATCACCAAAATAAAACTGTTTTCATTAAGATTGCATTGTGTGTACCTATTGTAAGTTCAATAAGCTTTTAAATTATTTGTAGAATTTGCACTGAGAAATATATAAACTGAACGAAGCCGAAAGTGAACTAGCGTCCCTTAAAAATTGTCCAATCACTTAAGGCAATTGAGCCATACGTTCTTATCAAACTATGTCAAAATTCCTATACGTTTCCTGATATGAGTGATTACAGAATTTAACAATTTTAACCGACTTTTTTTTTCAAAAAGAATGAAGTTCTATATTTGTTAACTATAATTCATATAAAATACAGCAAAAGCAGCGAATTGCATATATAATGCAACAAAATCGATCGAAAATTTAAAAAATAGAGTTATAGGTACTTAAATGTTAAAATGATCGTCAAAAATCCGAACCGAAAGAAACGTTAAAAGACAATTTTAAGTACAGTCTGCACGACATATGTATGCTTATAGGTTATTATATGTATATACAAAGGCATACATTATATCAATGAAGGCCGCTCGTCGCCTAGTTACTAACCACCAACTAACTATTAATTACTTTAGACTGCCTGTAGTCCTTGAATGTACACCTCTACAGTTCTACACTCGTCAAATGCATGCAAAAAATAATAGACCTGTATCAACCTGTAATAACACGTAAGCTATGACATACGAATGCCTCAAATGAGTTTTATGTATACACTTTCTTCCCAAGAGAACTTTAGACATAGATATATTTTTTTATATGTATTATATTTTAGATATTACAAGGTATTATTATTAATATTAAAAATAATCCTCACTTTCTATATTTCGCCCAAATAGGTTAATTATTGTTTTTGTAACAGTATTTCCTTTTAACTCTGAAAACTCTACATAATGACATCGATCTCGTAGCGTCTCGTAGCTGCCGTGAGTTATACCAATTACATTAAGGCGTCCCAACTGAAACTTCTCATACCAAAATTGGTTTAATCAAAGCTTTTATTGTAATGAAAGTTCATATAGCAAACAATTTGTATGAATGTAAATCACAAAGAAAAAATAACATTCATTTATAATGGTAGCAAAACGTGAATGGTAGGGTAGAAAAAGTGATTTTCTTTTTCCTTCCCAATCATTTCAGAGTCTATGCGGCCAGGATCGCTTTCCTATTGGATGCCTATAACCTGGCTGGGTAAATATCTGTTTTATGCTATATTCCTCTTATAGTATGGTAGGGATCCTAGTGTCAACACGTTCCCTTCTTACCACGACATTTCATATTCAGTGGAGTAACTAAACGCATCACTTCGTCTTCGTCTTCAAGGCGGAGAAATTAAAATAACTCACTGCATTGAGGATCTAACCCACTATCATCCTGTTTACAGTCGAACGCAGTTTCACTGTGTCACAATTACCTTAATTATAAATTAAATGCCAATTAAAATTTTCTATAGGAATATCAACACTATCCGGTTGCGGGTCGCCGGAGAACATGGAACGACTGCCGGAGCTGCCCGCGTCGGAGGAAAGGAGGCTTCGACGCGCCGCGCACGTGCTGCAGCAGAGGCTCGTGCTGAGGCAGTGGCTGGCGACGCATAAGCTGCAACATGCGTATTCTAAGTAAGTTTGATTTTTTGTTAATAAGTCAACGTAGTTGTCAGCATATGAATAAATACTTCTTCTTTCAATAGATATCGTTAGAAAAGTCTATATTTTTGCCAAATTACTACATAATTTTCTATGTGGGAGCATATAAATCACTGTCCAACACGCTCACTATATACTGGAGGGCGGAGAAAGCTAAAAGAAAATTGCTATTTTATTCGTAGATATTAAAAGCAACATGTAGAAGACGTAAATCTCGCCCATTAACAAAACCATTCACGACTGTCAAACAGACTCATTATATGTATGTATATAAAAAGTATGAATGGAATCTTTTTTAAATATAAAAATCTTTTTCATGGAGAGCTTAGAACATAAATATTCTCTATCTTTTACTCCGGAATATAAAGCAACGAGAACTTAGAGATAAAATAATTCTTTTAAAAAATACGATATTTTTTTTTACTTCTCGTTTTGACCAGTAATTGGCACGTGGCTTATCGTGATACACAAATTTAAACCAGAATTATTGTATTTTTTTCTATACTTTGTACTTGTAATATACCTGCATTACATTATGAATACTTGTAAAAAAATAAAGATTAATCCGTTATTAAATGTAGCTTTTTTAAATTATCTTAAAATTAACATAAATTATTTTAAAATTCAATTAAAACCTTTCAACGTAACGTGAATAGAAAAACCCTTACCTCCGATTTGTCCTCTTAATATAATTAATAATTTTGTTAAAAATGATACTAAATACATACAGTTATATATATGTTGACTAGAATTACAAAATTTTTATTCCTATAGATTATTGCGCATTGCGGAGAGGCCTATATTGAGATTTTGCAAACTAAGTTCTTACGACATCGTAAAGTAATTGTCCTTAAGTAATCATAAATCAAATAAATCAGCTTCACGCTGTATGCCGCACACAGCAGGATAGACAGAGGGAACCTAGTGTTAAGACACTCCGTTCTCCACTTTCTGCCGAATTCTAGAGGCATTGCGTGTTGAATAGCAGAACTCAAAGTCGCGCTTTGCCTCGACACCAGAGCGAAGTAATGGATAATTAAACGTAAATAAATATTTTACTTCCTCGAGTGGGGATCGAACCTACAATCGTCGCGTTACAGTCACACCCTTGTGCCGCCACGACGGCCTCATTATTGTAAATACTAATAATTATAATACATACATATTATACACATAAGTATAATATAATCATGGACACGCGGCGTTGGGTTCGGTTCCGCTGTTCGACGCAATACTCCTATATTATGTTAGATATTGGCGGAATATTGGATTTGGAATGACTTTTTGCTTCATTTCGTACGATACAGAAAACTACTAAATATAATAAATCCGCATAAAATAAAATAGAATCATTATTAAGTAGATGGAACCTAGTACTTATTCAGACACTCCATCCAACCTCGCACCGCCTAACTAATAGATAGTATATTAATAAAAATATATTAAATGTGTATGTCATATTTTCGCTATCGATAATTTGACATGTAAACCTTGACCGTAACTTCTATAAATCTGGAAAGTATTTATTTAAGCGCAACACGAAGATAAATGATGTTGACACTGATGTGATAAATAAAGTTTTGCCGCGTCAGCTTAGTCTCTAAGCGGTCTGAGCTCAGGAAAGTGAACATTCAATCTACAATAATGCTAATTTAAGTCAGTTGTCGAAGTCAATAGATACATAGTAAAGATTTTCTTGCGGCTTTGCCCGCTTGCTCAAATAGCGCAATAATTAAGAACTGCGCCATACATGTTGTGCTTGCAAGTGTGTTTTCCTGGTGTAAACAATAATGTCGTACTTAAATTGAGTTTCCAATCACTGAAAACATTATATATGCTCGCGAAAGCGCTTATGCTCCCCCTTTTTTATTAATATTACCAATAGGGGCGTCATATTTATTAAAAAAATACATTTGAACCAGTTGTTGCTAAGTTTAGTGCCTTCTACAAATTTTTAATCTTTATAATAATAATATAGATAGTTTGCTTGATGAAATGCTTCATGTTGTTCACCATTGAACAATTTTTATTTGACTGATGAACCTTAATATGTTTGTATAAAAACAGACGAAGTTAATCTATGCCACGTAGTAGCTAAAATATGTTTAAATGGGTCGTTAATTGCGTTGACTTAAAAGTTATTTTTTTTTCTCTGCTTCATCATACCATAGACCTGAAGATAAATGGTCTTGACAGATGGAGAGTCAATTAAATGATCTTATAAGGATTCTGTTTTTATTTTTTTGAGGTAGGGAACCCTAAAAAAAAAAAAAGAAATAAACTCATCCTAACATACTCCGAGAAAATATAAGTGCTTTATGTAACAATGTGAATACGCTTTGTAGTAAAACGCTTGTAATGCACCGACAAAGTAATGGCCCTAAGTCGTCTGCGTAACTTGTTTTGTTAAACGCCTTATAACGAGATAATGTATGTACAATTTACATATTATGTATGTACGCTAATCCTAATTATGTTATGTTTGTTTTTAGCTTCATGTTCCATTCCGCATAAAGGGTAGGCAATGGGGACTTAGTGTTGAAACACTCCATTTCCCACCACATTGCAAAATTTTCGAGACATTGCATGTTGAGTTGTAGAACTCAACGCAACATGACATATGTTTGTATTTCTCTTTTTATGCATTTCTCCCGTTTATAATAAGGTGGGAAGAGTAAAATATACTTTGCTGTTGTGTACATTCTCATTCTATCCAAATAAAGATATAACGCGTGTTTTATCTAAATAAATTGTAAAAGTATCGCCATTAAATATATAACTTGTACTTATAGTACTCTATAAGTACAAGTTATATATTTAATGGCGATACTTTTACAATCCTCAGTAAGTTGTTCAGGAATACGCGCCCACCTTGTCCAAGACCAAGGCTTGGCGCTTGGTTGGGCAGCGTTTAGGCAACTGCGTCATGTTTTTTCGTCACAAAAAATTATAACTATGTTATATATAAGTCTACGTATAGTTATACGTTTCTTTTAAATAAATTAAAAAATATATATATTTATAAGTATTAAATTTAAGAATCGTAAAATTTGCAGTTTCTAATTCATTAAACACATATCACATATAGCGTATATACAGCATACTAAAAGATATAAATATAAAAATGGTACAACAGGAGAAATATTTGAGTCAGTTTTTATCGAAAATGGGTTTTTGTGACAGTCAAACCAATTGTTTGCGACATTTTTCATTAAGCCAACTCGCTTTCATCGCGATGGAATCATGTAAAAGCTCGTTTTTTTTATTTTTTTAAATTGTCATGGAACATGGAACTCGACTTTTGAATTACATTCGGTGTTACTTTTGAATTTTTAAACAATATTTAATATTTGAAAACAAAGCTATGTCTATATTATTTTTTTTACCTGACCGCCAATGTCAAGAGGTTTTGGTTAAAAAAAAAACAAAATTGTGGATTTTTGGCGCCACCGATATCAATAGCATTTATCTCAGGAACTCTCAGATCTACACTCCCTTGATTTTCTAAAAAAAATGTACATTTTACATCCCTTATCTATATAAGGGATGTAATCCCTAAAAGTAATAATAATACAATGAAACAAAGTTAGCAACAGCCTTATTATAGTAACATTGAATTTATCTTCTATCTTCATAAGTCAGAGTCAAAGGTCATCGCTTAAAACGTTGCAGGTCGCCAAATCGAATTACGTCTGTTGCGGACGCCGGCACTAGACAAATTTGATATTTTAGTATGAATGCGGTGTTAGTGCATGTTTGCATCATTTTGCTGCATTTTGTACGAAATTCACCGCGTATTCAAAATAGGTTAAATAGGGTAGGTACTTACTTCCCGTGAATCTATATTTATGAAATTCGGCACGAAGTGAGAACTTGCTATCCAAATAAAAGAAAAAAAAATCGAAAAGTGAAAATTTATATATATTTCATAGAAAAAAGTAATTAGAAACATATTTGTAGCATTAAATGTTAAGGGAAGCTTACCAACCTGCAATTGTGAAAACTGCAATTAAATCGCTTACGCTGATTCGCTAATCTATATAAAAATAAAAAATACATTGTTTTTAGTTCTATTACGTTTTTATTAAATGCTACTAGCAACATTTTTTCTTATACATATCTTCCATTTACAGACACCTTTACCAAATAATTAATTATTGAATGAGAGGTCATGAGAGGCTGTAATCAACTTAGAAATTAGTTTTATTTATAGAATAGGTAGCTCTACCACCAGCCTTGATCTCATAAAATATGAACTTAAAGGAAGTATCAATAGATTGTGAATGTTAACAGTACTACAATAACAATTTAATTTCTAATATCGGTTAGTGAAGTAGATTTAAATCAATTTTACTTTGATCAACTAATTGAGGTCGTTGTGGCTCAGTGGCATTGTAACGCGGCTGTTGTAAGTTCGACCTCCACTCGGGGGAATGAATATTTTTTTATTGATATATTCATTTCTTCGCTTTGGCACCATGGCAAAGTGGGGAACGTAGTGTCTTAACAGTAGGCCCCTGCCTACCCTGCTATATGCAGGATACAGCATGAACCTGAAATAATAAGTGAACTAAAAACTCCACCATAATGCGTCATACATACGGAAACAGAACACAAGATTTATTTAAGCGAAACCTCAAACATTCAAAGGAAGACGTGTAAATAGTGTTGGTGGCGGAAATATGCCGAGTCGTTCTCGACCGAGATTCGAGGGAACGAGGGATTGTTACAAGTACCTAATTCAAGATACCAACTACCTACAGCCACCTACAGGTGCAAACAATACGCGTGGTTAGACAGCCGTCGTTAGTAACGCGAATACTTTACGTCTTTACCATTGTGAAATGGAGAGAGACTGCCTGTGGATTTTCTTTATATTGTCACACCGAAATAGATCTTCAATTTTATTTTTCATAAATTGATGATGATAATGATGATACAGTGTATGTAGTAGTGTGATATTATCATCATCATTATAAAAACCAATTTTGGACGTAGGGTTCTTTTATCATCTCCACTATTGTCGGTCTTGAGCACATTGACATCACTCGCGTTGCGTGCTGCAAAGCTGTAGGTATATATTAGTAAAATATTTTCAATGAATGAAATGAAGCAGCCAGGACGGTCAGTTAGTATAGAGATATCAAAATAAAATTCCAACCGTAATTTCAGTCACTCTCTTTCTTTAACAATAATTCGGCAGAAAGTGGGAAACGAACTGTCCTAACACTAGGTTCCCTCTGCCTATCCTGTTATATTTGGGATACAGCGTGAAGCTGATAATATAACATATTAACCACTGAATTATCTCTATCTATAGATACCTTTTCACATTCATAAATTCTATTTCACATTCATAAATAATATAAATTTAAATAATTTATAAATTTCAGATTACTAAGCCTAGATGTATCTTCCCTCGAGGATGTCTACTGGCTCGAGGATACCACGGCTCGTCATGTCATCGAGGCGAAGGACTTCAACGCGTGGTCGGCGGCGCGGCAGAGCTTGCCCACGGGGAAGGAGGCATTGCAGACGCTCAAGTCCGATTTGTGGAGCGCTGTGGTCAAGAGCAGTAAACACCAGGACGCTTGGACTTGGGGTTAGTTTCGATTATAGTTATTGAAACAAATAACATGAGTAGAGAAGAATATTTCAAACTGCTATGAAAATATGTTTTTTTGTTGATTTGCTCAATGCTTTAAAGCATCCGTCTAGTATATTATATAAAATAAGGATGGTATGCTTTCAAGTTTTTCTGTACATACATGCGATTGGAAATACCTACGGATAATAAGTAGTAAGGATTTTCGCTAGTTCTTTTTTTTTTCAAAAACGGAAGAGTCAGGCTCATACCGCATTATTTTGCATATTATCCTTGTATATCCTCGAATGTGAAAAATCTCTGAAACTGCGTACATCGTGGTTATAAAGATTATTGACATTTAAAAAATCACGCTATCCACATTTAGGCGGTGCTATCTACATACCAGGCGGTGAGAGAGTGTCTAATTCGTTCCGTGACATGCGCCACCATTCAACGAATGCACATTATTGTCGATATTGATTATTATTATATTTATATAAAACATTTTTTATAACAAAACCGTTCCAGGCGGCATGTTAGTGGTGTCCATCTCGGTGTGCGGGCTGGTGACGCTGGCCGCCATGACGCAGCCGTCGCTGGCGCCCGAGGCCAAGCACTCTCTGCTGCAGTACGTCACCGGCAAATACCTGCACCCGCCCAGTTGTAAGGTACTTTTCATATCTCGGCTATTGTTATTCGTAATTTATAGTCACACTACTAACAGCAGAATAGGTATGATTATGCAGCAGGTAACTGGATCGCACTGTAACATAGGCCAATAAATGGCAACGTAAAAAAATATCTATAAATGTTTCTGATTTTGTCAGGAACCATATTGAAATAGCTTAAATCGTTCCAGGTGGAGTGGGGGTGGGAGGAGCCGCAGGCGGTGGGCGAGACGATGTGCTTCACGGTGTACTGCTATCAGCGCAACGGACAGCCCTACCCTATATGCGACACCGACGAGCTCGTCGTAGATATAGCACTAGGTACCAGGAAGGTAACTAATATGAATATGAATATTCATTAAATATGTTGATGAAATTATTTTTAGTTTAGGGGGTGAATTCTAATAAACGATGAAACACGTGTTCAATGAAATATTTTTAAGTCTAAATTTCAAATTTTATAAAAATCGGTGGTGATTTGAAGATTTTTCCATACAAACTTTCAACCCCTATTGGGGTAAAATTTTTCAAAATCCCTTCTTAGTGGGCGTTCACGTTATGAAAATAAATATCTGTCCAAATTTCACAATTCTATCATCAGCGGTTACGGCTGTGCGTGCCTCCTACCTCTGTCAGTAGAAACGTCTCCTTTTATATATGTAGATAACAGTATTTTGATTACTAAGTATCAGTACGTATTGATGGTATTCTTGTTGTGCGTGTCAGATCGCGGCGGTGGTGGAACTGGGCTCGGGCGACCCGGCGCAGGCGCACGCGGCTCGCGCGCAGTTCACGGTGCGTGCGGCCGGAGTCTACCACGTCAACGTGCTCATAGGTCAGTCCTATTCCACACTACAAAGTACAGACTCATGGTCTGTTAAGCTGAGCTTTGCATTAGAGAGAGGTATCACTAAAAATAGAGCCAGAAAAAACTTCAAAATGATTTTTTTTTATTAGAATTGCAAAAAAATAAAACATATAAAACTTATACCACTTCTACATCACTGGGACTTTGCATACTCATAATTATGAATGAATCTTTCTGTTATATTATCAACATCGCAATAAAATATCGAGACGATCTTGGTGTCGAATAGTCAGATCTAATTGGGCGCAACGAGACACGCAAGTTTTTTTCTCCTAGTACTTTACTCTTCCATGTTCCGTAAAATGTGTGGTTAATATACCAGTAAAAGTAGATCGATAGTTGATGGTACTTTTAAATTTTGGGGTGATACGGGCTTGTGCGAGGTCCATGATGTTAACAATCAATAAATACTTACGAACAATTCACACGCGCTTGACTCAAAAAAAATTATTTTGCTGAGCCGATGTGCACTGTACGGTCGTGTTGCAGGTGGGCAGGCGGGCGCAGGCGGGCCCTTCCGTAAGTGGTTCGTGGCGGGGCGCGTGGAGCCGCGACGTTCGCGCGTCGGCCGCGTGGGCGCTCTTGTGTGCACCGCGCAGCGCTCGCGCCGCCTGCACGTGCACCCGCGCGACCGCTACGACAACCCCGCGCCACTCGACCACCCCGGCACCGGCTTCTCGCTCGACGCTGTGCCGCTCGACGCCGCCGACCAGGCTGCCTATACCGCCGACTTTGAGTACGACGCCGTCAACCAGCGCGTCAGCGTGTCACTGTGCTTCGCGGCCGCCGGCGTGTTCCGCGCCGCGCTGCGCTACGACGGTGCGCTACTGCACAACGGCGAGTTCGAGTGCATCGTGCTCTCGCCAGGCGACGCCGCCTCCGTGCAACGCCAGCTAGGCGCGCGCCGCGGCGCCGCCTACGAGGCGCGCCTGCTGGACGACGCGGGCCGCGCGCGCCGTGTGCTGTGCTGCCTCAGCGCCAAGCGCCTGCTCGTCAAGGACTACGTGCTGCGCTTCATCCCGAAGCGCATCACGTCGTTCCGCGTGTGCCCGTCAACGCGCGTGGTGCTGGAGGCGCGCGGCGACGCGGGCGCACCCGCCGGAGAGCTGGTGCTGGAGGACGGCGCGCAGCCCGCGCTGCGCCTATGGGCGGCCGAGCGCGACCTGCTGGCGGCCACGTTCGCGCAGCTGGTGGCGGCAGCGTGCGGTGNGGAGGTGTCGTTCGCGGGCGAGGCGGGCGTGGACTGGGGCGGGCTGCGGCGCGAGTGGGTGTCGCTGCTGTGCGCGCGCCTTTTCGACGCGCGCGGCGGCCTGTTCGCGTCATGGCAGGACTCGCCGGTGGGGTTGGTGCACCCCAACCCCGCGCCGGAGCGCCCGCCGCACCTCAAGTTGAAGCACTTCGAGTTCGCGGGCAAGCTAGTGGGCAAGTGCCTGTACGAGAGCGCGCTGGGCGGCGCGTACCGCCAGCTGGTGCGCGCGCGCCTCGCCAGGTCCTTCCTCGCGCAGATCATCGGCCTGCGCGTGCACTATAAGGTAACCGATTTGTACAATGACTCTAAAATAAGCTCTAAGCCTATCCAGGCTACAGATTTCTTATCATTTCCTCGAGGCGAAATCGAACCCATAACCTGTCGCGTTTACAGTCGCACGCTTGTGCCCCTGCACCGCGACTAGGCCAGTCGTCTTCTTATTTATAATGAGTTTTTTTATAACAATGATATGTAAAAAAATATATTTTTTTATGATAAGGACGATAATGATGATCAGCGTTAGTCGGTGGGAGTAGTAACAATTGAGGTAATATTGTGCCGCAGCACTTCGAGCAAGACGACCCCGAGCTGTACCTGTCCAAAATCAAGTACATCCTGGAGACGGACCTGGACGCACCCGACGCGCCCGAGCTGTACTTCAGCGACGACGTGTACGACCGCGCCGGCCGCCTCGTGCGCACGCAGGAGCTGCTGCCCGGCGGCGCGGCGCGGCGCGTTCGCGACCGCTGCAAGCTGCAGTACTTGGACGCGCTGGCGCAGTGGCGCCTGGCCGCTCGCTGGCGCGCCGAGACCGCCGCCTTCCTGCGCGGCCTAGCGCTGTTGGTGCCCGAGCGCCTGCTGGCCGCCTTCGACGAGAATGAGCTGGAGCTGCTGCTGTGCGGCACGGCCGAACTGTGCGTGGCGGACTGGCGCGCGCACGCGCTGGTGGGCGGTGCAGGGCGCGCGTGGCAGCGGCGTGTAGCGTGGTTGTGGGCGGCCGTGGCTAGCCTGAGCGCGGAGGAGCGCGCCCGCCTTCTGCAGTTCACGACGGGTTGCGCGCAGCTGCCGGCGGGCGGCTTCGCGGAGCTGCGGCCGCGCTTCCAGCTGACAGCCGCGCCCACCTTTGGCGCGCTGCCCACCGCGCACACCTGCTTCAACCAGCTATGCCTGCCCGACTACGACAGCTACGAGCAGCTCGTGCGCGCGCTGCTGTGGGCCATCAACGAGGGCGGCGAGGGGTTTGGCATGATATAGACGCGCACACCCGACACCGCAAACATAAAGCGAAGAACGTATACAACGTATATTTGCACAATAACTTTTCTCATTTTCTTGAAAAAGTTAAGTGAAAATTCTTTAAATTCACTTTTAACAAAATTGTACATACATATATTTAGTCAATTATAACAATGTCCTGCCATCGCAAACTTCCGTCGATACAGGAATTGAGAGCGACAATAATGCTGTGGATCAGCATTTTTAGTACCATAAGAGTCGCTTGTTAAATTTAAGGCAGATTCTCGTTCGCATTTGAGAGACCGCCAAATTTCTAAGTAAGTCACCAATTTACTTTTGTATTATTTGCTTACATATTATTCCTTTAAGATGCTAAGTTCTATTAAGGTACTGCTGATAGTACACACTTTACTCCCCTCATTGCTTTTAGTTGGATAGAGCATATTAACAAAATCTTTAGATTCTTAATTAATTAACAGTCATTAGATTAATTTCTAATTTTTAAATACATTTTGTAATATCTTTAAATTATCAATAAAACTATCGATGGTATATTATTTTCACTATACACATCTTTACACTTGGATATACAGATTGTATAAATACTATATTAAAATGGCGATAATAGCAATAAATGTTCTTAATGTATAGAGATATAGATTTTGATCCTTAAAATAAATTATTGCTAGTGTTTATTTTCTGTACTTAGTTAGCGCTAGTATCTTTTACTATAGAAGTTCAATTCTGGTCAGTTTAGTGAGAGGAATGAGTGAATCTGATACACTTATGTATATGTATATATGTAAATATAATGAACAATGTAACAATGCTGTTGAAATTAAAATGGCCTGAAATTATTAATTTATTAAAAAATAAATTAAGAAAGTAAATGAAATCTATGTAATATTTTTGTTATAGCTTCCTTCTACTTATTGTATTATTACAAATACGTAATGTTTATGTCTACAGATAAAATAATTAACACTTTATTTCATGGAAATTGTAAGTTAAGTTATTTCTCATTTATTTTATCATTGTTTTATAATTTTAAACTTTTTATTCTATTATTTTTTTGTTATATTGTTTATAAATAATGAATAGATTTTCTCTTGAATCTCAAGTTTGTTTATAGTTATATACGAGTAGATGATATTATTATATAGACATATTTAAATAAAAGCAATTGTTCAGCAAACCATGGCATCAAATGTTATTTTGCTTTCAATATGGTTAAATAAAAAAATACACATACTTATAGTAAATTTCTAACTGACAATACAATTCTATACGTACTTAAATTCAATATAGAGTTTATTAGAGATACGTAGTTGTTACTTAGTATAAAATATAGAAAAAAGTCACTAAATAAAAAGTGTTCACAATTGACTAGTCATTACATTTTCAAATTTCTGTACAAATACTCGTTCAAAGCAAAATAGTGCACCTGAATGTTACTATAAAAGCCTAGATTTTGGTTGAAAGTTTACCGTCAAGAGACGGTAAATGTAAGGATTTTTAAATGTTATTTGTGGTTATATATTAGTACCCAGATGTGACAAATACAAAACAAAAAACAGATTTCTTTTTTATAATTTAACGTATTTCTGTAAGACTATGGATTTACACCACAACAGGGTTATACAGTAACAGACTGAAACTGCACTATCTAAAATATCGATAGGTGCTTATAAAATACGTTAAAATAAGACTTACGTTATAATATTGTATTTATTTTAAAGTTAGCTAACAGTAGTAAATTATTGTGTTTTACATTTTTCTTATAAATATTTAATTTTTTATTTTTAACTTGACATTTTATTTTGTACTGGTTGCCTAATAATTAGTTAATAAATTACAATTAATACAAAAAAATGCACAACTCGCATTAGAAGCAATAACAATATGATAAAGTGTTCATTCATATACATTACGATATGTCGCTTGTTTAATAAAAAACTACCTACAGATAAATAGAGACAAAATGCCCGAGGCAAAAAGTACCTACCTATGAAAGAACCTACTTCAATTTCTTAACTTCTAAATTGTAATATGCCAAAAAGGGCCATGAAAACTTTATTCAAGACTTGTTTTTTTTGAGTTGGGTCACTTTTAAGAGAAAATTAATTAAAAAAAGTCTATCTTAGTTCTAAATAGTCCAGTGCGGCCTTCAGCTTCTGCTAAAGATAGGTAATGAAGTAACATTCCAGTTGTTGATATTTTATAGTAGTTTGTTGAATAGAATTATTGTAAGACTGAAAGATTAAAATAAATACAGCAAGTTTCTTGTTTTATTAAAATATCCCTTTATATATACTTACTTTATACTTTCATTTTCTCAAATCTCTTATCAAAAATTCCTACAATAAAAATGTTTTCGGTTACATTCCGATTTCGGTACTAAATGAAGAGTCCTGAATGCAACGGTCACAAAGGCCAAACAAATAACGTCGTGACTACCTACGTGATATTTTGAAAAATTGTATAAAAATAAAAAGGAAATTAAAGACAAATGTAATAAATATATCAATTTAATATTTAAAACTGTAACATTAGGCAAATACTTATAAAATTAACAAACCTGCTTATAAAAACCGCAATTAAGTATCTACTCGTCGTCATAAATTATATGTTAATATAAACTAAAATAATTAAGAAACACACAAACATACTTACCAAACATCTTATTAGACAGTACAAACTATAAATATTCGTATGAAAATAATGTATAATTCTCATCCAATTATACCTAATATCACCACGAATGTCATCACGCCTGCGCTTACAATTAAGACAAAATCTTCAAATTTGTATTTACTTTTGATATATACAAAATCTTTGACCTGACCTGAGAATATATTAAACAAAATTCAATAATTAACTGATTGCTCACATTCTCCATGTAAGATTTACTTAGAAACGTGACATGGTGTCTTTCAACGTTGTTCAATAAAATCTATTATGAAATAATCACCTACTGTCTGTTTGTTATTTGTAGAATAGGCAACATTTTAATTGCGAGCATAGTAAATACCTAACAATTATATTGAGTTTATATTTCAAATACAATTAATTACTTACATCACACAAGCTTAAGACTTAGAGCGACGATAGTAGGTACCTAAATACTAAAAAAAGTTAATTTTACTTAATTTGGTACCTAACTGAGACTTCATTAAAATAATATTTCTAATTATATTTATTAATAGGTAATGGAATTTATAAGATAATCTTAAATTATTCGAACTACTTCGCAAAGTGAAATAAAATAATCAATGTTACAAATCCGATATGGAATATGATACACTACACTTGAACACACATGGAAAAAAAGTTAAATCCTTTTTAGAAAGTCCAAAATATTTAGGTATCTTTAAATCTCAAAATAATAAAAAGGTACAATATTGTCTGTAGCAAAAAAAGAAATCAAATTGTATTACTCATTTTTCCTCTACACTACGTGTCACAAACTCAACTAATGCAATGATTGCGTCATGTTTTTTCAAATATTAGCAAGTATATTTAAAGTTATCTTTATTAATAACTTCTGATTGATCTCATTTATTTTCGTGATCTAATAACATTACAAATTTAAAGACAATATCCTTACATTGGATAGCTAAAGTCTCAGCCTATTCAATAAAATACTTATTACATCGCAATATTATCGCGTGTAATTCTTTATATTGACATAACGCATTTATTTATGAGTCGATAAAAACTAAATATTAAGACTAAGAGAAAGATTAGGAGAAATATAAGTCAAAATACAAAAGTGAAAAATACATTTAAATCGCCTAAGCCGTTTCTGATATTAGCGCGAACAAACGCATAGAGCAACAGATTAATCGACAAGCACAAAAACGAGATTTAAAAATGATTGGTTCGGGTTCCAATTCAATAATAAATGCCCCCTTTAACGTAATTTCTTATATATCTTCTCCTTATACCTCTTTACATGAAAGAACATATATCTTCCATGCAAAGACCACGATGAATAATTTCATAATTTGTATAAATTATCAGATACGAATGAGGCCGAGAAACATTTGAAGATTTATTGAAGATTTATTAATTGAAGATTGAAGATTAACAAATCTACAATTAATTAATTATAATTTAACAGTTCTATGTAATAAAATTCACAATTACCAAGAAAAATAAGCGCCTCTTGTAATAAGCGTGACTGGCAGCTTTTAAATATTAACAATTTATATAAACTACCGTAATAGGTACCTATTATGTGGTTATTCATTTGGCCATATTTACCTACTCACTTTCATATATTTTCCAACTGACTAACATATTATATTTTTTATTGATTTTTTTTATTTCAAATTTTATAATATTTTTTTTGTCTTTTAAACTAACTTATTACGCACAAGACACAATTAGATATTACGACTTTTTGTATAAATTACATGTACATTACATTTAATATTTTTTATAAAAAAAATACATATTAATATAAATGGGTAAAATTTAATTAGTTAATTAGTAATTAAATTTTACCCACTATATTTGAAGTAAAATATGAACTTGATACATGGCTGTATGTTGCACTGCCTTTCGTTAAGAGAAAAAAAATACAAACGTCAAACAGACAGCAGATGAAAATTTAAACGACAATTAAATCATGATTTTATAGCAATACTACCTACTACTTGTTTTAGCGGAAAGGATGTAACTCTATGTATGTAGTTCAGCAGCCATGTCGCGCGGGCACTAGCGTCCACAGGACAGCGTCGGACAGCGTTTTGGGGTGGAACAGCCAAGCGCGCGCTGCGCCCGCCAACCTTGTGTCATATTATTATTATTTTAACCTCACGCTGTATCCTGCACATAGCAGGGTAGCCAGAGGAATACAAGTATTAAAGAACGAAGAGATTCAAGTCTTCAGAACGGTTCGTTCCCCACGCACCGCACAGTTTTTGAGACATTCGGTGTGAGTGACGGGAATCAACGTCACGCTTTGTCTTGTTACCATTGCGACGAAATAACAGGATAGGCAGAGGGAACCAATTGCTAATACACTGCGTTCCCCACTTATCGCTGAATTTTCGAAGCATTTCGTGTTGAATAGGGGAACTTTACGGCGCGCTTATCACCTAGTACCAGAGTGAATAAATGAAATTAATATTTCATTTCCCCGAGTGGGAATCGAACTCACAACCTGTATGTCGCGTTTACAACTTTACAGTAACACGCCCCTGCGCTACATCATGATAGATTAAAAGTATTATGTGGGGTATTTAAATTTTTTTATAAAATTTTAACATAATTAGGATGTAATAATATCTTTCCCAACAGAGAGAAATCATTTTATACACATTTTTTACTCTAGTCAAAGAGCAGCCCGCTTGGTTATACTTATAAAATATAGTTAATATAGGTAAAACCAAAAGTCTTATGCTTAAAATCAGCGATTAACCTATACAAAGGTGGGGGGAGCCATCTCCGGCGCACAATCTCCAGCTCGGCGCTCAACGCCGCCACTTGCGCGCTCAGCTCCTGAGCTTCTTGTGCACTGCGGGCAGCTACGACGCTCAGCTCTGAGCATTCTCGTTCAGCGCGTTCACGTGCTCTATATATCAAAACGAAATAAATGAGCTTGAGAATGTAACGTTTTTAATCTATCTAATTACCTACAGTTTTTTCATATTTTAACAAGTAATAAAATACTAAAATACCTGTTTTTAGTTTACCAATACCGATTTACCAAAACAATGTGAAAAAAATATTCTTTCTGTTACCTTTTATTATTATCTTCTTTTAAAAAGGCGTACAATTTTCAATGACAATAACTCTTTTACAGATGTCAATATTCTTAAAGTGCCAATATTTGGATGTTTTCCGCTATTAAATAATTTTACATATTTTTTCACACACATATCAATCAATACAATTAGACTGTTCTCAATTTAGAATCTAATTTTCACAAAACTTGAAAAATTTATGTCTAACTATTTACAGAAGGTTATTACCTAATAGTAGATAGGTAATAACAATAAGTATAAATCAGTACGGTCTACGAGTCGTGAAATCGTGAAGTTATCTGCAGATGGCTGCGCAGATTTGAGTTTAGGATTTTCAGACTTTTCAGCTTCCACGCTGTGTCCCGCATGTAGCCGGGAGCCTAGTAAGACACTCCGTCCCCCACTTTGGCATTGCCTGTTGAGTGGCAGAAGTCAACTAGAATCACCAGATCGAAGAAACGAAAATATTTAAATCATTTTTATTTCCCCGAGAGCAAATCGAACCCACAACCTGTCGCGTTTACAGTCGCACGCTTTTGACCCTCGGTCACGACTGGCCTCAAGATTTTTTTCTTACTTTTGATTATTTTCTTCCTTGAGTCAACAATACGCTAAAGTTCAGAAAGCCTTACTCCGGGGTGGTCACAACTTGCCCGCAATGTATGGTATATTTCTAAGATCACTAACTCCTTCTCCCGCCGTTGCTTGGCACAGAGGTCGCGTCGCAACGCCGCCATTGCACCTGCTCTCCGCGCGCTCTCTTCTTCCAACGATTCTATCTACATAATAATTTATTGTTATAAATGTAGGCATAATGAATGCTTAATTAAGTAAGTTAAGTTTTATTTATATTCTATATTTGTTTTTTTATTTATATCTATACTCTATATTATTGTCATTTTTGTTAAAAATATGTATAATACAAGAATAAGACTTTTTCTTTCTAAAGAATACATGTTACCTTTAGTTCAGCATTGTCGTAGCGTTGCTTCACAGTTGCCAAAGCGCTTTGCTCGAGGATGAGTACGTTACGAACACATTCAAGTTCATTACGACAGTTCCGCCACCCTGAGTTATTTTTATTCGTTATTCACATTTTAATTATAATTACGTATACTATATATATAAAAAATATGTTCACACTGATTGAGGTAAGGAGGCCGTAACCGCTAATGGTAGAAACGTAAAATTTGGACAAATGTTTACATTCGTAATAGGGACATTTTTATAAAATTTGAAATTTAGACTCTTCAAAATATTTCATTGAACACGTGTTTCATGGCTTATTAGAATTCACCCCTAAGGATGGGGAAGCGGGCGAAGCTGCGCACGTCCTCAAGTTATATAACTTCTACAATTTTATTTTAGAGGCCGGCATAGCGCAGTGGCATACCATTCAACGACATTTCCACTCAATATAAAATTGACAAGTGCCGCCAGTCGCCACTCAACACGCAATGTCTGGATTTCCTCGAGTGGGTATCGAACTCACAACCAGTCGCATTTATAGTCACATTTTGTGCGCCAAACCTAGCCTCTTACCTTATTATTATTTATTTAATATTTTATTATTAAATAAACAGTATTTTGTCATGCACTCCACTGCGCTCCACTCCAGTACAGACCACAGATTCCGACTCAACAAGCACAATATGTAAATTCCCATTCTATACTTTCAATATGAATCCTATCGTTCTTAGTTACCATACTAATACGTTTTTTTATCTATACTATTTGAAAAAAATTGAAAAAAAGTTTTAAATTTCTTACTTTTTTCACATACCTACATAGTACATAGTCTAATTTACTTAACTAAAGTTCTACATTAACTATTATATCGATATCTATTGATACGAGTAGATACATATATGCCTTAATCATTCTTAATTATTTTGTAAATAATGTAATTTATTCGATTTAGTAATATTTATATTGTAACTAACCAGTACTCATGTTGGACACGCGATCCTCCGCTGCACAAATATCTTGTTCCAGTGCATATTTTTCCTTAAAACGAATTATATTTTGTATGAGAAAATTTGATTTTATTCGTACGCGTTTGAGAATGAACGTACTTTTTCGGTAAGATCATACATCATACTTAAAAATTTATATCTTTATTTTTATTTTTTTATTAAATATTGTAAGGTAAATGATATTAATTGTTATTATTAATTAGACACAATTTGAATTATTAAATATTGTATATTTTTACATTAAAGACAGTCTAGACAGTATTTATGATCACCTTTTCAAGCACGGTCTTCTCCATTTCCTTATCCCGTAGCAACTGCTTAAGTCTCTCAAGCTCCCTCATGGCGAGGCGGACTTTGGCGTTGTCCGAGTCCAGTAACGATTTCAGCGCTGACACTTGGATGCGAAGGCGTTCCGAAGAGCTCACCTAGAGTTTATTAGAGTATTTGAGAATAAAAAATATTCAAACTTTATATTTACACACTTATTTGCTTCAATTTAAAAAAAACTTAGTAAATAAATATGTTTAAAATCAGCAAATCTAGGGAATCTTAGGCTACAATGGCAAAGTGGAAATCGTCATGTTAATAAATGAGTAACTACGAAGGTTGTAAGCTCAATTTTTTTTCGATAGAATTACGTATTAAATATTAATAGCATCGTTTATTTTATGACATTTCAGGAATCGTAGTATTGACGTCTGCTGTTCAACAAATAACAAATCTGAAGAACAAAGTGGCTTAGATTATCTAAAGAGGATTAAATTTCGAGAGAAATAAGACATACGTTCCCACGACTTATATTTTTTATAGCACAACCACCTGAACTTCTAGCGTCTTCCGCACATAGCGCACCTCCTCACGCTTGCGTCTCCACGCCGCTACCAACATGAACACGCCGATTCGGGATGCCGCCTGCTCCGCCTCGCCGTGCAAGGGCGGCAACTTGAGGGAAGTGAGCTTGTGTTTGCTGGAATAGAGGAGTAAAGTCAAGTAAAATACTCTTTATTTCTAGAAGGGCAGTGCAAATGAACATAGTGTTAAGAAACTCAATTCCCCACGCAATGCTTCGTCTGCAATTTCTTCCAGGTACTTAACCTTCTAAATATACTGTCACTAGCAAAAATTAAAATAACACAATATGATATTTTTTTTTAACTATGAAGAAGACCAGTATTTTCGTCATATGTCATTATAAATACAAAATCCCCGATTTGCCATTAGCCAAGATATAAGACGTAATCTTGATTATACCAACATTAAACACATAATATCGTTAAAACGTTTTACTCACACATCTTTTTTCATCTTTTTGCTTGGCGTCAGATCCTCCATAGATACAGCTTTAGGGCCAATTTTGGCAGGTCTGGCGGGGGTCTGCGTCAGCTCATCTAGGCAAGTGCGTATGCGAGTCAAGTTGGACGACGGTGATGTCCTCGCTGTGAACTTGTTCACAGGTGCTGAGAACTGTTGCTTCTTTAGGTGTGACCTTTGACTGCGTCTGAGGGGATGATAAATATATTAGATACAATGTAATAATAACAAAAGTAAGGCCTTTGTTACACCGCCTATAAGCGTAATTAATTAATGATAAGAGATCTGTGAGTACCGTACTCAACATGTGATATCGAGCTAAATGAACATCTTTTTAGTTCTAGATCCCTTACAAGATTCTTTCTTGCCACAACGGTGTGTACTATATTTTATTTTTAAAAAAAGAGTTTCAAAAACACATAGACAATGTGTCAAATAGAAAACCATCATTTATATTTTGCTTTCCATTGGATTAATAGTGCGGATTCATCAAACATCAAAAGCTATTTCATAACGTTATCAAATTCATATTAGAGTCGGTATTTTTTTATATTACGAACCGTGGTTCTATGTTTCCTTGTGAATATTTTGTGCTCAATTGCTTTAAAAGTTTATAAAACTACATCAACACATTGTAAGAAAATCTATACAATATACATATATATAGGACGTCACGTTACTTTACCCCGTTGATTTTGGGTCTATATTATTAATACAATTTTTTTATTACTTTTAGAATGCTTTACTTTCATGTAACTAAAAAAGTATAAAAATTTTACAAAAGCACAAAAATACATGGTTAAATTATTTAAGCATTCATTTTAAATATCACAAAAAAACTCAATGTACCTACAGAGCGACCTGATAACGAAATTTTTCAATTATTTATTCGCATTCGTACAAGACAATTGTAACGTGCCTTTTCCTCTATCATTTTTAATTCCTATACATAGGTTCCAATACATGGCTTACGATATTTTCGCAACAATTTACCTTATATTTTGCTTGTATCATTTTTAATGACTCTGCCAGTTCCCCATGACGTGGTCCTACGTACACACTCAATAGTGGACGACGAGGAAAAACAATAATATTATAATGTTATACAAATGCTCGCGAGCTGACGACCCAACGCTCAATGCTCCGCCGTTGTGTTATCGATATGTCGTGTAATATTAATAATACTTAGCAGACACAGGTTTTTCCAATTGTATTTTGTGCTTGTTTTTGTTTATTATATTGTTTTAAGGTATGTGATTTTATTTTTGGGATTTTGTAGAAAATATAATAAAGAAAGATATCTGTAAGTAATAAATATGTGTAAATAATATTTATATTTTTTATTCAAATATTGACAAAACAATAGACAAAATTTTTTCTAGTTTCTCTAGTTTCAGTCTAGTTTCTTTCGTTTTCGGCCCAATGTTACCAGTTGAATAAACTATATTTGTAACAGTACAAAACCTATTGTTTCTTTATTTACAAAAAAAAACAAACTCACTTCTGTCATCCTATGTTTTGTTCCATATTAAAAATTTTCTGTGGTAGGTATATTTTTACTAATCTACTACTAGATCAATAGACACATAGGCGATAATTTTTCTGCTTTTATAAAAGAAAAATGGCTAATGTATGAATGTAAATTTGATATAAACATAATTTACAGGCTGCATTAACATAATATAATATTTTTTTATTTAAACACATTCATTATTTTCATGCTAAGATTTACTCTTAATCTAAAAATATAAAATAACTAGCGGCCCGCCCGCAGCTTCGCCTGCGTGAACTACGTTATTATTAATTTCTGTCTCCATGAGTACCTACGCCCTATAAGTGACGTCCATGCAAAATTTGAGACTCCTAGCATTTGTAGTAACGAAGTTTCATACAAACTTTCAACCCCAAAAACAACCCCTTAGAAGTCGAATATTGCAAATTCCCGTCTTAGCGAGCACCTACGTCTTATAAATAACGTATGCAAAATTTGAGATTGCACATGTAGTTTCTGAGGTTTCGTGATGAGTGAGTGACCTTTCGATTTTATATATATAGATTATTCAATACATCTAAATATTACGCAATGGTTATGTCGATTATTTTTTTACTTTTGTGTACAAAGTACTTAAATATTCGGTCTTAAAAACTAAAGTAACACGATATAATATTTATTATGAAGACAATTTACAGATATTTTTAAGTCACGTAACTATTAATAGTAGTTCATATTACGTCACTTCACATTAACCAAACATTTTTAATGGTTTTTTATTAGCTTCATGCTGTATACCACATATAGAAGGGTACATAGAAGGAACCTAGTGTTAATACACTCCATTCCCCAATATCCACCGAATTTTCAAAATTTTGCGTGTCTGAACTCTAGTCGCACTTTCGTCTTGTTACCAGAGCGAAGAAATAAAAATATGAAATAATTTATTCCCTCGAATGGAAATTAAATCCACAACCGTCGCGTTGACAGTCACACTATGTGCCTTAGCGCCACTTTATTTTGTAAATACAATTTTGCCTGTTTCGCTACGTAGAGGCAAAGGATCTTACGATCTTATCCGAAAGTAAACTAATGCCTAAGGCCTATCCCATTGCATAAATCTGTAGGTATCTGTTTTTTTTTAAGAATAATACATGATAGTATAGATTAAACAAAGTTTGCCTAGAAAGATTGTGCCGCAATCACCTTTGATTAAATTTATGGAAATATATTTTTCGTGGAAGAACTGCACTTACATGTTTTTTATGACAATGCATACATGTTTCATTTCAAAGAAAATCGCATAAGGAAATGAAAAAAATGGTTGCCTCTCGGTCTGCCGCAACCCCAGGGTTGCTAGGTTTAAACAGATCACTTAATGTTGATTATTTGCACTGACGTGTTGTGACAAATTAAAGCTTATTCTTTTCTCAACATTATAACACGTGGTTGCCTATATAATAACTGCCGCAAGCAGAGGTTGCCATAATTTGAATATTTTTTTCCCAATCCGGTTGACTACAAGAATAGAAGACGAAATGCAAGGGCGGCAATAAATCACGGGCTGCCAAAAATCAATCTTTATTCTAGTTGTCTATCAGGGATTTTTTTAAACTGGTAAGTATGGAATAACAGCTTTAAAATCTTTAATTTAGAAATGAAAATTCTATACATTTTGCTCTACATGATTTCATATTCGTGGTATTATCCTCGAAACCACAACATAATATTATAAGAATGCTATTTCCTTATATTCACACATATTTTCTGTGACCAAGTTATTAAGTTTCGTGCTAACCAGCCATGTCTATGAGACGTTCGATTTGTCATAAATAACAATCCATTATGAATACTACAATTTTTTTAATTCTACCATCAATATAGGATGTTATAACCTAATTACGTGTGGTGAGTAAAAGCGACTGGTTGTGGGTTTGATTCCTACTAAAGAAGATGAAATTTTTATTTCTTCGCTCTGGTGTCGAAGCAAAGCGTAATACCTCCGGAATTCGATGGAAAATGGGGAACGGAGTGTCTCTAACTGTAGTGTCTAGTGTCTCACACTAAGTTCTTTCTGCCTACCCTGATGTGAGCAGGATTCAGCGTAACGCTAAAAAAAGTAAAACCTTCGCGCTTTGTTTAACCAAAACAATGAGAGAGATTGGGTAAATGGGGATCCTTTATTGTACATCGTTTCATTTCCTATAAGAATATATATCTGTTTATATTGCGGGACTATTTGTTAAAACACAATAAAATTCGAAATGAAAAATAATGATGTTATTTATATGGGAAATCTAAAGTCGCTATAGGATCTCTAAATATTAAAATTAAGAGCTGCTGTTTGTTAAAACAATCAATCATAAATGATGTCCTAAAAATATTTTCACTATAGCTAGGAAATAAAATTAAAACTTTTTTTTGCCTCATCCTAATATTACCTACGGACGCGGACCGTACTTATAGTAAGAGCCTTAGAATGTACTTAGAATGTGTCATATACATATTAAACGCTAGTCAATACATATAAAAAATGTTTGCTCAACTTACACTGAATTTAGATGAAAGTACAGTAATATAGCGTCAGAGTATCACATAGGCTACAATATCTATATCTATCTTTATCTATTACTACTCTATGTAAACATTTCGTATATTATGTCTAGAATACAAATAATTCTCACGCAGGTGGAGTGAGCAGGTTGGACCGCTCCCTCGACAGCTCCCGCTCCGAGATGTCCCCAGCACCCGCGCTCGCCGGTGAACTCTGCAACATCTTGCGGCCCGCCTCCGGCATACTGTTCCTGTTACAAGACACGGCGTTCATTTTACAAGATCGACCTAATAGACATAGAAATAGAATTTGCAAAGGTAAGCCTCTTTTTTTAAACTGTATGAATTTATCAATGCCTCTAATATTTCCGTCTCTATCATAATCATAATATATATATTTATAATTCAATATGTATAAAACTCTTTAATTGCTTCTTGATAAAGTTGAAATCCAAATCTAATAGTCATAGATAACATCTTGGCGTGTAAATTTTATCTGGTAACAAGACAAAACACACCGCCTCTCAACACACAATGTCTCGAAAATTAGGCAGAAAGTAGAGAACGGAGTGTGTTAACACTAGATTCCATCTGCGTACCCTGCTATTTCCAGGAAACAGCTTTAAGCTAAAAAATATTCTTCGAAATTCAAATTCAAACGTCAAATCTATCCTCAGTCTAATTAACAAAACGTAGCACACTGTTTATAAGAAAATACAGCAAATTTTCTGACTTCACAAAGCTCTCTCTGGCCATGCCAGTGTAGGGCCTTTGAAAATTATTAATAAAGAACAACTGAACTTTATTTCAGTGTAATATATGCTTACCGCTTCCAAAAAATCCTAAAAATATTATCAGGCAAAATATAAATAAACGTTTTTCTCAAAGAATGTTATTCGTGGTGATGTCCGTAATAATATTGACAATTATGGCACTGGATTAATTTAATTCCAATTTCAAACAATATATTTTTTAAATATGACCTGACGTGTTATATATATTTTTTATTCTACTTATATTTTGTATCTACCTAATTTTTTTTTATATTTTGGCCCTCCAAGGATTTCACGTTTCTAATATATTTTTAATGCAATTTTTTCAATAATTATTTTTAGTATTTTACTTATAAGAATATTTTAAAAAATTAATTCGTGCTAAAAAATTAAAACCAAACGGGTATTGATTTTGTTATTCAACTATTTATACATATATACGTATAATGATTTTATTACCATCTTCCGCATTTCTGTCCACGTGTAAACATATTATAGCACCTTGGCCTAATTTTTGAAATATTAATTAAGTAACAATTATAATGCAAAGCATGGTGACGAGGGTTGATTTGATAGCATCAGGAATAATTTAAAGGTATAAGGGGATAGGGAGCGGCGTCACTCGGCCGGCGCCGACGGCGGCGTCGCGGCGGGACAGGTATGCTTTACGGGTTTGCTGTTTGTAATGTGTTATTTAGTCATATTAATAAAGTTACTACGATTAGTATTATCATTTTTTTTTCTTGAGGTTGTAGAAAAACAGCAACACAGCGTCTGACTGTAAACAATGTGTTCAATTCCCACTTGGGAGAATATTTATGATCTCGCACTTGTGACAAAGTGCGAGGTTGAGTTTCGCCCTTCAACACGCGTTTTTTTTTCAAAATTGTGCGGAAAGTATGAAAAAAGAGTATCTTAACACTAGGTTATGCTTTCATTCTTTAAGCTTAAAAATAGCTTTAATAAAATATACCAACCGAATTGAGAAACTCCTCCTTTTTAAAGTTGGTTAAATATATATGAGATAATTATAGAATGTATAAGACGAAGTGTGACTAATTACAGATTTATTTACTAATATGTACCTATAATTCATGTCGTATTTATAAATATTGATTCGTTATTAAAGTAAAGCAATTAAAGGTATTTACGGTACCTATACTGTAGTGTAGTCACATAGATAACTTTAAGATAAACGTAACTTTTTATTTTCTTTAAACATTAAAAACCGACATCTAGACGTTATTTAATGATGATTAACCGGCCACAACTACCGCCATATTTGATATTATTATTATTATTAATAGCATAGCATATCGATTGAAAAATGCAACAAAATTCTACTAACCCAACAAATCGTATGATATGAGGCAGGTCAAGAAACTCGTAATTATCCTGTACGCATATATGTAATGTAAGTACGTACGCAGTTTAAATAGGGTGGCTAAATAATAACGGAGGGTTGTTTCAAATCGAACCTGTAGACTGTAGTCCGGCGCCACACGCAAAGTGGCAGAACGCGACGCGACGCCGCGCCGGACTGCCGCTAGGCGAGCGAGGAGCGACGACTGTTGACTGGCTCTGACTTCTGAGTCATTATAGCAAACTTTCTAATTACGACGTATATGATAATATAGTCTATTGCTAATAGGAAAATGTAGAATTTGCATTTTAGTAACATTTAACTCAATTATAGTCAAATTTACTGCCAAAGCCCTACTATATATTATATATTTTTAGGAGATTATACAAATGTTATATTAATAGGATGTTTCTAGAATTGAGTTTAGACAGAAATGAAAATTGTTTGTTTAAACAAAACAATTATAGCTGGGATTAACGTCCGTTTCCCGGTGTCGTTTTCCGCCACTCAACACGCAATGCCTCCAGAACTCGGCGGAAAATGGGAAACGGAGTATCTTAACGCTATGTTCCCTATGCCTACCTGGTGTGTACGGAATACAGCATGAAGCCGTTTTAATAAATTTTATTTATTTTAATTATACAGAGTAAACATTACTCATCACTTATTTAATATTTACTTTTAATTTTGATAATCTTTACTTTATTAATGCTTACTCGACTAGGTACTCCTTGGAGTATAAACAAATGTCATAATAATCACTCTACTTGTACGATAAGATTAATATCAAAAATAAACCTATAGAACATAGATTTATTTTGAATCAAGATATTACGCTATGACTCATACTGAAATCTACTGAAAATGTAACACCCACGCTCTGAATTGGGATCATCCAATAAAGCCTTCTGAAGTTCTGAGTCATACTTTTTTATTACCAAAATATCGGTAATTGTCATCTACGTTCCATTTTTAAATAATTTTGTAAAATGTTTCGTATCCTAAAAGTACGAAAATATGTTTATTGTGTATATTAAATATTAATATTGATGAGAGACCGTCGAGAATCGTGTCGCCGGGGTACAAGCACGCCACTGTAAACGCGATAAACTATGGGTTCGATCCCCACTCAAGGAAATAAAATATTTAATATTTACATCCTCGCTCTGATTACGACGCAAAGCGTCGTTGAGTTCCGCCACTCAACAGGCAATGCCTCCAGAAACAGAATTTAGGCGGTAAGTAGAAAATGGAAATGTCTTAATAGGAACGAGATGTTTTAACACTTAACATTAACACTAGATAGATAACTCTAGGTACCCTCTTACAGCCTGCGCGTTTTATAAAAAAATCCATGGTTAAAATGAACATAACATTTTTTATATAAAAAAACATATTTTCCCTCGGTCTATATTGCTCATACTTTATATTTGAGTATCTTATTCATTATTTAACCGTAGTTTAAAAAGTTTAAATTGAGCGCGCATGCGCAGTTCACAACACGCCTGCGCCACGTGACATGGCGCGGCCAATCCACGCGGAACACTGCTAGTGTGACGTTCGCTTCCATTGCGTTTACACGCGTTATTATAACTCTTATAAAGTTAACTTCAGAAGTTTTGGTAGCCGCTTCCGAGCTGCAGCTGTCAAGTAAAATTTGACAAAGTTGTCTTATCAGTGTTAGTTAGTGCGACAAAAGCGGTATTACAATCGTCCATCGTTCGCGATAACCTGTTTTTTATTTCTTGGAAGCGTGCATGCTGCGATCGAGACGAGACCTTGATAACTAGTTGCTTGGACGAACGAAGAGACAGTTATTATAGGATAATGTTCGAAGAGGTACGTGTTTAGTTTACGTTTTGCGAGCAGCCGCCAGTCGTGCGTGTTTATATTGTTAACGTCGTAATCGATGAGGTTGAGTGCAAAGTTCGCTTCCAGGACTGAGTAAACCTGCAAAGTGCTTATACGACCAGTAATATGGTAAAATAAATGTGCGCGACAGAAACATCGCTGTGAGGTGTCTGCACGACACTCTGTACTCTGTAGAGCGATGGACAACGGCGGAGGTAAATCGTGTGAACTGTGTAGTGAGTAGTGACTAGTGCATGAATTGTCCCATTTCGACAGATTGACACCTTCGTCTGGCACTTTGCACGTAGATGAAATATTTTCTGTTTTACTTTGCAATTTCTGTTTATACTTGTTGAGTGAGTTCTTTTCGTTAGTACGTTTATCGTCTGCCGCTGTAAATAATAGCTTCCTTCTCAGTCTGTTAGTCAGCTACAAGTGTGTGGTTCTATAAATATACCAAAATCTGGCCGCAGCGCGGCTATAGGACGTAGCATGAACGTTTAGTAATTGTAAATTATAAAAGTTGTTCAACTTATGTCATATTGAATTTTAAATACTAGTATCTTTATATTTTATACACTTTATAATATTATGCACTTCCAACACGCTTTTAAATGTTTTGTTAAATTCTTGTAACCATGCAAAATAAAATTCGAGTAATGCAATTTAAACAATGTTATCATTATTATAACCTCCAATTGTGGCTATCAGAGTTATAAAGATATCAATGTAGTCTAATAAGTATCTGTAACAGTAATAACATAATTAATGATAATATTGTTGTTGACAGATACTATAGTTGTTATATACAGTATTGGAAACTGTATAATCTTTAGTGTTACATATAATGTCTCTTAACCAAATCAACATGTGAAATTTTAACTTTCTGATCTCAGTAGATTTATTTGCGCTTTGTCTGGCAGTCACTCCGTAATGGTAGATTTTAATATACGAACAATATTAATTGTAGTATTTTTTTATATGGTGGATGTTGCTTTTATAAATTTAGCTTTCTCCATACTGCATTTGAATAACAATTTCTTGGTATTAGTATACTGTAACATATTTCTTTTACTATTGATGAAATATTTTTTAATGAAATAAATAAAATAGATTTACAATTTACGAGTAAATTTTTTGTAGATTTTAACAATGAAATACAAAGAAATAAATGTTAAGTTACACATCATCTTAGACAGATTTCTAGTAGTTTTTAAAACATGTATATATTTTTGGAAAACTATGGAAAAAATTGAAAACCTTTTGTTAAACATTTACAGTACAGTTATTTAGTAATTGATTGATAATATTGGTAGAACTTACAGTTTCATAGAAAATTTAAATATTTTGACTCAAACTGACCTATTGACAAACTGAGGAATAGCTTCAGGGTAAATTGGGTGTGCAGTAGAAGTAGGAGCGGGAAGTATACTAGCATATAACTACAACCTATTAAAAGCTCTCACCCTTTTCAAAGGATGTTTCAAATTGTCAGTTGAGAGAACATCTCAAAGAATGGAGGCGTAATGGAGACATAATAGATAACATTAATGTACATTTCAATTTCTTAAACCTGTACTTGGGTAAAAATCACAACCACTGCCCTAGGTTCCTCATTCTGCAATGTAATGGTGCAGGTGCACAGTGAATCCATTATCTGCTAAGTAAAATCAAAATTTCTTCTTATACACAAGTCCAAGTGTGAACATACTTAAATGCATTAGTGATAGTTGCATTTATTGTTTAATCTACTCGTTTGAATGACAGAGTATTTTAGAGTAACAGGTTCAAAGCTAGCTGAAACCGATTCGTTACTATTTCATTATTAGTATTCATATAGATATGAAAGAAGTATAAAGATAATAATATAGGTACATATTACATAATAACTTAAGTAACATACATAATTCTAATAAAACCCTACAGTCACTACTACAAGTTAACAGTTTATGCTTATGGTAAAAACGTATGAGGGAAATACGGGCGGGCGATAATTGCGATAATTTATTCAAAATCAGACATATTATGTAAATATAATCTATTTAAGGCAAACCATACATTATTTTAACAACATGCTTTGTTTATTTTTCATCAGTTTTTTTGCAATTGCAAGTATGCGGTATGTATACTTATAAAAAAAGTAAGATTTTTTTAATATTTATTTTTTACACATTTATTTTTTAACATAATATGCATATGTATAAAAAATATAATAGACATTCATAGAATTTAGACCTAGAATATTTCTAAATTCAAACTTTTTCTTTTGATCTTTTAGTTTGAAATTCCAACAGTAATTGGCCTAGTTTAGTTGTGTTCGAATTCATTCTTCATGTTTGGAAGCTCTCGCAGATTAGACAAATAGAATACTAATGAAAGTGCTTTGAAAACTGCTTTCAGTGATAACTAGGCATCAAGTCCCTTATCAGTAAGCTTTTTGTCGAAATTTAAGTCTTTCATCAGTGTAACTTCTTGATATCTCAACCTGATCTCAAGACAATGGTCTTGACAGGCAGACAATAAAGTGATCCTATAAGGGTTCCGTATTTTCCTTTTGAGGTACAGAACTCTAAAGAGGAAAAAAATTAAGCAGTATACATCTTTTTTTTTTTCAAAATGATAATTGGTGTAAACCTAAATCTATTCACATAATGTCCGTTAATACTGGCGCCCCCGCGCTTACTAGTCCCTTCACTAATAGTTTCAGTTTAATTACTTATATTTAATAGAAATTTATTAATTATAATTATATTATTTATGTTTCTCATTTATTTTATAGAAGTCATTTATTTATTTATAATTATGTATTATAGTTTAAATTATATATTTTTTTAACTTTACTTGTATACCACATAATATAATGTTATATTATGAATCTAAAAACTATAAATTCAATGCTACCTTTTTATTTATCTTATTTCTAACTCTAATAATAGTATCATTATATTATTTGATATAGCAATAGCAAATGCATTAGTAATTATTATTTAGGCTGTCGTGGCCTTAATATTAAGTTTCCAGGTTCCCTCTGCCTCTCCAGGATAGGTATATAGCAGTATGTCCGAATATATCAGAATATGTAGAGGTACACATCGTGAGGCTAAAGAAACCAGTAGTTTTTATATTTAATACGAACATTATTTAAAAACTGTTTACAGATTATAAATTTGCAATTAGATCGTGAACTTTGCGATAACTACATATTTTCACATGATAAGGACCCTATTTTTATAAAATGCTGAACTGAAATGATTCATTCCGTGTCATATGTGTTGCCTGTTAAGTGCTTCCTTTGCTTAGTTTATTACTACTTTCATAATATATTAACAGAATTTTGTTTTAATGAGTATGTTAACACTAAAGAAGCAAAATATGAAGTTTTATTGGAAATCGATTGTAGAAGGTATCGTATTTTTTTTTTATTTTAGCAGAGTAGACAGATACTTAGTGTACGGACTTTTAAACGTTTTCGCGCTGAAAATTATTATAAAGTTTATTACTTTAAATATAATAATTAGTTGTAACTTTTTTTTTATATCTATTCATACATCTATTTATATGTAAAATTAAAGTATTTCTGTGATTTCAAAATAACCGTCTTTTTTTAAGTACATATAGGTAGGTAGGTTTACACGGTACTTAAACAGACATTTTTTTAAGAATTTCTCAAACGGCTGAACTTATTTTTATCGAACTTTTAATAGTGGATGGAGAAAGTTGTGGAGAAATATTAGGCTACTTTTCGTCTCGAAAAATGTGTTACTATATATGTTAAATAACCAAACATTTCTCTATTAAATACGACAATTTTTGTGAGCAAAATTAAATAAAATCCCAAAAGTTTTAAATTGCCATTGATTTAGTGCGTAACATTATATAACCATACTAAAAGGACCAACCAATTTCGAACAAAAGTTTCGAAGTTGATATAACAATGAGATTACGTAATTAGTTATTTACCATAGAAAAAAATAGAGAGGAAACCACATTTATGTATCTGTATTTTTTAACTATATTGTATACTATAGAAGGATTTTCTTCAATTTCACTTTCATGTAGTTAGTTCACCTTACAATGCTTTTAGCTTCGAAAACACTTATACAATGGTTTCTATAGTTAGATATTAATTAGAAGTTATAACTATGGGCATAGGAAGAGGGGGCCGGATGGGTCGTGTCCTTCCAGAAATTTTACTAACAAAAAATTTGCCCCGAAGAATTAAAAAATCTAAACACCCCCCTTCCCCCCAGAAAATATCTCTATGATAGATACGCTAATGCTTATAATTCTGCTCTTCACAAAGTACGCTTTATTACATATAAGTATATATATGATAAGAGGTTATGGGGTAATTAGTAAAAAGCTAGACGTGAGAATTATATGTGTGTTACAGAGGGCGCTTTGCCTGTAGACCACGTTGAAGGGCAGCCCGCCAACCTCAATATAAGCGATGTCAGTGAGTATCGTATAATCACTTAGTCTCATATAAATAAAAAGTTGTTTTTGGTAATTAAATTTTACACATGCATACATTTATCTTTTTTTGCAAAAGTAATTCACAATTTAGCGATACTCTATTTAACAACATAATTTAGCGATATTATAAGCCGTGTAACTTAGTTACAGCTAAATTAAAGAAAAAATATATTATGTAGATGATCTTTGCTTCACGCTGTATCCCGTACATAGAAGGGTAGGCAGAAGAAACCTGGCAACCTAGTGTTAAGACATTCCGTTTTCCATTTGGGCAGTTCCGTTCCCCACAGAGAGGCAGTCGCGGTATTCGTGGGTTCGCCAAAGATTTGGCGCAAAATTAATAACAAAATTATAACAACTTAACAATAGATTCCCTCTGCCTCTGCCATATGTGATATACAGCGTCAAGGTATAAAAAAATATATAATTATTTTACTGATTATAAATGATTACGCGAATGCTGATTCTACTCGCTACCTGAATTATTATTTATTTTAAAATAACGTGGAGGTTCTAAATCAAACAAGATAATTACAAAGAACCTTAATTTATTGTTTTTGCAACTGAAACATTTTTAAAAATTTAAATATATTTATAAGTTTCTTAATGTCATCATTCTGTTCTTATTCATTACAAGTCTTTTACCTAATATGTATATGTTAAGTGAATTGAAAGATATCACAGTTACAAGATTACATTTAATTTAAATATCACTTTAAAAAAATATAAAAATTCGCGCCCTTTATAACCTTTTTGCTACTAACAGATAAATAATATTCAAAGACGTCATCAAAGTTAATGTGGAAATTGAATATAACAAAAACAGAGGGATATTGATTTGATAACATGTCGTAGGTCACGCGAAATGTGATGCTAGTAAAAATAATTTAATAAAATATGCCAACTTTAAATGTCTATTTAGGTGCCTTTATTTTACATTTTCCTCCAGAAATACGGGTATACTTATGTCTAATAAAAATAATCTATTTTAGCGATTTAATAAAACTTAGATTATTCTCTAAATTTGAAATTGAAATATTTTTCAATCAAAAAGATTCATCTCGATATATGACTTTTAATTACCGTGAAATTTCTTGTGAATAAAATACAGTTGCACAAAATTTTGCACACGTACCAGGAGCTTCAATAGATGACCTTATTTAAATATTAAACAATTCCAACAATATTACATACCTATCACATTGATAACCTTTTTTAAAAATAACATTTATTAAACGAAAGGTGTTTAAATATCATTTTTGGGAAATTCTTCCTATTTATCTTTACGTTATCTATACTCACTAATCTTAGAAATATTGTGTGTTGGATGTTTGCCACCTGAATTTAAGACTCATTGCGTGCTGAGTTGCAGAACTTAGCGCCGCAAATTGTATGCCAGCGCGGGAAAATGAAAATATTTTATTCCCCTCAGTAGGAGATTAAAACAACAGTCATCGCGTTTACAGTCAAGCGCTTGACCCACTGGGTCACGATAGTCTATGTATAATTAATTATTATACATACATATATCCATTTCTAAATATTCATAATGAGCTAATTTTTAGACAAACCAATTAAGTTTCCACAGATTAAATATATGTAATACATAGATCTAAAGGACAATAATTTATGTAAATACAAAAAAAAATCTCTGTGAGAGAATCATATTATTTATTATGCCATATTCTTTCTTTTATCGTATTATTTTACCGAAGTAACACAATTGAAAGATAAGTGGCTTATTTTGTGTATAAGCAGAACTTATCTACGAAAAAACCACGCCACGTATCGTTATAACGTTGATTCACAGAACGAACTTACGACCTCCGATAATAAAATTAATAAGAAGAATGAATAAACAAAATATTTTTTGTCAGTTACTCAAAGTTGTATTACTTAATTTATCTTATCAATATCTAATATACTATATTAAATACTGCTTTATGTAATCTGTATACTTGCACTTTTTCTATAGGAACAAAATCTATAGCTAAACAAATAATTAAACTTATAAGGGATCCATTTTATACACTGAATAATAAAACTTAATTAAACAAATACTTTTAGAACATACACTTAAAATTAAATATGATTTCTGTCTCGTTGTCGTTTCAGTCTTAAAGTTTAAGAAAACGGAGTTGCGGACGGCAACTAGTATAGAATTATAAATCTCAGAATGTATTATATCTAAATCCGTAATTGGATTTAGATACTTTTTATTTATCAAATATTTACCAATATTCAAAGGATTTTTTAAAATTAAAGAACCTTCGATACAAACAACATCCAACTGTTCCACTTCTCCATAAATACCAATGATAATCACTTTCACTGCATATCGGTTTTTCCCCGAAGACGGAAACGGTTTCTTGCGCTAAGAGATCCGCCGTAGAATCGTTTTCCTTTCTTGTTTATTTTTAAAGCTAAAAAAAACTTGCATTTTTTAATTTTATTTGACATTGATCCTTACTTATTTTAGAAAGCTTTAGGTTAGCTTTACCTAAACAATGTTTTTACAGTAGCAAATAAATTTAAAAAAATGTGTTACAACTCGCATGATAAGAATGAGATAAGCATGTCATTCTTAAGAAAACCCCACACTCGTCTTGTTTCCTTTTGTTTTTAATTGAAATAACTTTTTGTTAAGTTTAACGTAATGATAACGCATTTTTGTTAGTTACGCTTATTTATCAATCTAGATCTATGTTTATCGTAAAAATCAAGCAAAACATAAAATTTTAAATTAGTATGTTTTGTGTTATCTAATCTGTAATTATATTTTACTCATTAATAAATCGTTTATAGCACTTTATCATATTACATTCATATTATGACATTTGTCAACATAAATAATTAGTAAGTAAAATAAAAAATTGCTAGTCATCACTTTAATTATTTTTGGCGCCATCGTCTTACAACAAGTGTTGGATGTGTGCTCAATTCCTTCTCGCGAGAAAGTAATTAAGTTCTCATAAGACAAGCTCAATCTTTCCTGTGTCAATTTTTTTTTAAATAGAAAGAATATGGAGAATGATTTGAACTTTTTAAACATAAGAAAAACGTGCGCAATTATTTGTTTACTATTCTGAATTATGTTCATGTTCTAATAACATCATTATGTTAAAGACAACATTTATATATTCTGAACTAAAGTCTCAGCCAATTCAATAAATGCAATTTCGTAACAAATTTTATCCAAATTACTTTATAAGTTTTCTATTTATGAACCGATTCAAATAAAACAAACACTAATGTTAAGGGAAGTTTGCGAAAACACAATAGTAAAACTGCATTTAAATCATTTGAGAAATTTAATTTTCAGATTAACGTGCACAAAAGGATAGATAAACCGACAAAAAATTAAAGCTTTTGTTTAGTTAAAAAAAAAATTAAATTCTTTTAAAGCTTTTGAGTTCTGTTAACAATTGCCCCTAATAATATTTCTTCTTTAACAATCAGCTCAAAATACAAAATATAATAAATCAGTTATTATTTTATTATATGTATGGATTGTAATAATAATCTAATACAATTTATTTGATGTACAGTCGAAGCGATCTGCAAGGACCCGCTGTACGGCGCGGGCGTAGAGATGCCGCGTCCGGCGCCCCACCCGGGGCTCCCCTTCGTGCAGATAGTCGAACAGCCAGCTGGCAAAGCCCTAAGGTATACAATAATGTATTATTATATTTAAATTCTTTAGCTTCACGCTGTATCCTGCATGTATGGATATGCAGAGGGAACCTAGTGTTAAGACACTCCGTTCTCCACTGTCCGCTCAAAATTTGAGATAACGCTTGTTGAGTGGGGAAACTTAACGCCGCTCTTTCTCTTGTTAGGTAACGAACGAACCAGAGTTAGGTAATGAAAATTTTAATCGGAACTACAATTGCATCATCATTATTATTATTATAATTTTGTATATAATTTAAATGGAAAAAGCAATGCGTCAATAGGTTATTTTATCTTTGTCTGTCTAGCTAACATGATGCAGAATTTTTATTACCTTTCAATTCTAGACATCAATAGCTAATTTCTCATGAAGAACAACGTCCATATATTGTTTATTACTTTGCTTTTTTATATTCAAAATCAAAATTTACTCTTTCTCGAATCAATTCTTTGCTAATTTCATATGAAACCAATATTGTTAAACACATACATATATTATAACAATTCAAGTAATTTGAACTCGCCACTAAGACCTAACATTAAACATCTACCAACCTCTCAAAGTGTTAAAAAATAATTACACAAAATTATTAGTTATAAAGTACCTATTGCCATCACTTGTCGTCACGGTGCACGATGTACAGATTTAGACGTGACGTCCATCCGCGTCACGCCAACTGTGAATTGTCCATTCATTTGACGCGTGGGTAATATGTAACAGTGTTAGGTTTAACCAGCCAATGCCGGTTGCAATTTAAAAAAAATGCCTCGTTAATGTTATATTGCATATTAAATACTTTGAGAGGGCTGGTTGTAAACACGACGGCTGTGAGAATAGAACGCCCTATTCTCACTGGAGGCGTAGAGTTCCGCAACGTAATGGCTCCAAATTAATAATAATAAAATCTTTATTTTTTTATATCTGCTTAGATTGCAAATACACGAAATTGATAAATATATTTAATACTTGTACAAAAGTTGTTTTAGATCTGTGGTTCCTGGCTCTTATATCATGACCGATCTTTAACAGTTAGATCAACATTATCGTGTTTGTCTGACAAGCTAGTCATTAATAGTAACATTCAATAAAACAAAGTCTTGCACAAGACCTATTAAACCAATTTTCTCTGACTGCGCGCCGTATACAGGAAAAACTGAGGAAGTAAATAAATAATGAATAAAAAATCCTTACAATGTGTAATTAAGAAAAATTATGCGAGACTATACACAACATGTCATTGTTTCTTTCTACAGCCCGCCATTTGCTTTTGTTTTTCAAAGTGCTTTCGTATATCATCCAACCAATGGTTTCGCTTTAAACTTATTGTTGTTTTGTAGCCAGACTAGTGGACCCGAACGCGGCTGCGCCCGCTTCAACTATACGAATATTTATTAAATATAATTAAATGAAATTATTTTCAGTTTTCAATAGAGAGATGCGTTAAGCAAGCTAATTTTGGGTGTCGCTTTCTAACAACAAACTTTGCAAATCGTTGCTTAGCAACGGTCGCATAGCGACGATTGTTATTAACATGGCGGAATAAATTGCATGTCAAATTAATAAGTATTTTAATAAATTGGTATATATCGAAAATATTACAAATATGAGAAAAAAGGTATCCTATGTTCATCCCGAGACCCTCAAGTATCTCCATATGAGTATTTTATTACAATTAAATTAGCGGTTTGGCCCGCATGAATTTTGCATAAAAGACAGACAGACACACAGAGTTACTTTCGAATTTATAATATAGGTATGGATTATAAAAAATATTTGCATAAATTGTAGCCTGCATGTTATTCTGATATCTAAGCTATGTCATCTACTATAAAGATTCATCTAAATACGTTCGAACGTGCGCTGGTTAGTACTTTTTTGGTGAAAGTGGAACAAATGACCATTCTCACATACATTTACAATATTAGCAGGATGAGATAGTTTAAGTGAGGTTGTATTGAATAATTGCAGTAAATCAGTAGGAAATAGGTTAAACCTACGCGCCCTATTATCGTATATGGAGTTCAATGCCTGAGCGGTGTCAATGTTTGTTTTTTTTTTTTAAAACATACAGTACGAACACATTATGACATATATATTTTTTTCTTACTGCATAATATAGAATACACAGTAATGGGGCACCTGAATGGTTTTGGTTTTTTAAATTATTATAATACCTTGTCTTTTCCGCCAGAATTCAAGAAGTGTTTGTTAACGGGATTGGAATAGTTATTTCTTAATTAATATTTTAATAATTTATATAATAATTTTATATAAAAAACAAAACAAAATAAAGGAACATCATTATACTAAAATTGTAATTGGTTGATGTTTGTACACGGAAGATATATAAATCTAGAAAAGAAGTTTTATTGAATTGAGCAATTCAGTAAACAATATAAGCCGCGAGCGTACTCTACCATCTTACGTTTACGTAGTTTAGTGTTTGACAATCATTATTGACGTATGGAACATGTTTGCCAGGTTTCGGTACGAATGCGAGGGCCGGTCAGCGGGTTCGATTCCCGGCGTGAACAGCACGCCCGAACGGAAGACCTACCCCACCATAGAAATATGCGGACATAAAGGTCAAGTTGTGATCGTCGTGTCCTGTGTTACCAGAGAAGAACCATACAAGTGAGTTTATTTTAAATATGTTTTTTATCACTAATAACATATTTTTGCATGTAATCATTTTTCCATTTAATTAAATTATAAATTAAACAATTTTGTTTCTAAAAACACCCTTAAAATCTACCAAAACTTGACTACCTTTGTATTATTTCCCCTAAATATTCTGCCTACTAGATATTTAGATGTGGATGAAGTGTTTAGACGTGAAGAGAATGGTTATAGAAATTTGAAATTGTACATATTAATAAATATTAAAGGGTCAATTATTTAAAGAATCCAACATCTTCACATTATTGATTGCTGTAACCAAGTTTGACTGATGACAACCCTTTGGAACAAGTCTACAATCCTAATACTAAACATTTGATAGAATTTTTAATGAGTTTGTTAACTGAATGTTTCTGCAATAAAAATTTTGTGTCAATAAATTCGTTAACATTATTTGACGAATTTATTACAAAAACCATGTAAGCAAATATTAATGTTAAGGAATAAAATGAAACGCTTATACAACGCTGAAACTGACTCACCATTCAAATATGTGTTTGAATCGTAATATTTGCATAATAAATGTGAGGGCTTTAATCATTCGTAACTAACCTAACTTTTGAGATATTTTTTAAAATATACACCTGTATTTATTAGAAAAAAAAAATACACACATATATATATATATATATTATATTCGCCCGCCTAAACTATATGATGACAAATATTTTTTTATTTTTCCATCTCCAGACCTCACCCCCACAATCTAGTCGGCAGGGAGCGCTGTGAGAATGGTGTGTGCACACTAAAAACTACAATCACGGAGGAAAACCCACAAGTGTCGTTCAGCAACCTCGGCATACAATGTGTGAAGCGGAAAGACATCACGGACGCTCTCAAGATGAGGGAGAAGCTGAGAGTGGACCCGTTTAAGAGTAAGTTTAGTATAATATATATTATGTGAATATCCCGCATTGCAAATTGAGTGGCGGAAATGGCCGTTCTTTCTCTTGCGAGAAAATCCAGATAATTCAGCCCCCCGAATCGAATTCTTCTTCTTTTGTTAAAAACAGCGTTCCCTCGAGTAATGTTTGGTAAGCAAGTATTTATGTTACGGAAGAAACTGAAACGCTAATACCACGCTGAAACTGACTCACCATACCAATATATATTTGAATAGTAATATCGAAAAGATATTGTAATATCTATACTTTATGTGTTTTTCAATTTAAATTATCAATTATAGATAATTTAGTACATTTTCTGAGTGTCATATTAAAAAGGTCGTAAGGCTATCAATTACTAATTAACATAATAACTTGATGATGAGTTTGAAGAAAGACAAATAATTATGCTTATATATTTTTCCTGTCGTATCGATCATACTTATATGGTTATCTATCGAAGTCACTGTACAGTGTACAATGTCACAGACCTATAATGTTCTGATAAACTCCACTCAGGAGGTGATACACAAGCACCGAACTTGCTATATTAAATGTGATGATTGTAAGTTATAATTCCTCAACAGACAAACGAGATAAAACTCGACTTTTGTTATCGTTACCCAATACGCATAACGGAGTGTTTGAACACTATGTAATATCTGTATACATTATTAAACAAGACCAGCGGAAAATGCGTAAAGTATAAACATCACAGAAAAGAGGAATTTATTTACTCCTACTCTTAAAAAAATTTGTTATTGTTAATGACTAATTAAAAAACAAAAAGAAAAAATAATAATTCGTTTTTAATTATTATTTTTAACTTCGCCATTTAAGAGATTTGTATCGACGACTCGCAGTGTAAAATCAATGTCTATTAAAAAATATATTGCAACACCACGTTTATGAAACGCCTGTTAATCGGTCCGCGTGTTTATTTAACTAACACTTCCGTTTATGTTACATAATAGATCTGACGGTTGACATTGAAAAAAAAACTAATGTGATTTTTTCTCAGAATTATTATTATACATGTAGGTACACTGTACAAATATAGATTTTTTTTCCTCGACACCAGAGCGAAGGAATCAAAATATAAACGATTTCATTTCTTCGAGTGGGAATCGAGCTTACAACTTCATTTACATTCATACAATTGTGCCCGTGCGCTACGACTGGCCTCACATTTAGCAAACATAAATTGGTACTAAAATTAGGTCTTAAATAACACTGTGTGCGTGTGTGTGTGTGGGGCAACGTCTGCCTGGTAAAGCGATGGTTATGGGTCCGATCTCGATTCGGACGTATGAATTATTAATTTTCAAGGGCAAAGACAAAGTGCGGCATAGAGCTACCCCACTCAACACACACTGTCTTGAGTTAGGGTACAAGGCGGAGAACAGAATATCTTGACACTAGGTTTTCTTTGCTTGCCTTGCTATACGCCAAAAACACAGCATTAAGTTAAAATAAAATGTCAACAAATATATACTGGGTAACAATAAATTACACAAGTAGACGACATTGTCCAAGTATTGATGAGAAATTAATTAAATGCATTTAAGATATCACATTTAGCGCGCTTGTACTTTAGTTCCAGTCAATGGCCTCTTGTATTGGTCAGTGTGCGGCAGACGCTCAAGGTTTCTTAATTACTTTGTGATATTATAGTTATTTTTATTATTTTATCTGAAGATATCTTCCGCATTATGCGTTTACGATGGGAGAGCTGAATATGGGGGGAGCAGAGAGGTCCGTCCAAAATAGCGGTGTGTTAACGCTAGGGTCCCTCTACCTACCCTGCAATACGGGAACAAGCGTGAAGTTGCTTATTTTAACAAAAACGTCGAGACATATTTAACTAGGGAGCTACAGTACGATCGATGCTGTATAGGGTTACGTCGGTTTGATAATGACATTTTCTTACTTTTGACTATTTTCTTTTCGAGTTAACATTTTGCAAAAGTTCAGAAAGCCTTATTTTAGGGCGGCCACAACTCGTCAACCGTACTATATAATATACAGTTTAAGCGCAGCTGTATAGCGTCTCGTAAAGTATCCGATAATACTAAAAATACTTCTCGTAAACCTACAACGCTTGTCTGTTCTATCTCAATAGGTTATATATATTATTGTCATAAAATTGTTGTACATTTGTGTTTTTATCGTTTCTTTCGAGCTTTTTGTTGGTTAAATAAGTTTTTAAATGATGAACTTGAATTTTGTTGAATCATCGTCAATTTTCAGGTTAAACACGTGCCACAGACTAGGTTTTATGTATTTTTTTTTCATGCATTTTGAAAAAATCTCTCCTCTACATAATATAACATATTTTAAATAATAACTTCAATAACCAAGGAAAGAACAAAAATGTAGTTATAAACCACAAAGAGACAAAATTGTGAATCTACAACCAACACACAATTGATAATTTAAGTATATACCAATTAAGCCTCGAATATCTTGCAAAAGGTCCTAATATTAGTATATATATGTAAATAAACTCTGCGATTGTGTTTTAATAGGTACAAATGTTGAACGTTATTAATGTATGGCCGTCGATTGCGAAAGTAACCAGCGACGGGCGGAACGTCTAAAATAGTTCGCTCGAAATATCCTCTAACACGGTCAACTTGCGGGCTAACCGCTATTTCTATGCTGAACTAAATTTTACAAATTTACATTAAAAAATCCTATGCTATTAGTACTTACTTTACAACATTTTTAAATAATAATTAAAAGAGGAATGAAACCATCGTAGCGCAGCTGTACAGCGTCTGAATGTAAACGCGGCGGTCGTTGGTTCTATGCTCGAGGAGTGAACTATTTTCATTTCTACGAAAATGTCGTGTTTCGCCGTTCATCATGCAATGTCGCACCACGAAAATAGTACGTTGGGAACGGAGTGTTTGAACACTAGATTTACTCCGGCTACCCTGCGGAATGAATGAATGTATTGCTAAGACGTTTTCGAAATAAGACACAGAAATGTCCATATGAGATAAAGTGATTACATAAAACATTATTATCTATCTACGTTGGTTTTTCGTTCGGGCTGTATCCCACACATAGCAGGGAGGCAGAAGGAACGAAGGGAGAAATTAGTAACCTAACGATAAGACACTCCGTTCCCCATTTTCCGTAGATTTCTGAAGGTATGCGTGTTGAGCGGCGGAACTCAACGCCGCGCCCAGCCTCGACACCAGAGTGGATAAATAAAAATATATATTTAAATAAATATTTTATTTCCTCAAGTGGGGATTGAACCCACAACCAGTCTCGTTTACACACTTGTGCCCCTGCGCCACGACTGGCCTCAATTTATTCTCAATCAAAAGAGCATGCAAAAAAGCCTCTCAAGTCTCAACAAATTTATATTTATGGCTACAGAAGTTTTACACTATGAAAATATTGGTCAATATTTTTTTTTAACTGTATGTATTTCTATGGCATTGTAGCCTAAAATGATAAAGCAATTTATTATTCAGTAGTTTTCATTAATATCTTATAAAACCATTACAGCGGGCTACAACCACCGCAACCAGCCACAGAGTATAGACCTGAACGCAGTCCGCCTTTGCTTCCAAGTGTTCATCCCAGACGAGAGGACCGGCAAGATAAGGCAATCCTTACAACCTGTTGTCTCTGATGTCATATATGATAAGAAGGCGATGAGTGATTTAACTATCACGAGGCTCAGCCAATGCTCGGACTATAGTACTGGTGGCGCTGAGATTATTTTACTTTGTGAGAAAGTAAGTTTTTCTTGTATTTATTAGTGGTCTCTGGTAGTTAAAAAGCGGCGTTGAGTTTCGCAAGTCAACACGCAATGTCACTTTTGACAACCGCGTGCATGGGGAACGGAATGTTTACACAGTATGTCTGTTTTGTGGGGAAAAGCCTGAATCTAATAATCTATGTTTGTTCTTATTATAAATTTGGTTAATATTATTATGAAAATATCATCAATTTTGTTACTTATTCTTTATTTCGATTTTCGAAGTTCGGCAGTTATTGTGAAAAATGTGTAATACCAATGTATTATTATTATTAATTAATTAATTAATTAATTAATATATATAAGTTATAATAATCTTGCCCTGAAGGCAAGATTTTCAAAAATATGAAAGACTCATTTGAGTGTTCCCCTCCACGGAAATCTTTAGTAAAAGGCGAAAGATTTATACGTTTTGAAGGGAAACCAGAGATAATTTCGACCAAGTCCTAAAATTACTTACGCTTTTCATAATAACATTTCGATAGCGCGATTAAGAAATGTAACTAAATGGTACAACGCCATCTATCGATGGATGTGATAATATTGAATAACATTGGTTGTACTAGTATATAACTATCTATTGATTATTATAAACTTATAGATATAGTTATTTAGAAAACGTATAAAAATTTGAACGTAGCGGGACTTGAACACGCGCGTCCTGATAACCGACCAGGCGCTCTGACCACTACGCCAGGCATACGTTCTCATCAAGCTACGTCTAATTTCAAACAAAATTTCCGCTACCCAAAGATAATTGCTAAGAATTATCGTCTGACAAGAGCTATTTATTAAATATTTTTAAAGTGTTATTCCACACTTGGGAAAGAAAGTATAAGTAATTATTCAATCAATGAAATCTCTACCAGAACCCCGCTTAATTTATAGAGGTCCCGACTGTTAATCCTAATAAACTATTGGGCTTGTTTATTTTCCTTTTAGTTGTATGCAGTCAGGGTTTTTGTTTTTTTAAATATTTTTTTATTAATACCATTAATTTAATGCTATGGTTTAATACATTAATATATATAATATGCAGCAGTGAAACTATTTTAAATGAGCTACATATATCTTTTTATCTTAAGTAAAAACTTTTAAGGTTCTTCAGTTTTCTAAAATTATATATAATTACCTTATATTTAAAAAATATATATGAAGAAGTCGATAGTGCACCACATATAATATATTCAATACTCGTATCGCCTAGCACTCGTTAGGTCCGTGACTGGAAATAATCTCGATATTTAATATTTATATGCATATATGCATCGTACATACAATCTATGCAATCGTATTTTAAATGAGTAACCCTTGAGTTTTACAAAAATCAGTTCATTAGTAAGTATACAGAATGTTTTTGTCACCACCACTTTAAATGAAATCACGGTTTTAACTACTCTATAAAAGCCTAATACATTTTTTTCCAAAAATGCAAAGGTTTTTTTTTTTCAAACAAAATATATACAGGTTGGGAGTGTCGGCGAGCCATTTTAAGGAGCGCTGACTCTTCCATCCATCCTGTATAATTGGTGAAAATTTGTGAAACATCATATTTTTCACTTATTTCACATTTTTGAGGCTGGGTTGAGTCCCGCTCGGGGGTAAGAATTATTCAATAATTTCACTTTCTCGCTCTTGTAACAATACAAAATGCAGCGGTGTTAATACGCAATGTCTCAAAAGCTAGGCAGAAAGTGGGGACTGAAGTTTCTTAATATTAGATTCTCTTAGTCTATATGCAGGATGAAGAATGAAGGCAAAATAAAATTAAATAAATATATTTTTCAGGTAACACGCGAAGACATAGCAATAGTGTTTTTCGAACAGGAGCGCGAGCACATTGTATGGGAGCAGTGTGCTAACATAGCGCTAGTACACAAACTAACTGCTATAGTGTTCCATGTGCCGCCCTACCGCGACCGGCATGTGCCGCATCATGTACAGGTAATCATAGTAGTAACCATCACTACCACACTATCACGTTGTATAATATTTAACGTTCGAATTAATATATAAAGTCAAAATATTCTTTTTGTAAATGGAATTATTTGCATTATTATGCATTTTATTTTACTTTATTTTTGGTGGGCTCTTATGTAACTCGCTAAGCCGAATTCCGTTTTGAAAACCCGCTTACATGACGCACAGTACAGTTGGCCAGCATCGTTATATGTATAGGTGTAGGTACATAGATTTTATAAATTCTTTTGCTTTAATATAAATTACAGTAAAGTTGAATTTCCTTAAGAAAAAATTTCATTCAAAAATTTTATATAAATTATTGTATCCAGTGGCAATATGCCAATATGCTATCAGTAATATAATCGACATATCAATATAATATATTACTCGTATACGGTAGATCTGATCACGTCGCTCATAGAGCTACGAGTACGTTTATCTGATACACTGTACTACGTGGACTTCCGCACGTATTTGTACTTGTAGCACCTTTAGAATTATAATGACCTTATCAAAAAACCAAAACCAAAAATCAAATTTTGAGAAAGAAAGTAATAATTTAGATAAATAAAACAACAATTATATAATTTAAAAAATATTTACTACTGTATCGTCTAAAAATTATTTTGTAATATAACCCTAATTTTGTACAATTCTTTATTTGACGTTTCCCAAAACTTGATATTTTTAAATAGGTGAGTGTGCGATATATGTTCGAGCAAATTATAAAAGTGACGTATATATTTGTTTTGTCTAAGCAGTTTAATAATACTAAATTATATTTATTCTTAGAAACTTAACTTTATTCATACAATTTTCAATTGCGCGGTATTGAGTTCTACCACTATATTTGAAATACAGCATAAAGATTAAAAAAACAATACTTTTAAAATAATACGATAAATCTGTTCCAGGTGTGCCTTCAGTTGAAGAGGACGTCCGACAACGCCAGAAGCAACACAATACTTTTCGAGTACATCCCGAAGAGCCAAGGTATTGGGAGGAAACCACTACCTGACCTCAATGTATTCTCTCTTCTCCTTACAGAGCACTCTGCCCCTTCCGTCTCCGACCGGCCCACCGATGGGAATAATAATACTTCTGAAAAACAGGATATAGTGTCATCTACTAGCGACTCTCCTGACCCACCTACCATAGAAATACATGATACCACCGACGATGTAATGGTCGTCGATAACAACGAAAAAAGCCTCAATGATCTCCTCGATCAAGTCGCTGAGCTAGACGAAATATACTCTGAAAACCGTACGCGTTTGGAAACTGCCACGGCGTTAAACGACGCTGACGCGGAACTCGAAGATTTTGACGATGCCGGCACCTATACTAGCTTGCAACTCGCGTTTAAAAATCCTGTGCCTATAGTTGACCCCGCACCCATTGTCTCGATTGTCTCAGAGCCCGATACGGAACCCTATGAGGACGTGCAAGTACAAGTGCACACGTACAAAGGGCCTATAGTAGAATTTGCACCATTGAAACGAGACACCGACGACGAAAAGGCGCCTCCACTACCGCCTAAACGAGTGCGACGAGCTCCCGACTCTTTACGTACTAGTCAAACGTCCGTCGATAGTATTCTAAAACCAGGCAAACTAATTCCCATTACGCGCAATTCGGAAGTGGCTCGCAGTGAACCGGCGCTACCGTTACCACCTGCACCTAAAAAACGATCGTTTTTCTCGCGTCTTTTCCGACGAAAAGAAAAATCGCCCGCGCCCAGTGTCAAATCTGAGGGTAGAAAAGAAACACGCGCTAAGCCCGTCGGGAGATCTGTTAGTAGCGTGTCCGGGCTACGACCGTCGCGGTTTGCGTCTGCCTCGTCGGCAGCCTCCTTGCGAGACAGTTGTGCTGACAGCGTCACTCATATATCGTTACATGGGGACGCAGATGAAGGGAACAAAGCTAAATCAATGGGTGCTCTGCCCCCCTCTGACGGAAGCACAATCTTAGTGGCGGAGAGTGTCCTGGCGCTCGACGCCTCCGCCTTCCGCAAGCTACAAGATGACTTAGATCTGACGGAAGCGGAACATTACGCGTTGTATATGGCGGTAGCTCCGCACGCGACCGCCTCGGAATTTGACGAAACCAGCTGTTATTATTCGCCTGTTGACGCTTCCAAGTTCCATAATTAGTAATTGCAACTGATTACCATTACTATAGATCACAATTACTACGAATATAGATTAATAATTATAATATCGTCATGCTCCGCCCATTCTGCCAAGTATTTAAGTTTTTAACTTTGCCAAGTTAAAGATGTGCATGGTAGCATGGTACGCAATTGTCTCGAAATTCGTTGAAAATAATTGCTATTATTCGCCTACAGATGTTACTAAATTTCATAACATGTGGTCACTAGTAATTACCACAAATCGGAATAACAGTGGTCACAAGTCACAATTGAAACTGAATAGCAGTAGAATCTCACTATTGTAGACCAGAGGGTGCCGGTGTATAACTGGATTTTTTGTCAATCTGCAGACATTTTTATGATTATAGCATATTATATTACTATTATTTATTTAAATAGTATTAAAATATTTTTTAATTGAAGTATGTTGTGCAAATTGTAATTTTTGTTTAAAAATCTTTTTTCGTGTTTTTAATAATTATATTCGGTGTGTACCACATTATTAGTGGTTTTAATCTATCAAAGTTCCATACTAGTGAGATTGTACTGTATATCTAAATATAGATTTATATTATAATGCCGACATACTCCGCCCAAATATGACGAAATTTTCGTAGATTATTTTTATATTGTATGCAATAGAAGTAAGGCTCTGATTGAAAATTTCGTAATATATTTTCATATATAAACTATGAACATACTGAATGAATGAAGAATCACTAGAAATTAAACTTTAATGCACATTTTTATCGGCTTAAGTTTAATTTGAGATTCGAACTCGCATTTTAAAATGTTTTAATTATTATTTTTTATTGACATTTGACCTGTTTCTAGATCCGAGCTATTTAAAGCATAAACGACAGAAGACATTGTCCCCCACTTTGCAGACTTACGAGGACAGTAAGTGTCACTCGATTTAAAATATTATTATTGAAACAAAATCGATTATTTAAAAAAAAATTTGAAAAAGGAAAATATTTAAGGCTTTAGCGGGATTTGAAACTACTTCTCTTGGTAACCGTCCAAGAAGCGCTTTTGATTCTCGTGTGTTCTAAATGTTTTATAAAAATTTTCTATTCTTAGTTGTAGAAATCATTTTTTTTATTTATATTCGATTTTTTAATTTCAATATAAATATTTTTATTTTAAATAATTATCTGTATAATCGATTCTGTTTTAATGGGATTGTTGTTAATTGACAATTATATATACAGAAGTGATCATTTTTATTTAATCAAAAAAATATAGAACTTTATTCTCTATTTATTCCTCTTTTTTATCATTCTGTTTATATATTTGTATTTAATTATGAGTTTCCTTTGTCCGGCGTTGATAGGTGGTGGTTTGCTTCTTTCTGTTTGGGTGACGGATACTAATTTTTGAAAAATCTTAGTTGGTGTCGTCATTAACTACGTATTGGTTTACGTCATCAATATTTTTTGTTTACGAAAAACCATTATATTACTTAAATTTTATTACTTTATTCTATATATTACATTAATAATTATAATGTAATAGTATAATTTGATTCTAATGATAAAACATTTTTTAATGATGTTACTAGATGTTAGATTTTTTTTTAATTAAAAAAAAATAATTGTTATTGTTTAATTTATAATCTAAATGTTGATTTTTTTAAAATGTTATAACGGTTTTTTTATAAATGTATTGTTAGGTTAATGTTTTTCGACTAAAATGGTGCGTATTTGAAAAGTTATAAAAATTATGATTATATTGTGGAGTCGAACTCCTGAATACCATGTCTTAATTTTCTTTCGTATTAAATATTGGCAGCTATAATCTACTCCGAAGCCATTTAGTTATTTACATACGCTATATCAAGCTATAATTTAAACATGAATATTTTAAATTCTAAAGTCATATTTACTAAATGAAAGTAATTAACGAAAACCATGATTATTACAAGGTTTAAACGTTTGAAAAATCTTAAAAAATATATTGCCGTATACTTTCATTTATTATTATTATAAAATTTATAAAAAATACGTTAATTTTACCTATACGTCGCTATGTTTAAGCATAGAGTATTACGATATAGGTAATTCTTATTATGAACAGAAAGTATGCTAATGGGAATATGTGTGTCTTAATGTTAAAATAAATACCTTTTTATTATTTTAATTTTGAAATTGTTTCTCAAATGACACCGTTTTTTACTTCGACCATTTTGATGAATTGTGTGTTGTAGTTGAAAGGCATCCTTTCTTGTCTTCTTAGACCCAGGAAATTATTATTTTAATAAATATGAAACGCCTCATATTAAACCATTACATTTTTTTAAATCTGCTTTTTTTGTTTCAATCGTATTCAATCATATTTTCAAAAGAAATTAATTTCTACTCAAGAGTATTTGTGTGCATTTTAGTAATAAGCTTTTCCGTAATTCAGTAAAAATAAGATTTTTTGAATCCAATCTCTATTCTGTTATGGTTTTTGTCGTTGCATTTAGTTACAATCTGATTATTAATTCAGATATATTTCTTCAATATTGTATAATTTTCGTCATTTTTTAAATCACTTATATAATACAGTTTGTTAATTGTAAGGCTGTACTATATCTACTATATTTGTGACAGGAGTTTTTAAAGCTTACTATATTATTAATGAATACTAATCTCCGATTACTCGTAGATTTATATAAAAAATATATAAAAAAACATATCACATTAAAAATGTGTAAAATAATGCTTTAGAGGAATTTACAATCTGTTATAGAAAATTTTGATACAAAATTATTTAGAGTGGACATTTTGATCACAAAAATTGCAATTTTTGCGATTGATAATGTATATAAACATTTTTGTACACCTTTATTTATGGAAAAGATATTATATATAAAGCGTAGCTTGAACGAGTGTAAATTATGTCAAAATGCTAATAAATTAAGAACAAATTTAGTTCTTTTCTTGTCTCCCACCAAAATCTATGTTATTCATTTGACATTTCAAAAAGGTATAGTCAATTTTTTATAGCATGGATGTGTTTTTTATTGTTGATTTTGTTGTGAAGCTAGTATACTTTTATATATTTTTCGTATCGTACTTCGTCAGTTTTTTTTAATTGCTTGTTAGGTGGCAGAACTCAACGCCGCTATTTGTCTAACTAAGCAATGCGATTAAAAATATTTTACTTTCGCTATTTAGTATGGATGTCGACTTTTTTTTATTATAGTTATAACAAGAAATTTAGGTGGATTTTTTTCGCTTCAAAAGTTTTTTGCGACACGTAGGCTTCTTAATGTACTTAACACACATAATATGCACATTAGCATATTTTTTGTTTATTTGTTTGCATGATTTGTTTATAATTTTTATTTTTTATGATAAACCTTAAATCTAAATTTAATTTGTATTTTAATTGTTTTACATTCACAAGTTATAAGCCTAAGTTTTTATGTATTGATTTAAGGATGTAATCATAAAAAATAATCTAAATGCATGGCGATGTTTTTTTTAATTTTTGTTTTTATAAATATCTATATTTTTTCAGGATTTGCGAACGACAACATTAAGGCAGAACCAAGAGGTATGTACTATATTTTTAATATGCTTTTATTAGTAGGTCGTCTTGTTACTATGTTTTTTTCATTTAAAATGTTTATTTCTTATAGATAAAACTCCGCCTCACCAAATGAGCAGTCCGCGGCAAGTGTTCTCGCCACCGTATGACGAGCCCATGCCGGAGACCTCGTACCAGGTGATGATTTACTTGTTTTTACATTATTTAAGTATTAGTTACACAATAAGAAAAAAATTGCAATTATAGTTGCAATCTTTTCTTTTTCGTTTTATAAATTCTTTCCAAATGATGACCAAACAAATGGGGAATGTGGATATTTTGTAATATAAATAAACTTATATATAATAAACTTATAATTATATATAATAAACTTATATATATAATAAACTTATCCCCTTATTTTCTTTATCTTTCAAAAAAAATAATTATATTAAATAAAACATTGTTAATTTATTAAATTTTGCTTACAGTGGGATATGCAACCGGGCATGTCTATGACTGGACAAAGTCAAATGTCATACGGACAAGACATGTTACAATGGAACCAAAATAATTATATGCAAGTGCCCCCAAACATACCATCCGTTTCCCCCATGGCCAACCTACACAACATGCAATCTCTGTCCCCCAACATGCAATCATTGTCCCCCAATGTGCACGCAATGTCCCCAAATGTGCAAGCCATGTCCCCCAACGTACATGCGATGTCCCCGAACATGCAAGCAATGTCCCCCAACGTACATGCAATGTCCCCGAACATGCAAGCAATGTCCCCTAATGTCCAAGCAATGGGGATGGGCATGGTGGGCAGAATCTCTCCAATGCATGGCGGCGTGTCCCCATCAATGGGACATATTTCCCCAAATTTAATGCAGCAGACAGTATGTATTATGTTATATTCATATTATAATTATATCAAATAAATTATACACCAAAAATATCTAGGTGCTATTTAAAAAATATATTTTCGTAGATGAATGAAAACGCTAGTCGCCATGTCAGTGTCTGCACTAGAGATTATCTCCACTCTGTCGACATACTATGTATTAGTAAACAACGATTTGACATTATTAAAAAAGCATAACCTACTAGAATTTAAACCTCCGAAACAGGTGTTACAATATAAGGTAGACTTTGACGTGACTGTGTATGTGTGTATCTGTATGTTTGTCTCTGGCATTGCAGTTCCCATTGAACCAATTTTGATCTAAGTTTATATTTTAGTTTGTTAAAAAGTGATTTAATCGAGAGTGATCTTATTTGTTATTTAAGAAAATATGTTCAGCTGCTTGTAAGATCATCAGCTCTTTTCTAGTTAATGAAACGATGTAAGAGCAAAAGAATTTATTTGTATCGGGACTTTAAAATTTATATATTAATTTATTTTCCCAGATCCCCCAACAAGAATTGATAGAAACCGTGGGCACAGACTCCACGTCTATCATAGGCCTGCTCCAGGACAGAGGAGAGGGGATGCCGCAACTTAACTCCGGTGAACTCTCCGGCTTGTCCTCTCTACTGGACCGTGGTGGTCCGGACCTGACTGATAGCCTCAATAGACTGTCCACTAGTGATTTATTGCAGTAAATGGACTGTGGACCGTGACACCATGTGATAGTGATAGTAAAAGAAAAACAAGAAAATAAGTGACAATGTTTACTGAAAATATTCAAAAAGTGTTTAAAAGACAATGTTTTCTAACTTTTCGGCTGGGAAGTTTTCTTTGAAATTATGGATACCTGATTATTTTTTGTTTTTGAAAATATTTCATATAACTACACTTTGGACTGGACTTCAATGGACCTCAAAACCACAAGTGAATTTTCTAATCTGTGACATATTGTGATGGTGAATCTTTATAATATGTTTAGTTTCTCCTAAAATATTGTTTAGAAAAGAAGACCCGAGGCTAGTCGTGGCCCAGGGGATTAAAGTGTGCCTGTAAATCGGCTAGTCGTGGGTTCGAACTCCACTCGAGCAAATTAAATATGCAAAATGTAAATAATTACATTTATATTTTCATTTCTTCGCTCTGGTGTCAAGGCAAAGCGCGGCGTTGAGCTCCGCCAAACAAGCAATTCCTCCAGAATTGGGCGGAAAGTGAGGAATGGAATGTCTTAATACTAGGTTCCCTCTGCCTACTCTGCTGTGTGCGGGATACAGCGTGAAGCTCATACAAAAAAGAAGACGAAGGGCAATGTTTACAGAAAATTTTACAAGACAATATTGTAATTAATGAAGACAAAAAAAAAATATTTGGATTTTAAACTAATAATGTCTTGATTTCTTTTTTTGATCACCAAGTGCAATTTGTTACGTTACACTTCTTTTCATGTAACTTCAACTAAATATTTTATACAATGTTTACATAAAAATGTGATCTTGAGTGGAATTAAGGAATTTATTTTATTATGTATACCTAGTTAATTTGACAAAATCTTTATAAAAGATTGAAACATTTCTTAACAATCAAGTAATATGTGTATATCTCATATAATATATATAAGAAACTGTCTACAGCCTCACTAAACCGAATTTATTGATTTACTTTGAACTAATAAAATAAGTTTTTATTAATTCATATATAAAATATAATTGATGTTATAAAAACAAAAATATTATTTATATTAAAAAAAAGTAAAAGTTAAAGATTATATTGTGGCATAAGAGTCAGATGAATGTATCTACATTTTCTTAATTTTACAGGGAGCAAAAATACTATGAATAATCACCACCTCAAATTTTACCGACTTATTAATAGAAGTATATTATACTACCTCTATTAATAGAGATATAATAATAGTTTGTACCTCTATTAATAGAGATATAATAATATTCACAGTATTTGTGCTCTCCTGTAAAATTTTCGTTCATCTGACTCTTATGCCACGATATTTAATAACTTTTAATAGAATTTAGACACACATAATTTGTTAAAAGATTTTATTGTCAAAATATGAAAATTCCTAGACCAATTCTACTTAGCTTAGAAATGAGTGCTAGGATTAAAATACATTTTATGAGCTTATACATATGTTTCAAATATGATTATGGATTATAAATTATAAATAAAAAAGATAAAAAAAATACTGCACTTAATATAAATATAATGCATAAAATGTTCGGGGAGAGTTAAATCATCATCAAAGGCACTATGGCCGCGGGTGGGCCTTGGCCTGTTCCAGAATATCCAGAATGTATAAGAAAGCCAGGAATAGGGCAGAATGGCCCTCAATTCTGCCCTATTCCTTTCTTCTTCTATTTTTTTTACGCCCAGAGTTTCAAAATCTCGCTCAGCTCCATCCAACCATCTGAGTTTTTGTCTGCCTCGATTTCTTCTAGAAGAGTTAAATGTTACATGTTATTATTATTCTTTTTGACGCACAGCCTAAATAATGAAATAAAGTTATTGTAGATGTTTTACATTTTGAAAATCTTACTACACACAAATTAACTATAAACAGTTAACAATTATTATATAATGATTTTTTTATTTTAAAAGAAATTGACAGTCATTTATATATAAAAAAAAGCTAAAGGTATATTTTTACAAAATTAAACATCACAGTAATAAAATAGAATTGACATTTTATTAATATTATATGATTGACAATTGACGAGAGATTCTTTATTAAATATGAGATTTTAAGATAATTTTAGATGTTTTTTTTTTCAGAACACACGCTATTTTGATAAGATTTAATGTTGAGATGTTGAGATGTTTAATACAATTGTATTACGCAATAATGAGGTTTAGTTGTCAATTGTTTTGGATAATACTGTCTATAAAGTAAAATAACATTTTCGGAAAAGTAATACGCATATCTTGCTATTGTGAGAGTAGGAGTTGATTATAGAAATAAGAAAAAAATAGAAAATCAATAATGTACGTAAAGATATAATTTTTAAAATGTTGTCCAGTTTATACTTAATGTTAGTCCATTTACCAATTTCAATAAAAAAAATTACCAAAACTAATATATTATAATGATTTTATTAACAATTTCATGAACCAAACTAAACCTCGAAATATCGACACATCACGTTATTGTTTTATAGTGCAATAAAATAAGTACGCATTTAATGTGTTAAGTTATAACAATCATATTGTTATCTTATGAAACTTGAAAATAAACAAAATAAAATTATTTCACTATGATTTTTTTTGTGATACATACTCCACTGTATTTTATTTTCATATGTGTTTATTACGTAGTCTGTCTAGTTTCCTTATTAACTCTTATGTAAGGTAAAAAAATGGCACAGCATTTGGCTGTAAGCGCGTCGGTTGTGGATTCGATTTCTACTCCTGGCAAGTACTACAGTTATTTTCATATCCTACTGTGCAAACAAGACTAAGCGAGGTGTTAAGTCTCGCTATTCGATATGCATATGCAAGGACTAAATAATTGGACGGTAAGTGAGGAATCCAATGTTTTCACACATATTTACTCCATCAGATTTCTTTTTCTTGTTTAAATGGACCAACGACAAATCAAGAAAAGGGTATCTTACGGGTTAGGTTATTTTTTTATTAAAATAAGAAAGTAGGTACAAAAATTAACTTTTTAGTGACTAATTAAAATATTTATTACTTATTTGAAACATTTGGCACCAAAAAATAAAGATGTAAAAGTTATCGCATATTAATTTTTCATATTATTTTTATAGTTTTATATGTGGTTGGTTGCTTGCGCGGCAAATGCTCGCAAACTCCAAACTCCACCAAAGCCAAACGTGTAAACCCCTCAAGCGTTTGTCGAAACTCCCTTTGATCTGTGTTCAAAAACCGATACTGGTCATCGGCGTCAAATTCTCGCAAGCCATGACAAGCCACGACAAACAGGGTATTTACATGTTGGTGTTTGTGGAAGCTCGGCAAACTTTCACAAACATAATTATAAACGGGGAAGTATAAATTACAACTCCATGGACATTCAGTACCTAACTAAGTAGTTGTATTATTTTTAATTTCTATAACGAAATTAAGTTTTTATCAGAATTTGTGTTTATTTTAAATAGATGAGTTTTTTTATTTCACTCCTTTGTATCCAGATATTTTATATTTATCAAGATTTTTTTTAAAATTTTACATTAAACAATTATGTTATTTTTACATATATATATATTACGATTACCATTATTTTTGCATATATTTGTTCTTGCTATTTATACTTTAAAAAATAAAATTAGTCTTGTTTCATTTATATTGATTTTTTTATAGCTTTTTAAGCGTGGCAAGAATAGTTTTTTGAAAATCTTTGCCATAACAACTCTAAACTCTGAATGTCTGAACTTACATCCTTGATATAATTGACAAAATATAAACAAATACAATTATAATTATACGTATATTATAGACTTATAGTTAATAATGTATCCTTATTGATTTAATTAGTATTAGAAATTAATTATTGTATATTTGTTTATGGAGAGTTCAAAAATATTCTACTAATAAAATGACTGATCACTTTAACTCTAAAGCACCAGAGCCAAGGAAAATAGGAGTTTGGACGGAAGGAGCGCCAGTTGAGACACGGTTATTAAATATTAGGATTTTTAATAGTCTATTATATAATCTAGTAAAACATCTATCTATCATCATTTATCTAGCATCTGAGTATATTTAAATTTCAGGGAATATATATTACCAAAAAAATCCCAAGATTCCATTGATGACATACCAACTATTCCTGATTTAGATGACCTACAAGACATATTTGAAAAAGAGATTTCTAAACCTCCATTGTAAGTTTTTTATTACATTCACTTATCTTTTTGAAATCACTCCTTTATGCTTTTATTGCATATGAACAGTTTTTTTATTATTAAATTTAGAAAATAAATTAAATAATGAAACCAGCAAGAACCAGATCCCCATCGCCTTCGGTTCTAGTGTGAGGAACCTTCTCAATTCTCACTATCTTAAGTTATACTGCTTTTTGCATCTCAATGGTCCCTATGTATAAACAGACATGTCGAAATATAATGTTTACATCAAAAGGGAATAAAAATTCATGTTAATCTTAAAAAATTAAAATAAGATCATAACTATACACTATGTACTTATAATTCTGTTCTGTTTCTTATTTTGTGGTTTTTAGGCGTGCCAGTAAAACACAGTACTTATAATTTTATTTTAATTTTTTTAAGAGCAAGACAAACCTTTATTCTGTTTTCCTGTAATCCTTTTCTTTTAACATGCCCATTTATAAGTAGGGACCATTGATCTGCTTTTTGAACCAAGCGTCCATTAACAGAAATGAGTAGTGGCACAATGATAGATGCATTAGCAAAATTCAAATAATATTTATTTTATGTTTAAAAAATATATATATATTATTATAAACCTACAATAAACTTTATAGACATAGCCACCAAGAAGCTGAAACTGTGAGTGCTTTAGCGGAAGTAGATGTGAGTGGTTCAGGGGAAGGCATAGATGGAGCGTTGGAAATTCTGAAATCTTATATCCCCATGGTTGAGTCCACTGACACCACTGACACTGTATGGACAATCGATTCTTTGCTAACTCAACTTGCAGATGAAGATGCTAATTCATAGAATAAAATAAGCAAAAATACCACAGTTGTAGGTTAGATACCCCCTTGGGATTGAATCATTCAACCACTCAACACACAAAACCCTCTATCTTGCCTGCTATATGAGGGAACCTAATATTAAAACACGAAAAAATTAACACTTTTAGTTACTGTATAATAGTTGAATATTATGATCTTAGATCATTAGACATATCAAAATGAGATATTTAAGTCTATTTATATCTTTATTACATAGAAATATCCAAAAGAAAATGTCTTTTATTGAATATATTTCCTTATAAATTCATATGCCACCTCTGGTGCAACAATGTGATACAAAATTGCATTTTAAAGGACAAGCATTTGAAATTTCAAAGTGATATAAAATAATAAAACTTGGAAAGTGGAAAATGAATATACAATTTCAGGTTCAGCTTTATAATGAACAATAAATTATCCCTTATTATTATTTGTATTAACACTAAACTATTGTTTTGTAATATGAAACCCCCTTAACTGTGCCATTGTGGCACTAAAATTAAAAATGAATGTAATTGTGTCAATAGGGAAACTAAATGAATACTGTATAAATGTTATGCCTGGATATAAGTTAAATAGCCTTAGGATTAGGAATCTTTGTTGTTTTATCTTATTTATAGATAATTAATATTGCTGCAATCATCACTTATACAGAGTGTTGTTGTCATCACCACGTTAAATAAAACCAAAATTTTGACTATTCTACAAAAGCCTAATACAATTAAAACAAGAGATTTTGTAAAATAAAACGTCATTTGTTAAGGCCGACGTACGCAAACATAAACCTATCGAAGGGACACCGCCGCACACGCCTCATTCCGAAATCGAATCGTAGGTATTGACGGCAAAGTTCAAAGTTGTTTAACCTGTACTAGGATTTTTGTAGTAGTGTTTACGTTATTGGTATCTATTCGTAACTGCAATACAGTATAATTTTGTATAATACAGTATAATTTTACATTATAATTTTCATCGTGAAATGAAAAAAATCCTACGTCTAAACTCTTGACGTATCTTATTTTTTTTGGTATGGATTTGAAATATTTTTCCCTATATGCTGCTCCCGTAAAAGGAGCTCAGACGCTTCCTGTATATCTTATTCAAAATATTAAAATCCTGTCATAGTTTAACATTTTGATATGTGTGACTGTAAACAACTGGTTGTTGATACCATCCCCACTCGAGGAATTAAATTATTTATTTAAATTTTTATATATTTATAAGTTTTAATAAGCTTATGGATATTGTTATATACCTTGATAAGAACTTTTGATTAGTTACAGCATTTGCACAGTTTCTAAGAGGAAGCTCACTTCATTCAACTCATGGTATAATTACATTTTCACACATTTCTAAATATTTTTTCTAAATAAAAAAAACATAAGAACTTAACCATTTTATTATTTCATATAATTTAAGCAACATACAAAAATGCATTAGGTGAATTATTGCACAATATTGTATGTTAGCAACCAGAAATACATTTCTTCTATAACAATAAACAAAAAGAAACAATGATAAATTATTTACTTTACTAAAATTGTTAAATAGCTATAATTATGAGATGTGAGTATAACTAAAGTATAATATAAACCAATATGTATAATTCAGAAGATGGAAACCAGTTATTAATTAAATAATATATAATTAGTCTAAGAATATTTATGTAATAAGTAGATTTACAATAATCTTATTTATCATAAGATAAATTTCAGATTATAACGACCTACCTACCTTTAAGGCAAAGTTATAATTGTTTACAGTCTATTTCATGTGAATTTTATACATATAAGCAAAAGCTAACAGCCATGCAGCTTTACTGTCATGTCATATAATGTAGTAATACAAATTCTACGCTGACAGTTCTGTTTCCATTTTCTTTATCTTTATAGGCAGAATGTTCACCATCTGTTGACATAAACTGCACTCTTCTCTCATCATTTTAGCTGCATCTTTGTCATTTCTACAAATATCTACCACTGCTTGGTACGAATCATAGCTTTTCTTGACATGACTCAGTTGAACATTCTTGTCTAATGCAATTCTTTTCATGCTATTTCTGCCTATGAATGCGTAAGTACTTATCACTGGTCTTATTATGTCAAATTCCAACTTTAAAGGCATCTTTCCATTTTTATCTTTGACCGAGTCTAGGAAATAGTCATAATTTTCAATACTCTTCTCACATAGCATATTTATTTTTTTCAATAAGTGCGGAGTTGGTTTCTCATTGGATTTGTTGAGTTTATCCAGTTTAATGTCTAAAATCTCCGAGTACACTTCACCTAATTCATACCAGAGTTGTCTACAATATTGTAAATAGTATGTAGGATTGATTTCTTTTATTAAATCTTCTAGCATGTCAATTCTTCTCTTTTGCATCTTGGCTCTTCTTTCATCGTCTTCTTCAAAGAAAGCAAGATAAGAATATGATTGAGAACTATCTTGGATCACTTCAATATAATCTGATGCTAAAGAATCCAATTTGTAATACTCTTTTGCTTTATTTAACCAACTTTGACAACTAAGAAACACTTCTTTAGCATCTTGGTAGGTTAAGAGAAATTTATCCCCAATTTTATTTTCATATTTAGTCACATCAAGGTCTGGGAATACTAGTTTTTTTATGTCACCTCCACATATATTTTCACTGTCTTCTAACTCTAAGTTGGACATGTCTGAAACAAATAAAAAATGAAATGTTATAATTTCTTACTACATTTTCTGTCTTTTCTTTCATTTCTATTTTTAAAATGTAAAGAAAAAAATATATCTTTTTTCAGCTCACTTTTTCCTCTGAATAAATTAGGCAGAGACATTAGGTAAATTTTAAGATGTGGCATGATGATTGGCCGATCTCAAACCTATGCTGTCAAATATATTTCTTGTCCCATATGGGGTCTGACTTCACAACACTTTCACTTAGATGCTGACTTTCACTTAGATTCCCATTAAGACAGATCCACTCCCCACATTCTACCAAAGAATTCTGGAGGCATTGCATGTTAAGTGGCAGATCCCAATGCCCCACTTTGTCTCATTACCAGAGTAAGGAAATGAAAATATTAAATAATTAAATATTATGTTTACAGTCACACTAGTCCCCTGTGCTATGACTGGCCTCTGGCACATTTATATTAATATAAATTAATTATTTTGGAAAAGCAAAACAAACCTGTGATTGCATCACTGAGTTGCTCTGTATCACTCATTAACCTGGCCTTAGAGGCTGTCATTAACAAAAGACAGTATTTTGCCCAACACCTTGCAACATCGGCTGATCTGTGTTTAAAAGTTTCCTTTTTAGCCAAAAATGCATCATCATTGCTCTCTGATTCCAATAATTTTGCTTCATACTGTTCTAGTATAGTTGATGCAGCTGCGAGGTGATGTCTTGACTGGAAAAAACCATTATGTTCTGCAAAAAATTGAGATAGTGTCGCTGAATTTAGTGACCACTCTATAGGCTCATTATCAGAATACTGCAACTGTCTTCTCAAAGTGACATGACAATATACAGCAGATTTCAAATTTTCTTTTAAAGACCCATACACTTGAGCTAAGTAGTATAAGGACAATGTATGAGCTTTTTCTAGGAACATAAAGTCTCCAGTAGCTGTCTCGCCTGTGTTACTTATAATTTGTTCAATGGGTAAAGGCATTAGCAAAGTACATTTGAAATCTTCATAATATGTTTTTGCTTTGAGCAAGAATAATTTAGCTTTAGCAGGCTCATCTCGATTGGACCACAATATACCGAGATTGTTTTCAATATTTATGAGAGTGGTTACAATTTCTGGATTAGATGCATTTGGAGTAAGAAGATCTTCAGCTTCACTTAACACTTTCTCACTAGCTGTAAGTTCCTCTGTTTCCATGTCGATAACTCCTATATTTAATAAAACAACCCCCAGCATGGCATCCAATTTTAATTGTTCCAAATTCATCTCAGTTTCAGTCACTTTAGTCAGCACATCGCGCATATTGTTTAATATTTCTCTAGCTTTGTATTTAGATACGTATGGCTCATTATCAGGATCATTCTTGCTGTCTTCATCCAATAGCTTTCGTACTTTACCATAATTTTCTTTAAAATCGTTAATAAATTCTTTGGCAGACATATCCGATGTGACTATCATACTCTAGTACAAATATCGAATTACGAAAATTCCCATTAAATAGTATCCCATATAAACAAGAAGAATTGAAACACATAAATAATTTCGGACGAGTCTTGCGAAAACGTCAAATTTTTATGAATTGTCAAATTGAAAAAAAATATTACAAAACTGCACATATCATGATTGTTATGAAGAAAATAAATTACATTTAGGTAAAAAAATAAATCTTAATAATTAAACATTATTTTTATAATAGAAAAAAAGTGAAATAAATTACAGTATTGTCAATATTTAATATTTTCCTTACCGCACTTTTAAATTCCAAAGTATAGTACATAAAACTATAGGGTAACGTAACCATTCTAGGTTCGGCTCAAAATGTTTCTCGGTTTTATAATTTACACTTTTAATTATTTTTAACTATTGTATTAAGAGAGTAACATTTAACGTTTTCAGGTTTATTTTTGCTTTTCATTATTTTATAGGGATGGAAAAATACAAGGCATATAAAAATGAGGTAAGAAGGCAAGGCATGGAAAAAATCAAATTTGAATACCGATTACTTTCTAAAGTGCCAATTAAAAAAATTTGAGAGAGTGAATCTATAAATATTTATAGTGTCTTTTACACTATGTTTATAGTGTAAGACACTCAACGCCACGATTTATTTTGTTACAGGAAAAAAATATATAATTCAATAACAGGGGGTAATCCCCCCCATTCTATTTTTCAATGGTGTCATACACGAAAATGGAAGGCAATTAGTAAAAGAACAAATTCTGATTCGCACTGTTTATTCTTAAATCTCAATTTTTACACCACTGTCTATTCACTAGACGTACAAAATTTATATTAAAAAGTGCAAATAACACAAACACCAGTTTGTACTTATGTAGGCATTTATTGCATTTCCTTTCAACAGACAGTCTTCAAATGCAATGTAAGACTTGCAAAAATTATCACATCCATACAAAATGTTTTAAATTTAAATGTTAACTTAAAAAATAAAAATGACTAAATAACTACTATTTGAACAAATAAAAAATCTTACAATAAATATGATACCAAACTTTAATTCTCGATTTGTTATTCCAAGTCAAGTTTTATAAAGAAATTGCACATTATTTAGTAATAATCATGAAAACATTAATTATTTGTTACAGTAGACGTTTTATTACATATGATTAGATTTTTTTATGTAATATATATAAAGATAAGTTTTACTTGAAATAATGTTATAAAGCTATTTATTTGTGGCCAGTTATTAAAACCATAAAACAATGTATACAACACAATGTCTACTACATTAAAAACAAACAAACACAATACAAAAAATAAAATAATATTACTGTATATTCATTACAATATTCCATTATGATATTATGATATGCTCTAATATTTTATAATAAAATATAGCTCAGTAAACATCTTTATTAAGATATCCAATGAGATGAGTCAATAGGATAAAACTTATAAAACTAAAATAATCTTGATTAATCATGTATTAAAAGAAAATATTACCATAATGATTGTTAAATACATTAGAAAATAAGCTTGTTTAGCAGAGCATTAATATAAAAAATCATATGGTAGTTAAAATTAAATAAAATACTGTAAAATTGTATTTAGGGCTACTTGTAATTGTGTCTGACTGACTAATGAAAATATTTGACTGACTATATTTAAATAGAAGATTTAAAAATAATTTACTGTATATTAATAAATTAATTGTGGTTAAAGTACTTTCATCAGTCATATTATTTTACAAAAAAAAATTGATAAAAAAAACAATATGCATAAAAATTACTTAGTAATTTTATCATTAGTCAGATTTCACAAGCAGTCATTTCTACTAATAATAATTAAAAGTAACATCTATTTAAATATTTACAATGTTAACTGCTTATCATAATTGCAACCAAAATAATTAGATCTCATATTTTATAAGTAAATAATATATTATTTTTACATTTCTAAACTACTTATAAATTAAATGGTCACTACTGTACAATATATGGGCTTTAATCTGGACGGATTTTAATGAATTTTGTTTTATTGTTATAAACTAATGCTGAATTTTTCTTTGTCATTTGATAAATTTAATTATGTTTAATCACAAGCATAGCCTTTAGTGTAGGTAACTTTCTCCACTAAAAGCAATGACAGATTCTAATGTTATTTTGTTAGTTTAGTTTTTCTTTATCTTAGGAACTATTTAAACAAAATACAATTTTAATAAACATCTAATTATTATGGTTGGAATAATTTGCATTGTAGACAGCAATTCTACATGCGATGTTTGATCATCACAGTACAAGTATACATACAAAATTACATTTAAAATGGCAGCATTTTATAAATGTTGCAACAATTATAACATATTTAACTATTACTCCTCCCTCATTCATAGTTGAATATATAGAATATTATTTACACTGTTCTATTCAAATATATATAAAAAGTGAAATTCTTAGATTTTTAAGAATGTCACTAATAGAGTATGAACAAAAGAGTAGCAATGTGAATCACACAGAAGCAAATATAGCATAATAGGACTACAGTTATGTTATCATACCTGAGTTATAGTTAAAAAATTACAGGAATTATTACAAAAACATATTTAAATTTATTTTCCTAATATTGTTATGGATAGAGATTGCTTCATTTGTTTCTATGATTCATGTGTTCAAGTAATAGTTGTCATAAGCAGTGCATTGTACACAATAGATGGCAGAGCCACAAATACATGTATTAGGAAATTGAATCAGGTTCCATATCCTCAGTGGAAAGGTTTCTTGGAGGAGTCGAGTGGGGGTTGAGTTGGGAGAAAACCTCCTTTTCACCGAGGGCTAAAGGATCAGGCTGGGCTGCCGGAGAAGGCACATACACCATCATAGCTGGGGAAACTGGACGGACCACACTGGGCCCTGTATTCTCTTGTTCTTCTAAAAACCTGTCCATGTAATCCGTGTGACCAGGGTGAATTGTATATTTTTTCTTTTCTAATCTAGTTTTATTGGCAAATATGTCATGCCTTTCTGTTTTCTTCCATATGTAGTAAAATTGTACCAGTTCTCCGACAGACCTTGTTCGGACTTTTTGTTGGCGTATTTGATGGAAATCTTTGCCATGAACTTTGATTCCATTCTCAAAGTTTCGACATTCCTCTTCTGACCATACACTTGCATGTGCAGGGGTCTGTGCTGATATCCTTCGTCTTCTCAGTGCTTCTTCAACATTATGCCCGCATTGTTGCAATAAGAACAGAGCCTCTTCATCATCACGTAACTGTGTTCCTTTAGGAACAGCATCAATGCCTGTCCCAGAATTCATAGCACATATTTTCCTCATATAGTCTTCTATTATGTCTTCTTCGAGAACACTAGGGTTCCAAAGTAATTTATCTTCATTTTCATAAGGTAAGGCATCATCATAGCTACACAATCCTTCTGGTATACCAGCTTGGAAATCACTTCCCACCATAATTGTTTTTTTCCAGTCATCTTCATCTGGACTGTAATCATAATCATCCTCTTCTTCAGAAGGTGGCCTTGACCCAGACCTGAGGCATCGTGTGGCTTCAGGACTAGCATTCTCGTTATACAGTTGCTGCAAGGCTGACTCTGCCTTTTCGTTTTCCTCTGGCACCACCTCGGGCAATTGTTCTGGAATAGGTTTATCCATATTTCTATTATAACCGTACAATGCGAGTAATTCCTCTAATGGCATATCACCTTCGCGTTGCAAGCTATTCAGTTCCGCTTTTGGGTCTTGATGCTCACCTGCCGCCAAAGCTTCTTCTTCGTCTAGTGTTCGCTCGTCATCGAAATCATTTACCATCATATCAATAGTAGGCTCGAAGAGAGATTTGTCGTTTCCCACATCCATACTGGCATCGTGTTCGCTTACACTGGCTACCAGCGCACAGTCTGACATGACTACCACCAACTGAAACGAGGAATAACCACCGACCAAAACATGACATTTAATTTGCACAACTACATTTGCCCGGTATAGTCTATATAAAAAATATAAACAATAACACACAATTATTACATATTATGCATTAAAAAAAATTAAAATAGAGGAAACAAAACAAAAATATTTTGACACGGAACTAAGCACAATTTAACACTGTCAACTTCCAAAAATCGGATACTAGTACGGAAGAATTGATTATGAAATATAATAAAAATTAACATCATCACTTATAATAATTTAATCAATTTTATCTATTTTGTTATTGTTAAAGAAAATATTTTTTATACTTTCTTATCATATGGATTCTTCAAGATTTCAAAAAATATTGTATCTTTACAGGTTACAAACTTTACCATCTACATACCTATAGACTTGTATAGTACTAGCTATTGACCACAGAGTACTTTCCCATATACTATAATATATGTTTTTGACGAATGTCAAATATTGTCAAGCATGTATCTATCTACTTTTTGAATATGTTTTTCATATTTAGCAAGTAAATAAGAATAATGTTTTGGATAAAACTTATTAGGACACATAAATAAATCGGTAGATATTTTATCACGATAGAATATTTACAATGAAATCAAACGTAGTTATAGTGTTTCTTACATTATTTAAAGTAGCGCTCAGTTTTTCCGACGTAGGAAAATGGGATATACCTTTAAGTGGGGTAAGATAATATTTTTCCTTTTTTCAAAGAAATTTGATATATTGTACACAGACTACATTATATAATTTAATTCTACACTGAAAATTCAATTTTGATCTATTCTCTTATATTTCTTACTGTGACTCATTATCACTGAGCAGCTACATATGCCGCAATAGTTATGTTTATTATTAAAAACCGACCATTTCAACAAAATATTTAATTATTTTTGCAGGAAAGTTGCAATTTTACATTAGCTAAATCACTTTTTAAGGATTCACAATTAATTATTGCATGTAAGTATCTAATGTTTTATTACAAATGTATTTTTTCATGCACTAACTTTAAATACTTTAAGTCAATATTCTACAACAATTTTAATATTATATTCTGAATGTTATTGATTGACAAATCATTAAGTGAATGAGGAATTGATTATAAAATGCATTTTTATGTTCAATTCTATTGTTGGTGTATTATTTCATATTTAAAAAAAATCTAGTTGTACTTAACTTATTTTTACAGTAAATTGTGATGTTAAGGACACCAATATAACTGTTGCATATTCATGGAGACAGACTCCATGCTCACCAGACTACTACCATTATTTTGAAAAGGTATTTATTGAAATATTTTTGCTATAACTATAAATTGTCATGATTATTGTAAATATATTCTTTTTTCGTCTTTTTAATTGGGCCATCCCCTAAGTTGGAAAAGTTCAGGTACCTTGGATCCATCATGCACGAGTCTGGAGGCATCGATCACGATCTTCTTGGCCGGATAAGAGTTAGGACAGTATCCTGCGATCACAGACCACACCAGTGACCTCCCGCCACTTAGCCCAGGCAACGCTTATCCAACTTAGGGGCTGGCCCAGGACTTATAAGGACAGTGCTCGAGTCTGGGCTCTCACAGGCAAAGTGTCTTTGACACATTGCCAATATGCATTTCATTCATGGAGAATGGTTATTAAAATGATACCACAAGTTTCAAGTATGAAGCAAAACTGATTTATTTTCAAAGT
>JAKRZM010000713.1:0-36502 GCA_036379175.1 Heliconius cydno galanthus
TCTCATACTACGGCACGTGATATGCATATCGTGCATACGACTGTATGTAGTTTTAATACATAAATACTTTTTATTACCGCTTAGTGAAAGAAATTGCGAAGATATTCTGTGAGTATATAAAATTTTTGGGTATTAGTTGACTTGAAATTGTAGTAGTTAATTCGAATTCCACAAAGAAATCCTTTGAAACAAGATTATGAAGAGTTATTTAAATAATTAAAACGAATTTAGTTATTTGTTTAAAAAAATTATAGTTAGTAGACAGTAATATTCATATGTGTATCCGTATTTATATTCCTATCGTATCATTTATTTATACTCGTATATTTCTAATTAAGAATAAAATTTTTAACTGTATTTATCATTCAAATATAATTTTGATTTGATTAATAAAAACCCCAATTAATTTATACGAGAAGGCCAATCGTGACGCAGGGGCAATAGTATGCGACTGTAACAGTTTATAGGCAACGCGCGGCGTTGGATTTCGCCACTAACTAAATGCCTAAAGAATTTGGCGGAAAGTGAGGTTCGGAAGTGTCTTAATAAGACCTTTACCTTTACCTACCCTGTAAAATATTTGGAATACTGTGAGACGTTAAAAAATTATAAGAAAAGACCTGTATTCGTAGCAAAGTTCGTAGCACCTTTCGTAGCACTACGCGATCTTACTATACCCGTACATACTCATACTGTCTATCATATATCACATTAGATATGAGAAAAAAGACAACATAACACTTACCACGAGTGCTTCTCACTCACCAGGTCATTTACCAACGAATGCGAAAAAACTGTATGTAGAAAAAAACAATAAAAAACTAAAAATTTTAAAACACACCCCCACAAACCGCAGCTCTCTCGTCACTCTAGTGTATAGTCTAGTGTGTTTGTGTTAAATGTACTCGCGAATGGACAATTACGGTAAACGGTCCATTTCTCTCCCGCCACATAACTTGCTATGCATCGCATGCACGGGCATTCAGTTTTTGTGTGAAAAAAAGGGGGAAAATGCGTTTGTGAAAAAATGGTGTAGGCTTCGTGACGAAGGCGTGTGACTGTAACGCGACGGTTGTGGGCACGATTTCCACTAGAGGGAAAAATAATTATTTCTTAATATTTTCATTTCTTCGCTCTGGTGCCAATTGACAAGTGCGGTGTTGAGTTTCGCCAATACACAATGCCTCAGAAAATTCGGTGTAAAGAGAAGATCGGAATATCTTAACACTGGCTTCCTCCTGCATATCTTTAATTGAGAAAAAATCCATTTCAACGCTATAAAATTTTAAATATTACTATGAATTCTAAAGTTCGTAGAAAAATCTATTAAATATTTTTTTTAAGTATTAGTTAAGCCTCTACGCGTAAAAGTTAAATGAAAGTGGTTATTAATACTCACGCTCACGTTTGCAATTTTAATTTAAAATTTTCATTTTAATACAGTTTCTAATGAATTTATAAAGGTTACTGACATGAAGCTGTTTAAATAGTTTTTTTATAAAGATTTATTTATTTGATGTGTTTTATTTTTATTCAAATTTAATAAAAGCCTGTGTTTATTTTTTGTATTGGTATGAAGAAAATACGAGGCCGTCAAGTTCCACGATATATAATATTTTTATGAGCATCAAGACTATAAATGTAAGAACAAAAACAGAGCATTTGAGCACTGAAAATATTGAGCAACGAAAAATAAAATTATGTTTTATTAGTTAATAATAAAATGAGTCATAAAAACAACGAGTGTATTTGGTATAAACTCGTATACTTACATACAATATATTTCTACGTAAATCTTTCTATATATGAAGACTAGAATAATATTGTAACACGTCTCTCCGCTCTCTTCTCTATGCTCATTTAGTATTGCTACTGTTTACTTGTGAGATGGTCGAATGTAAGTCCCATATTTATAAATCGCTTTTAAGTCTGAGATCGGTCTTAAGATGTCGTTTTCATTCATAGATATATAATTTATGAAAGAAAACAGCATCTCAAGAACGATCTCAGAGTTGAGAGCTATTTATAAATACGAGTCTAAGGCCACGATATTTAAACGATATATGAATGAACATTTTATTGAACCTGATTTTAATAATGTAAACTATCGTTGAAATACATTTATAACTCACAAGCATTAATTATATTAACACAAAGTTTACCACCCTAGCAGTATCTATAGTACATTTTAAAAACCCTTACACTACATATTAAATTACTTTAAAAGGAAAAAAACAATATGTAAATGGATGAATTTCCCTGAAAAAGCAAACTGTTCATTTAAAATTTAAAAATATATTTAAATTTGCATATTATTAACTAGGGCCATTTTTCAATCGTTTACTAATTCTTTACTATTTACCTTTACTCATTTTTTTTACGCTTCACGCTATATCCCGTACATACCGGGTTTCCCTAGTGTTAAGATTCTCCATTTCCAAGATTAAGACAACCGTTACAAATTTCCATCGAAATCTGTAGGCTTTGCTTGTTAAGTGGCGGGTTTCGTGCCTCGTCATCAAAGAGATTTTCCCGAGTTATAATCGAACCGACAACCTGTCACGTTAACAGTCGCACTGTGCCGCAACCGGCCGCAATTATTACCTAATTAATTAATATTATATCGTTAACTAATATATTATTGGGTATTTAGAATGTAAGAATCTATTTTAATAGCGCGATTTAAACTTCTCATGGATTTAACAAACGCGATATTTAACATAAAATAACATTAATAAAGAGCACTGTATTAAAATTCCCTATATCAAAATATTGCTTTTAACTTTTGCCATACTCGAATTTTGAATACAGATTCATTATATCATTATTTAAATCAGGATTAAAATTTCATAGTAAGCAAACTTCATCCGAACAAGACAGAAACCTTCAAGTAAGGGACGTACCGTTTTTATAATTCACTAATTCTACCGTCGAGGCTGAAACAGCTTAAACAATGAAGATAAATTCAGGAAATACCGCTAAGGTAGCGGTAATGTATTCTAATATGAAAGTTTCTTGCAAATTGACAATTTATTAAAAATTTTAACTTGGTTCTTGATTTTTTTTATTTTTTTTTTCTGGCATTATCCCGCTTATAGCAGGATAGACAGAGATAACTGATAAATGTTGTGTGTGGAATTGCAGCTACCGTAACTCTACCACGTAACTAATAAATAGTCCTTAGAAAAACAAAAAAATTCCTCCAGGTTCAAATTCTAATTTGGAGATTCTGTTTGACTGATGATATTTTCTTTTTGGGTAATAACCAATTTTGTTTAACACCATTTTTACTGAAATTTTTAGAAAATATTATAATTTCTAATGTCGAACTCAGCTAAGTTTACAATTTAAAACTAATATGAAACTGTAATCCAATATATATGTATTAATACATATATTATATGATATTTCTGTTTGAATTAACATTTTAATATATATAGTAGTGTAAAAATTTCGTCGCCATGCAAAGCCTCTTAGAATAATTTGATGAGACTTTTCGCTTTAATCACGGCTGTGCGAGATGATAAGTTAATGGAAATATATTATGAATAACTTGATCCACTAATTAATTAAAGGAAATTAAGTTTTACTTAAATTTAATGAAACTTAAAGTAAAAGTTTGTCTGAACCTCGTATGTAAATTATGAAATTTCTGTTTAGAGTTTGACTCTATATATGATGTTGGTTCCATTCAAATTCGGAAAAAGTGGGCAATAATTCGGAGAGATTAGGCAACAGTGAGGCTCACTCGCTCACTTAAGATCTCGCACAGCCATCGAGGCCTTCGTTCGATTTCCACTCAGGGAAATATAATATTAAATATTAAAACTTCTGGAATTTTATATATTTTTTTAGCTTCACGTGTGTATATAGCAAGATAGGCAGAGGGAGCCTAGTGTTAAAACACTTTGTTCCTCACTTTCCGCCGAATTCTGGAGGCCTAGCGTGCAGAGTGCTGAACTCAATCCACAATTATTATTTTTAGAAAGTCTGAGAAAAAGTTTATTATAATATAAATAAGGAGAAAAATAATCTATAACGAAACAACTGACCTATCGCCCTCACGACTTACATCAGCAACGGGGTTTAAACTGACGTGTAACAAAGCGCGGTGACCTCTGCTCGTACCGCACCGTTTTTCACATGTCACCTTTAACCTCGCCATTTGTACCAGTCTTTCATGGAACTAACGAAATTTAGAATTTTGTTTAAATAATGAAATGGTTTAACTAATTTATTTACAACTGTTACATAATACGAGTAAATAGAGAGCTAGTTTTTCTTTCAGCTTCACGCCGTATCCCGCACACAAGAGAGTAGGCAGGGAACCCAGTGGCAGAACCCGTTAAACGTCCTATTCTCAGGAACCCTTAGTTCCTGAGATTAAGGCGTTTACAATTTAATGCTTACTGCTAAATTAGAAGCAATTCTATATTCTCTATGTATAAATAAAAACAGTATACTCGTATATAGTTAAAAATATTTATACAACTAATAATAAAAAGTTTATTGTAAAAAAATATCACAAGAATTTATAAGAACGAGAATGTCAATAATATTTTATGACATTATTGATATTCTCCATTTCCCGCTCAAATGAACCTTAAGCGTCTGCGGGGAATAGGTTCGACAATAGCCTCAGGCAAGGATCGAACTAGTGACCTATTGAAGCTGTATATAATATTATTATATACATATATTATACATACATTCATTGCTGAATCTCGTGTAAGGTCTACGAAGATTGCCTTTCGATATATACATATATTGTTTACGACGTCAGGGTGGCGGCGGTTTCCAAAATTTCTCTATAAGTAAATCTTTAAGATAAAGCTGAAAATGTGTTGTGGTGATCGCTCTAATCTCATAAACTTATTTCTTTTCTTCCCACCTCTTAAAACGCAATTCCTCAGAAATTCGAAGGAAATTGGGGAACAAAAGTGTCTTGATAGGAATGGACTGTCTTAACATTAGGTTCCCAGGATCCCTCTGCCTCCTCTTCTCAAATGTCAAAGACCCGCCGTTAGATATATATTAGTTGCCTATTTTTAACCGACTTACGTAAAATTAGGAGGTTATCATTCAATTGTATTTTTTTATGTTTTATATACCAGAACTTTTAACTTTATCTGCGGTCGTAGTTATCTAAGGCACTTAGAACGTGTCATATGCCATACTTCAACTCTTAGTGACTTCCATTTGGGTATGCAAATCTTAAAAAAGCCAAAAAGCGAAGCGAAGCGATGAAGTAGGTAACAGGGTATTTCTTAATATGAACTAAAGTATATAGGTAACGTAAAAGCTTAAGCCATATCATTAAGGCTTGTATTGTTTTGCTGACCGTACTATATGCTACGACAGGAAATAAAAGCACTTACCTATACATAGATAAATATCTAATGTAGATCTACTCGTAGGTGGTAAATAACACATTTTAATAATAACACACCTACATAGCTTTCTGTGTTCATAGATTAGGTTAAACTAAAACAATTTCTACAATTGTTATCCAGTAGACTGCAAAGCATCACGCAATCTCAACATTATGGATTTTGCCAGTTCTCTACCCTGGCCAGCCAGCTGGCTTATTTGTGTTGGATAATAGTTTGTTATTATAGCTGCTGTAACGTACGTTACTGGAAGATTGTAAGTTTTGATATTGATTGTGTTATAATGACGACATTGTATCGGATTTGAAAGGTTCTAAGTTCAGTCTCCTCACAGCATTTCCTCGCTCTGATGAGAATCTAGTCTAATAAAAACCCAGGTTGTTTATGTATCTAACCACCCTGCTCTGAAAACGACAAGCGAAAAAAATACCGGGAATTGAAAGAGTTCCCCTCTTTGGATAGGAACCTAGTGTTGAAGACACTTCGTTCCTATTAAGATACTTTCATTTTAATTAAAGGGGGGGCTTTCCGGTAAATTTTGTGCATTGTGTGTTGAGTGCTGAACGCCACGTTACCAGAGCGACGAAATAAAGATATTAAATATTCCAATTTGTCAAGTGGGAATCGAGCCCACAATCAGTTACAATAAGAATCACACATTTGTACTAATATTTAATTATTCTCGTAAGATAGGCATAACACTTTCATATCTAGGCCTCCCAGACCTATAATTACTAGCGAGCTACAATTACTTCGCTACCTGTAAAGAGTTTGTTCACGTACGCAAACTAAAAGCGTGAGTGGGTCACCTAATTTATTTGAGGTACATACATATATTTTATTATTTCATAGCTTATAGTAACAATATTAAATATATTTTTTTATAAATTTATTAAATAACTAAAGAGGCCTAGGTAACTGTAAGCGGTGTGACTGGTTGTGGATTCGATCCCCACTCGAGTAAATGAAATATTTATTTAAATTTATATTTTCATTTCTTTGCTATGGTGTTAAAACAAAGAGCTTCGCCATTAAAAACGCAATGCCTCCAGAATTCAGTGGAAAGTGGGAAACGGAGTGTCTTAACACTAGTTTCCCTCTGTCTTATACAATATACAGTTTGAAGCTGATTTATTTATTTTATGAATGTACGAGTATATCTCTCATGAACAGAATGAATTCTAATAAAGTCGTATTACAGAATAAAAAAGTTCACTTAACACACAATGGTAAAAAAACAGAGTGATTGTTCAATAATCACTAAAACTACTACTAAATTTAACGTCATTTTGTCGTTCATTCTGAAATAGTACCAACGAAGTCTACACAACTAGAAACAGGTTTAGAGCAACCACACTCAGAAGCCAAAAGTTAGAGATGCTAAGCTACGAGTATATAGGTTAATTATTAATTTAGTCTATTAGGTAAACAGAGCAAGAAATTGTTAAAGGAGAACTCGATTTAAACGTGATAAAACAGTATCTAGACTTGTCTTAGGTTTTGTAAGACTATTCTAAGATAGACCTAGTACAGTGAGAAATTGTGAAAACCACACCGTTTACATTATGTCATAGAGCAGCCGTTAGATATATATTGGTTGCCTGTTTTAAAAGGTATATTCATCATATTTTTCTATTTTGCTTTGCTTTTTCTAGTTTTTTTTATAAAAAAAAATGTTAGCGTAAAATAATCATTTTTATAAATATTATAAATGTTATTGCAAAGATATTTTCTTAAAGCATCTATTAAAGTACGTCGATTAAATATTTATTTTGTTATGTAAGGTCGTACTGGCGGTTGGGTTTAGGAGCTTCTGACTGTAAACGTGATGCTCATGGATTCAAATCCAACTAGGGGAAATAATTATATGTAAATTATTATCTTTTCCCTGTTCTGGTAGGCAAAGGGTTGAGTTTTAGAACGTCTAGAAAATTTGGCGGTGCATCTTAATACTACATACGAGTATATTCCCTATTCTATTTTATAAAAGAGAAAACTCTTTGAAACACAATATGAAATTTAAAGCTGGCTTGCTAAACTTTACTTAACACAAAAAAAAATCCAACCACCAAGCTTAATTGCAAAAAAAATTACACAACTTCCACAACTTTAAACAAACAGTTAATTTTATTATTCCGCACCGATTAAATTCCATAATTATCCAGTAACTACTGAATAAAAAAAACTGGGCCACTCAGAAAGAGTTACATCACTATATATACTGTAATTACAGTGGGTCGAATGTGTAATTAATTTACGCCGGTTAAACCCGCGTATTCGGCAAACAAATATGTGGCGGCGGCCCGAGCCTCGCTGAATCTATGCTGCCAACTTTAGTGGTACCGACATTTTATTAAATATGTATTAAATTATTAATATTGCGTATATTTGGATTGGAATTATATGTAATTTGTTATCATTTATAATTTTTGAATTTATCACTCAAAATCTGTATTCACGCTGTATCCCGCTTATAACAGGGTAGGTAAATGGAGCATAGTGATAAGATAGTCCGCTCACTACCTACTACAGCAAAGATTTGAAAATATTGCATTTCCTTGAGTACCCACTCATCGAACCCAAAACCCGTCACGTACAGTTACAGGCTTCTCCTCCTGCGCCACGACTGGCCTCAAAATACATTATAATTAATGTAATAAAAGCAAGACAATAAAAAGTAAAATAAGTGCCTGTATAAAGGCACATAGCGCCCTGATTACACCTATAGACATTGCTAGGTGAAACATAAACGATAAAATAATAACTAAGCATTTTATATTGAAGATTGTAATATATTTGATTAATATTTCAATATTTACGTACTTTCTGATTTTTTTCTATTCCTAAAGTATAAATAAACAGTCCTCCGAATTAAATAATTCAGATAGATATAAATATTATAACTATAGAATTAAGCTCAATTTCTTGAAGTTTCAATTTTAAATTTTAAAATTGAAAGGAAACAATTAAAACAGTAAAATTATATTTGCTATACTCAATATTGCTCAGAGGATATATTTTTAATTAAGACTTAAGTCCTAATCAAAATTTGAACAGATTGTAAATATTACGCACCTTGTTTGACAAATTAATTTCACATTAATATAAAACCTCAACCAAAAGAGAGCTTTTAGAAAATCATTTTCGTTATTCATTTCTAAAAAGTATAATAACATTTAATCATTAACAAATTTCTTATGAATTATATTTGTATACCTTTGAAATAATATTTTTGGTTGTCGGGATCTATTATTCAAACAATTAAATCTTACCAAGGAGCCTTGTAAAATTTTAATGGCACTCCATAGTTAATATCAAAAAAATATTATTTAAATAAATATAATTTTTAAATAAAATAATATAATTTTTATAGCAGTAGGGTTTTTATAATATTTGTTACATTATAAACAAAGGTAAATATGTAAATAAATAAGCAGATAATTTTAAAGATTTTTTTTCAGCTTCATGCTATACCCGCATAGCAGGAAGACAGAGGGAACCTAGTGTCAAGACCCTCCGTTCCCCACTTTCCACCGAATCTTTAAAGCATTGCGTGTTGCTTGGTGGAACTTGATGTCGCGCTTTGTTTTACCAGAACGACGAAATGAAAATATCAATAAATAAAAATTCATCTCCCCCAAGGGGGGAAACAACCTATAACTGTCGTGTTTACAGTCACTTGCTTGCACCACTGCGCCAAAACGACCTCAGTAATTCTAGTGATACTTTTGAATTATCTACTTACTTATCTATAAATAGCAAATACTTACCTAATTTTATATAGACTACTGAAACACTATTTTGGGAATTCTATATGAAAAACTTTTAACCTAAATGACCGAAATGTCACCCGGGTTTATATAATTATGAATGTATGTACGACTATAAATATTATATAGGAACATCTCTAGTCTATTATATTATGGTGATGAGTTTCCCAATTCTCCAGTGGATTTTTTGTTCTATTTTAAATGTCATTTAATGTCAAATTAAATAACAATGAGAGGCCAGTCATGGCGCTAGGTTGTCGGTTAGTATTTTTGTATCGCTCTGGTTAGGAGGCAAAAACGCGGCGTTGTGTTCCGCCACTCAACACGCACCGCCTGTAGAATTCTTTGGAAAGTGGGAAACGGAACTGTCTTAATGAGGACGATATCTTAACACTAGGCTCCCAGTACCCTTTACCTACGGACCTAAAGATTTTTGTTTTTTTTATAAATAAAAATATATTTAAAAAAATATATTATCATATCTGCAAAGCAAATACTGACCTACCGCAATACCCCACCAGTCATATCGTAAAACTCCACTAAGAACAATATCAACACAACATTGAAGGATGCAAACTTGGAAACGTGACCTCAAAGTTTAACTTGACTCAAACGATGCGTTATTAAAAAACTTTCGACCATTAGATGATAGTATAACCCATATAAAGTGAATTGACATTTTTAAGTAAGTGTTTTTCTTTTTTCTTTATTTTCGTATTACCGTTATAAGGACTGTAAAGAAAAGTAACACTATTGTCGCTAGCTCTCCGCTTTTCGGGTTTTCGAAGAAAAGCTTTAATTGTATTTCCTACATTCTTTATACTTACGTATAAACATATGTAGTAATAATACTAGCTATTCAAATGCGGCTTCGCCGGCTTAAACTTATTCTTATATTAAAATTTAAAAAAAAAACAAAATATTGACATAAATTGTAGCCTATGTCTTATTGTGATGTATAAACTATATTATTATAAATTTTCATCAAAATTGGTTCAGTAGTTTTTGCGTCAAAGTGGAACAAACATTACATTTATAATATTAGTAGGGTAGAATGATATTTAAAATTTCAAAAAAACTAAAGACATAAGATAAGTCCACACTGTCTCAAGCAGATTTCCATAACCATTGCGATTCCGGTATGTTAGACTCCAGTTGGCGACACTCCAAACAATTACTTTGTCTCGTCAAGAACATTTCTACGGCTGATGGGACTTGAATGTCTCACATTTACCTCGGATATTCTTTTCGGGGTACGTGTTCGTGTGAAATTTCGCTGCCTGTATAAATGAAAATGCATTTTGTTAATACGGATGCATAATGCAATGCTGTTTCTTTGTTTTTATATACATATTTTATATGTAGATCCTTATAAGGATATATTAACGGAACGGAACGGAACCCTTATAGTATCACTTTATTATCTGTCTGTATGTCTGTCAAGTTTTATCTATAATAATAGTTACACGATTTAATGTAACTATTATACACAAACATTCGCTTTACATTATCTTTCAAGCAACTCTGGTAGATTTTGTTAAAATCCAAACAATGATTATTATCAAAATAGCAAAGTTATACTTCGCTTTGTTTGTATTTAAACTTTTCAAGTATATTGAATAAGTTTCTACATCAACGGAAATATTTTATAACTTGACAGAAAGTAGAAACTTACAACTGCGTTTAACTTAAAAACTTTGAATAACTACACTTACTTAGTATATTAATTTTATTAATTTTTAGTTACTAATTTGAAGAAGAGAGAGACTTAAAGAGAACATCACGTGTACTGTTATGATGTATTATTCTTCAAGTTTCTATTTTACATAAAATATTATTATAATAGATGCTTATATGTACGTTGTAAATCTAACAATACTTAATCTTACATAAAATGCATAAAATTTATAATAAAATGGCTTTATCTATATTCCGCATATAGCTCGGTAGAAAGACAGAAAGAACCTTGTGTCAAGACCAGAGCGAGTAAATGAAAATAATTCCCTAAATAGAAATGTAACTCACGACTGTCACGTTTACAGTCTTTTCTCTCATTACTCTCTTCGACTCGACTCGAACTCACAACCTATCGCGATAAAAGTCGCCACGCCACGACTGGCCTCAATTTAATATTTAACTACAAATGATAACTAAAGTCTCTGATTATTATTATCATTATCATTACATCCATTACTAAAAACGACAGCAATACTATTCATTCAATGACTTCTAAACGTCACATTTAACTTATAATAACATTAAAATCGATATCGTCACTTAAAAATGTCGTAACAGAAAGACAAAGAAATTGGCATGACGCCAAGTGCATCCTGAACGGAAACTCCACACCCCTTACTCTGGGAAGTAGGAGACGGGCCGATCAAAGATTGCTCTCTTTTAAAACAAGAATGCAAAGTTTTGTCGTTGGAAACCGATAGTAGCTAAAAATGTAAATTGTTGTTCAACAGAGGACTGTTGTTGCTATTTGGTAAAACATGAAACTTGGATGTCCTGCTTTTCAAATTACCAATTTTAATGACGTCCAATTTTCTACTTGCGGCAAACTTTGGAATCAGAATATTGCTTTTTCCGTCTATTATGTTGCTACAATTTAACTTCGTTTTGTCATCTCGTGAAATAGAGAGGACGAATTAAATTTGTTGAGTGATGTGAAATGTTTTGGGAGTTTTCATGGTTTTGGATGATAGACCCAAACCACCAATTTCTATGAATATATCTTGAAAATAGTTTAAATAATAAAAACATTAGTTTTTTCAATAAAAAAAAAACAATAATTATTGGAATTATGTTATTTTAAAAAATAAATTGTCAAGATTCCTAATTTTGTACTGTAAACTGAAGGAGAACCTAGTGATGCCATATACTCGTATATTGTAATATGACGTAAGCTGCACAGTAAGTATCTTATAATAATTGTAGTTTCTATTTCTCCTGGAGCAAATAAAATATTTTGATATTATTGTTTTCCAGTCGGATTATTACAATGAAAAATCTATTGAAAAAGAAATCTTTCGCTGAATTTACGATATATCTTGTGTTGAGTGGCAGAGTTCAACGCCGCAAATTGCCTTTTTACCAAACTGAATATATTAAAAAATAATAATTCAGGTTCGAAGGGGAATCTAAACCACAACCACCATGTATACCACAATACGACTTTATTGATGTAATCATATAAAATAAATTATTTTACTATTTCTTTGCCCCATTATTGACAGCGTCAGGGATGCATTCACCTTGTTTACTTCCGTACTAGGTTCTATACTTCCAACAAACATGTAATAGAAAGTCTTACCTAATAGTGTCACGCGATCCCATCACATCGCTTCCACCTGACGTTACCTTAACTGCTATGTAAAAGCTCGTTGGAAATCTTAGAGGCGAATGTAAATTTTTATAGTCGTATAAACTTTTGAAAATGTGGAATTTTATTTTAAAATATTCTTTCGTTTTGATTTTGTGTTGTTTTTCTTTATTTTTTGTTTTGCCTTGTTGTTGAAAATTTTGTATAATAAGTTTTATTCCGATTAATAATTTTAGTACTATGAGTACAGTGTATATATCGACTATTGTAAATAACCATGTTAGACCACAAAATGGGTACGATAAAAAGTATTAAAATATATTCTATTATTTGTATATTAAGAAAGTCAAAAGTAATTTTAAAATAACATAAACAATTTTAATTTAAATATCTAAGACTATATAAAATATAAATAAAGTTTATTTTTAAGGGAATAATCTATATAAATATAAAAACTTACCCAAATCCTCAGCATCTTCACTCCACTCTCCAGTACCATCGACGAGACCAGCGTATATCACAGCTAGTACAAAGTTCAATAACATCGTTGTCCTGTTACACCACATTGTTCTACTCAAGCCCGAATTCACATTATTATTATTATAACTATAACACTATTATTTTCACTATCGATTATTATTATTATAACACTATTATTTTCACTCACAATAATTATTCTATTATTAATCAAAGCTTGTACACTAGAGACATCAAATTCACATTAAGTCAAATTACTGGTACAACAAACGGAATGGTTCGCTTCAATTATAATATGGGTTTTCTTCTTTTCAGCGTGTAGCCTTCGTTATCTATTGTCGATTTTCCACCATCGATTCCTATAGAATTCATTCATGGCGCCGATTCCAAGTCGAAATTATCTTTAATTGAGCTCTTTTAGAAATTGCAATTTCAAGGTCTATAATGCCTTTTCAATTTAGGCGATTGAAAACACCTCGTTAAATAGTATAAAAACTGTTGCTTGTTAATTTGAATTTCTTTTGTAAATATTCAAATACATACATATATGTAAAACAAGTTTATATTTAATATTTTCACTTTTATTATATATACAATTAGCCTTTTGGTATCTGGAAATCAGATTTCATAGTACTAGCCCTCATTGATGTGTTCAAAAACCGTAGTAATGTAGTGTGCACGGGCGCTCGGGATCCGGTTAAATATGCCTATGAATAATTCAGTACTCTTTTAGCTCGGGACGGACACCTGGAACAAAGTAGTCCCTTATTTAAAGTACGTTTGGGATGTGCAAAATGTGTGCTTTTAGTAGTAGCGGTGTTTTAGTAGGAACTGTTTACTTAAAATGATTAATTATATGTTTCGTTAATGAAATAGCATGAAGTTCTATAAAAGATAAAATACTTTAAATGTTTTTTTCAATTTCACACTGTATTCCATATTATAGCAGGATAGAAAGACTTGCACTAGGCTCCCTAATGTTAAGATACTTCCTACTTTCCGCCGAATTCTGGAGGTATTACATGTTGAGTGGCGGTACTCAAAAAAAAAATCATTTACTCCATTTCTTCAAGAGAGAGATTCGCATCCACCACCAAACATCCACCACCAATTATAATATGGGTAAAATGGTATGTCTCTGAAATTTTCTTCAATTTCAAAAGTAAGAAAAAGATAAAACTTTCTTTCTACTTGTAAAAATGAGAAAAAACAAATATTTTTTTACTGAGTAACTTCTCAAAAATACACCAACCGTGATAAAAAATAATTACACATGTTACAGCTTACGCAATTTCGCTTTTGATTGCACTGACTCATGTGTGTGTCTCGATAAAAAATAGCTTTTCATTGTTAAGGAAAAATATAATAAAAGTAAAAGATATTAATTACTGCTGTACTTTAAAAGATTTTATCTTTTTTTTAATTCCTTCTATATTTTAGCAAAACTCACCACTCTTTGACCTACTAAGATGAAAATATTATTAAATATTTGCCCTACAAATCGAACCTAAAACCATCGCAATTTTTTAAAGTAATACCAAGTTTAGACACCCCAGCTATAAGAGACGTTTCGTATTTGCTTTAAAAGGAATACTTTGAGAAAAATTTAACAAAAGCTTTCAAGAAGCAAATCTTTCATCAAAGCAGCTCAACGACCCGTAGCGAGTGCCGAAGCGCTAATATAGTTTAAGAGACAACGCCTCTATCTCTACAGAACAGGGATCTATCAGAAGTTATATACCGGTATTTTTCTATGGCATATAAAAACTTTAAATCTAAAAATAAAATCTCAGCCTTTGAATTGGATTTTTTCACAGATATGGGAACTTCACGCTGATTGACGCTTCCCGCATGTAGCCAGGTAGGCAAAAGGAACCTAGTCACCGAGTTCTGTTATAAACTATACAAAAATATTAAATATAATTTTCCCGAATGGGAATCGAACCTGTTACGTCACTTTGTCATATACGCCACGAATGGCCCGTAAAAAATGAATATGTATGTATATATCACTTCTAAAAAAGTTACTCTAAGTACTCAGTACTCTAAACAGCTGAGAAATGTCTTACGTGATGGCGCTTCGTAGTACAGAATTGCCGTAAAAAAAGAACGTTTACGAGATTTTTTTACTGTCGCTCTCAAGTCACAAGAAAAAAAAAATATGGTGGAAAACGAGTGAAACAATATTGATAAATTATATTATTTTACATCTGATAGCCTGTAGGGAACCTGGGAACTTAGTTTTAAGAAAATAATTTTAATTCTTTAAGACTTAAAAAAAATTAATGGGAATCGAACCTATAACTCGTCGCATTTACATTCGCACGCTATTGGCCCTGCGCCACGACTGGCCTCGACGAGGCCATGGAGGTACAGTGGATTGCATAATATAAATATTGTGAGTACAATTTTCGCTATGGAGAAATTGTTTACATTTTCGTGCTTTGATACACTGCCGTCATTTTTACACGTTGTATCCCAAATTCGAGTGGATTCTACTTGCTATGCGCTAAAACATTTAAATTTAAAAATTTAGTTAATAAATATAAGCTATGTATCTAAACCTATAAAATTTTCTTCATTTTTTTCCAATTTCCGCCTAAACGCCTAATCATTATAATGCTTGAAATTAGAAAAAGCGAGGAACGGGAGGAAGGAATCTTAAGTGAGGAACGGAGTATATACACTAGTTTCCAGGTTTCCTCTGNAAATTTCTTCAATTTCAAAAGTAAGAAAAACATAAAACTTTCTATTTGTAAAAATGAGAAAAAACTAATATTTTTTTTACTGGGTAACTTCTCAAAAATACACCAACTGTGATAAAAAAATAATTACACATGTTACAGCTTACGAAATTTCGCTCTTGATTGCACTGACACATACTCATGTGTGTGTCTCGATAAAAAATAGCTTTTCATTGTTAAGGAAAAATATAATAAAAGTAAAAGATATTAATTACTGCTGTACTTTAAAAGATTTTATCTTTTTTTTACTTCCTTCTATATTTTTAACATATTACTAATATTGTGTATCGGGTAGCAAAACTCATCACACTCACTTTGATCTACTAAGATGAAAAAAATATTAAATATTTGCCCTACAAATCGAACCTAAAACCATCGCAATTTTTTAAAGTAATATCAAGTTTAGACACCCCAGCTATAAGAGACGTTTCGTATTTGCTTTAAAAGGAATACTTTGAGAAAAATTTAACAAAAGCTTTCAAGAAGCAAATCTTTCATCAAAGCAGCTCAACGACCCGTAGCGAGTGCCGAAGCGCTAATATAGTTTAGGAGACAACGCCTCTATCTCTACAGAACATGGATCTATCAGAAGTTATATACCGGTATTTTTCTATGGCATATGAAAAAAAAAATATCTACTAATAAGTCTTGTCCTTTAAATTAGAGATTTTTTCACGGATATTGGACGTTCACGCTGATTCCCGCATGTAGCCAGGTAGGCAAAAGGAACCTAGCCACCGCGTTACTCAAGGCCATGAAAATATTAAATATCCATTTCCTCAAATGGGAATCGAACCTGTTACGTTTACACTTTTATCACTTACGCCTCGACTGCCCCGTAAAAAATGAACATGTATGTATATATATCACTTCTAAAAAGGTTATTCTAAGTACTCAGTACTCTAAACAGCTGAGAAATGTCTTACGTGATGGCGCTTCGTAGTACAGAATTGCCGTAAAAAAGAACGTTTACGAGATTTTTTTACTGTCGCTCTCAAGTCACAAGAAAAAAGAAATATGGTGGAAAACGAGTGAAACAATATTGATAAATTATATTATTTTACATCTGATAGCCTGTAGGGAACCTAGGAACTTGGTTTTAAGAAAATAATTTTAATTCTTTAAGACTTAAAAAAAATTAATGGGTATCGAACCTATAACTCGTCGCATTTACATTCGCACGCTATTGGCCCTGCGCCACGACTGGCCTCGACGAGGCCATGGAGGTACAGTGGATTGCATAATATAAATATTGTGAGTACAATTTTCGCTATGGAGAAATTGTTTACATTTTCGTGCTTTGATACACTGCCGTCATTTTTACACGTTGTATCCCAAATTCGAGTGGATTCTACTTGCTATGCGCTAAAACATTTAAATTTAAAAATTTAGTTAATAAATATAAGCTATGTATCTAAACCTATAAAATTTTCTTCATTTTTTTCCAATTTCCGCCTAAACGCCTAATCATTATAATGCTTGAAATTAGAAAAAGCGAGGAACGGGAGGAAGGAATCTTAAGTGAGGAACGGAGTATATACACTAGTTTCCAGGTTTCCTCTGCCCACCCTGCTATCTGCGGGGAAATGTAAAATGTAAGTGTCTTAATAGTAATTAAAATGTTTCCGTTATATTTTTTAAATTTATTACGTCAATTTTTTTTCTTAATTCACATAAATTAGTTTTTTTAGCTTCAAGCTTTTCATAAATTTGTAGTAAGTAAATTTTAATAAAAAAAATAAAATAAACATCGACACGCGCGAATTTCATATAGACATTTCCATTACGAGCGAATACTACTACTAAAATCTATATACACCAATAAATATCAATTGAACGTCTAAATAAATATGCAATATATACAAAGTACTTTTATTGCATTTTATTATAGCTTCATATGAATATTTTATATTTTTATAAAATAAACTAAAATGTATGAAATAGTTGATATTTTAGTTCATTGAGTAGTGTTAGTGTGTCAATCTGTAATTAAATTTCGTTGTTTATATTTAACTTACAGGGTAGACAGAGAAAATAGTGTCAAGACACATTTTTCTCCGTTTTTGTATGTTTTTTTAGTCGGAATTCAAAACTTTGCGAGTTGATGAAAGAAACTCAACGCCGTTTTTAAAATTACAGAAGCGGGAAATCAATAATAATGAAAATAATTATAATGGCGACAAGTTGTGTGTCCCGAATCCCACTCGAGGATTTTTTTTTTTTTCATTTCTTCGCTCTGGTAAAGAACAAAAGCGCTATTTCATACATTTAGGCCCGCCACTTAACCTACAATACCTCCAAATTTCGACGGAAAGTAAAGAACCGAAGCGTCTTAATGAGAACAGGGTGTCACTTCCCAGGTTCCCTCGCCTACCCTGCTATATAGGACATACAGCGTGAAGCTCAAAAAATCATCATTCTCTCTAATGGATTTGGAACCTGAAATGATCGCATTAACAGCCAGATACTAACCAATATTCAAAATTAATAATGAAAATATTTAATAGAAATAAAAAGAAAACATTTAGTGTATATGTCAACAACACTATTCCATGTAAGCAACATTTGCGTCCACAAATAGACAACAAGCTTGTTTGCCCCACAAAAAGGAAAAACACGACAAAGTCATCTAAAACTCATTAGTAAGAAAATCGTAAACTAAACACGTAACTGAGTAATATACAAAATCTTATAAAAAACTACAAATAACCTTGGTTGGTTTGTATTATAGTTTTAACAGAAAATTAATGCTAATTATGTCTATATTTTTTTTAATGGCATTCTGTATCCTGCACAGGGCCGGATAGGCAAAGGGGAAGGGATTAGTGTTAGGACACTCGTTTTGATGTTCTCCCTTTTCTCCTGAATTCTGGAGGAAATCGCGTGTTCAACGTCGCACTTTGCCTCGAAACTATAGCGAAGAAAGGAAGATAATAAAAATTTCATTTCCTCAAAAGAGAATCGAACCTGCATCAAGACTGGCTTCGATAATTACACAAATTAATATTGAAATAAACATAATGACAAACGAAACTGATTGTTTAAAAACAAGAAATATATAAAATAATCAACTTACATGTTTCGAAAATTTTGTTAAATCTACAAATACACTTATTTTGTGCAAACCTAATATAAAGTTTTGTTTCTATGTTTATAAATAGATATTTATTTTCATTTCACACGGTACCCCCTCGGGCAGCAACAAAGAACCCAGTGTTCAAACACTATTCTCATTTCGTTGCACTGGGTGTTGAGTGGCAGAATTCAACGCCGCGATTTCCCTTGTTACAACAAACCACGCTAAAATAAACTGATGTTCCTTATTACATTTTAAAATTTGTTTATTGCATCCACTAACGAGTATAGTCCCTATTTAAAATTAGTTTACTAAGTGACTAGCGACCTATTTTCTCTTCAATGACTTTCAGTATAACTGAAAAATTATTTTAGTAATTCCGGTGGAACATGGAAGCGAATATGATTTTAAGTAATTTACTTCGTTATGAAACTTTTATAATTTATTATATATGGTTAAAGTGGCAAAAATTTGAGGACAGAACTGGCAAAGTATATAAATTAATGCAATGCTTCCGGAATTCTTCGGGAGAAATGGGGAAACGAGTATCTTAACACTATTGATGTGACGCTAAAAAAAATATTAAATACTTAAGTTGTTTTAAATAAATTAAATAATTTAGCAAACCAAAAATATATACTCGTATAACTGCTCATTATCATGTTCTATTATTTATATTTTTATCAATTAATTTTCTGCCAGTTTAAATAAAAATGGATACAATTTATAAATAAAATTTACTGACCTGGGCAGCTTAAGAATTTATTATGTTAAAAAATAAAAATACTAACATTAACTATCTCAAAACTGATTTTCAAACAATATTTTATAGAGGCCGTCGTAGCGACGGGGGTACAAACGTGCGACGGTTGTCAGTTCGGTTACCATTCGGGGTAATGAAATATTTAATATTTTCATTTTTACACTCTGGTAACGAGGCAAAGTGCGGCATTGAATTCCCTCACTCAACATGCAATGCCTCGAGAACTCCGCGGAGAGTGAGGAACGGAAGTGTCTTGCTACGTTTATATTATGTTTTACCAGAACGGGGAAATAAAAATAATTCATGGCCCCCAGTGATTATATTTTGTTTATGCAAAAAACAAAAATGGCTTCCCAATTATCCTATCCTATCCTATACCTTATAAAACAAAGTCGCTTTTCGTGTCTGTCTGAACTTTCTAACTCTTCTTCTTCTAAATCACCCAACGGATTTTTATGCGGTTTTCACCATTAGGTCGAGTATTTCTCAGGGAAGGTTTATATATAGTTTATTATTTGTACATTCTTATGTAAATTAACATAAATACGATAAATGTGTATAAAGTCCTACCCGCTGAGACACTTTGGCGCATGCGCTGCTTTAATGGTAAATACTACATGAAAAAAATGTACTGGAGTATTGTTCCTCTTAATAAGATCTACAAAAAAGTCCGCGATGGCATATTCGTATCTTTTAAGAATAACGTGTAGTGATCATATTTCTGTCTAAAAATAGTAATTTCAATATATTTTTTATTGTGAGGGATATTTTTCCATAATGGTATTAATCCTTATCCTTTAAAATACTTTATTAAATTTCTACGTTAAACGAAGATAAAATTTGCTTTTTAAACTATTTCGAAATTGCGAATAGTTTTAGAGAAAAACGCATTTAATTATTGACACATCACGCCGTTCACACATCAACTGTATCGAGTCAAGTTTCACTTATCCCTTACTCTCAGCATATAAATAAGTATATTAGTTACGTTGGCCATTTAATGTAGATCAAAACTGTCTTTTCTGTTTTTCATTTTAATAAGTACTTTAGAAGTTGTTACAATATCAAAAAATCCTTGCTGCGAAACGCGCCTCGCGACGTTATGCTTATACAAGCGAGTCCGCCGCGCCCGCCTGCCTTACACGCATCGGTGGTTCACTGGTAGAATGCTCGCCTGCCACGCGGGCAGTCCGGGTTCAATTCCCGGCCAATGCATTCTATTTAATTTTCATCACAGGCAGCCACGTAGTGCTTGCTTTTCATCAGGGACAGAATACCCTCTTCAGCATTAACCACAAGCTCGAAAAAAAAAAACTACTACTACTACTATTAAAGGTATTGCTTTTTTAATTTACTAACATATTATTTAAAATAACTAATGGATATATATTTTGTATCCGTTTTGGCTGAACCTATTTTGATTTTATCAATTTCAATACAATTTTATCAAATTATTTTGCGTGATAATTTTGAGAAACAAAAACTCTTATATATTTTTTATCTTTACCCTTAGGCGTAATGACGTGTTGAAATTTCAGTAATTAATAAAATTATCCCATGGAGATAACTCAAGATGCTTCTTGAGTTACGAACTTTGCCACCGATAATTAAAATTAACTTTCTCGTCTTTTGTTTTTCTTATAATATGTGAAGTTGTATGGGAGAAATTTTATTTAAGATGAAATATTTTTTAAACGGCTTATGATTTTTAAAAAGTCTATTTTTAATGTTATAAAATTTCAGTTGCAAACGTGAGATATAGAAATTAAATATTACTATAATAAAAATAAAGCAAACCCAAAGATAGTTTGAGCCACTAGATAAGATAACCATAATAATTTAATAGACGTATTAAAAATCCTGTAAAATAAATTGCTTGTTGAATTAGCGAAATTAACACAAAGATACTGAATTTTTCTTGAGAGTCATTGTAATTTAATGCATAAGGTGTTTATCTGCCTTTGAAAGCACATCGAAATGTATAATTTAACTGGGTATTATTTATAATTCTCCCAATTTCTCTGTCTATACCCTAAAATATGACTATTTCATGTGAAAAAAAAATAGAAAAAAAAATAATTCTTAGCTTGTTTACTGCAAGATAAACTATGAGTAATATGATTTGAAGTTGCTCTTCCTTTTCAGTAGAGCTTAATCTGTCTGACACATGTCAGTGCATAGAGTGCCATCGTACAGATGTCCATCTCGTTACAAATGATACATATAAGCGGTTCTTAATACAATGACGGGAACTAATATATCACTGTATAAATTAAATTAAATTAGCGTTACGTTGTATCCCATACAGCTAGGTAGGAGGCAAAGGGAACCTAGTGTTAAGACAATTTGTTTCCCATTTTCCGCTGAATTTTGGGACTTTTTGCCTCGACGGGCCTCGACATCAGAGCAAAGAAAATGAAAATATTAAATATTTAATTTCCTCGAGTGGGAATCAAACCCATGACCTGTCACATATACAGTCACACTTTCTGCCCCTGCGTTACAACTGGCCCCAGTAGGTATAATAGTTGAAGTCATTTATAACCAAACGAAATAGCTTTTACAACTCTTACACAACACCTTCCATAATACTTTAAGAATTCAATAAGATTTGGTAACTGGAATGTCGTAATCAAAACAGGTGCTGTACACCGTTCTCAGAATCAAAAGCTCTCTCTAGAGAGGTCTCGTTCGTTCATTACTTAAATTCAACCTTAATTAGGAAGGTGTTTACATTGCTTTTAAAATTTAAGAATACTATTTAATAATTTTAAAATTATCAAGAATTTAATCAAAATATGTATATATTTTTCTTTCCATTTCTTCGCTCTGGTGTCGAGGCCAAGCGCGGCTTTGAGTTCTCCCACTCAACATGCAATGCCTCCAGAATTCGGCAGAAAGTGGGGAACGCAGTGTCATAACACTAAGTTTCCTCTGCCTACCCTGCTGTGTCCGGGGAAAAAAATATATATTTTATTTTTCTTAAAAATGCGAATTTCAATCGTTAAAAATATGAATTTAATGTATGTAACAAGTACTTTTTCTATGGACACAATTAGTAACTTCAGTAAAAGCCACAGTAGTCTATAATACAAGTGGCATAGAATGTGTTCGTTAAATATCTTGGTTTGCTCGTTTTGTGTGGTCATTACGCCGCTCGAGAGACGGAGTTCTGGGAACTTTCCGACTGAATGTGGTTAGTTCAATGATTCTTTTAAAGATTTATTATGCAATTCTAGAAATGCTTTCCAAGAAAAAAGCGTAGTGTTTATTTTCTAATTTATATGCTTAAAGTATTGTGGCTTTAAAACTTTTATTTGGATTTATTTTTTTGTAAATAATTACATAAATATTTTTCTATACTTTTATTTTTAATTTTAAAAACACTAATATACATATTACATTCATATATATTAATAATATGTTACATGTCATGTAGGCCAGGAGTACCATGGCCGCAGAGGTCGTTGACCGTCCCTCCCCCTTCGTCCCCCACAAGACCCTTTCCACATTTCTCTTCTCTTCAATGCAACCGTTTAAGTAGAACAGCTAGATGATACAACTCGTTTCGCCGCTTTTTTGTACACGAGAAAATCTCACAAACATTTCTACTAAAGAACTACTTTTGTATAAGCCATTTTTTTTTTCTAAAATCTAGTTTATTACTTTTTAATAAAAAAAATTGTTTATTTTAAAAATCTAGTTATTAATGAAATCTAGGTAATTAATTTATGGAATATGTTTTAGCTAGCTATTTCAGTTTACAAATTCAATTTTTTAAAGTAACTGCAGTAATGAAATAATTATTTAGATTTATAAATTAAATCATAATATAGAGTCATCGTGATCGTCGTCAATCGTGATGCAGGGCACAAACACACAAATATAAACTCGATTGGTTGGGGGTTCCATTCTCGTTCGAGAAAATTGAAATATTTAACACTCAATGCCTACAGAATTCGGTGGAAAGTGGAGAACGAAAGTGTCTTAATAGAACGAAGTGATTTAACACTAGATACGCAGGCTTCTCTGCCTACCTTTCTATGCGCGATATACAGCGTGACGATGAAACAAAAAAACATATTATTATTATTAATATATAAAACAGCAACACACAAAAAATATAAAAATAAATGGAAATCTAGAAATATATTCATCGAAATAGGAAATATAAGTTGACCGTACAGCATACGAGTATATGCCGGAATCAATGATTAAACGGCCTCTAAGCGTATATAATTACTTGAAAACTAGACGTTAAGCTCAGTTACTTGCATAATTGAGGCAGTAATTTATTCCACTTTATATATGCGTTACTTAAATATTAATTAATTAATATTACTTAAATTTAATGATTCAATTTTAACGTTGACCTACTATTTAGGTGGTTGTGGTAATTAATGTTACATATCTATATGTTTTCGAAACCATATAATATTAGGAAACATAAATTATTTTTTCAGTGTAATACAGATATGTAATACTTTTAAGGGCAAAAGAAAAGAAAAAAGATAAAAATAAATATGTTACTAAAAATATAACTTTAGAACGAAATTTCACAAAAACAGAATAAATACAAATTTAACAAATTTAAAAAACTGAAAACAAAAAAGTTAAGGAGTATTATTGTATATTGCTTAAATTCATAATAAATGACCAAAGCTACATAGTACCTTCCACCATACACTTTCACAATTGACCTATCACGAGTTTTGGTTACTTTGCAAAGCCTAAAGTGACCGTCGATTTGTTTCAATGCAGCTTAAAATACAAAATTATGAATATTTTATAATAAATATTTAATTCTATATTAAATATTACTTATTCTTTCAGTTGCTTTAATTATTTCTTATGAAACAAAATAAATTGTTCGTTTTCACTAAAACTAATAAAAATAACATAGTTGTTAAATGACACGAATATAGGTAATTCATTAGTTATAGAATATATTATCAACTTGAGTCAAATAAAAATAATTTTATAAGAAATCTATATTAAATTTGTTCAAATTGAAGAATTAAATAAAATTTGTAACACTACTGATTTCAAAACTAATTTTCAGAAGATACCTTGAGAAGAAGAAGGTATTTTTGTAGTAACTTAAATATTAAACCCTTTTTTTTAACGTTAAGCTATCAGATATAAAACTTAACACCGACAGACGAGGCTAAGCACCTCATCTGTCGCTGTATAGCATCCGGTGGCGGTGTGATCTCACGTTACTTGACACCTTTGGCCCTTACGAACGACATTAAGGACAACCATCGCCTTTTTACTGTTATAAAATCATATGAAATAATCAATGCAGTCGCAAATGCTCTGCCAATATTGTGATATTTTCAATTCATGTTAATTCATATTATTTAGCTATATATATAAAATACTAGCGGCCCGCTCGCGGTTTCACCCGCGTGAACTATGTTATTATTAATTTCTGTCTCCATGACTACGTCCTAGTGACGTCTATGCAAAATTTGAGACTCCTAGCATTTGTAGTAACGAAGTTTCATACAAACTTTCGACCCCAAAAACAACCCCTTAGAAGTCGAATATTGCAAATTCCCGTCTTAGCGAACACCTACTTCCTATAAGTAACTCACAATATTGAAAAAATTTGAGATTCCTAGCACATGTAGTTTCTGAGATTTCGTGATGAGTGAGTGACCTTTCGATTTTATATATATAGATTATGATTCATATATAATATGCCATAATTTACTTTCTAATATGCCGTAAACAAAACTATCTTTACTCTAACCTTATAGCGTACGTGGCTCTAGAAGTATATGGGCAAGTCCTGCATAACTTCGAACAAACTAATTTAGTAAGAACATCACGAACCGCGTCAATAACACAGGGGTAGTCGACAAGCGGTAGTGACGCCCATACCTCCTTATCGATGGCCTAAAATGTTTATGAGATATCGCGCTATAACGTTAATCTTCCTACTTCCGTTATCGGAGAACTGCGTCGAATATGGAAGCGATGGAAGCTTCCAAGTAAATTATGATTTGTGGTCAAAATTGGCTCCACTTGGGTATATTGTGTGGTCTTATAAATATTTTATCGTGTAAGTATTATGTGATATTTTAAGTTTTTTTTTATTAGCTTTGTGCTGTGTCTCAGTCATAGCAGGGTAGGCAGAGAGCACCAGGAAACCTAGTGGTAAGTCACTCCGTTAACGTTCCCCCTTTCCAATGAATTCTGGAGGTTTTGCGTGTTGAGTGGCAAAACTCAACGCCACGCTTTGCCTCGTTACCAGAGCAAGTAAATGAAAATATAATATTTAACTTTTTTGATATTTTTTATTGTTAGCATATAAGTCCTAAGTAGCATTTTTGCTGTTAGAATATTTAATAACGTTTACTAGTATATATATAAAAACTTAAATTTTCTCATATATAACAGCGGTTAATTCTTGCCTGACTTGCCTGTCATATTAGTTTTAGGAAAGTCTACCTTGGAAAGATAGGTTTTATAAGAGAAAATGTTCCTTCATCTATTATTTAATAGTAATGAAAAACTGATGAATATACTTTTTAGATGATATTTTTTCCAATAACTACATGATTTTCAAAATTTTTACTGTTTAAATAATAATTTATGGTGAATAGCACACTAACGGTCACTAACGGTCACTAACAGTCAGTAACAGTAGCACTCTTTTTAGCTTTACGCTACCCACATATCAGGGTAGGCTTAGGGAACCTGAGGTCATAGTACTAAACCATTCCGTTTCCATAAGGACACGTCCATTCAAACTCTCTGCCGAATTCTAAAAACATTGCGTGTTGAATGGGGAAACTCAACGCAGCGAGCAAGAAAATTAAAAGATTAAATATTTTATTTACTCCAGTGGGAATCAAACCCACGACCTGTCGCGTTTACAGTCGCACGCTTTTGCCCCTGCGCCTCCACTGGCCTTTGTTGTTATGGTGGCTACGAGAGTTCTACGGTAAGACGTAGCACTTTCGTAGCATTATAAACAACAAACGATATATAGGATTCAAATCCATTTAGTCCACATAGAAACTCTAATAACTTTTACTATTCTATAACACTTGCTATAAATATTTAACGTCATATAAAATTCATATATCGGTGTAAAAAAATCCAACATCATATTCAGATTATACAAATAAAAATTGGACTAAAAAATTGAAACATTTTAACAATTCCTATCATTCTAATTGATTCGTATCGAATAAAACGATAACATCGATACTTATTTTCTTTATACCATTGAATTTTTGAATTATCGATGCCATTCATAATATTATAATCCTATTATAAGAAAATTGCTGTACGAGATAACAGCGGAAACAGTCGAATCGAATGGTTCCTTTTATACAAAAATGATATTTTTATTATATTTTCTTTATATTTCAAGGAAATGGCACAAAACAAAGTTTACCATTGATTCTGAAGATAAGAAGGAAAAGTTTTTCGTTTCGTTTCCTGTTCTAAGTACCTACGAACCTTGTTGAGTAATGGTGAATAAATTATGTATTAAAATAGCTTATTGCTTGTTAAATAAATATGTTATTATTATATGAAGAATGGATACATATTTGATAAGGATTTCTGTTGTGCGTCGCATTTGAGAGAAATATATATATTTTTTTAGATTCACGCTCTATCCCGCGAGAAGAAACCTAATGTTAAGACACTTCGTTCTCCACTTTTCGCCAAATTCTGAAGTGTTGAGTGATGAAGAAATGAAAATGTAAAATATTTCATTTCGTTAAGTGGATATCGAACTCACAACCTTGCCTTCTACTGCCTCTGCGCCACAACTGTCCTCATGAATAATATGAACCTAAAGAAATTTAATATATCGCAATTTTTATTTCTCAGGGCAATATTAGATTTACTTTGCACTTGAAGTTTTATTATATGATAATTTTGATAGGTCATGGAAATATGAAATTTAGTGTTTAAAAGGTAACCTTTATTTCTACTACAATTACATTTAGTTCTAAGTTCTAATATTTCAAAATGTCAGAATTATTTGGCATCCCACAAAACAAAAGTCATCTTTACGTGGGATCCCGCTAATGGTTCCCCAGGTGTGGTGTTCATCCCACACAAATAACCTTTGCGATGTTCAAAGAATTATGTTGCATTTTTCATATTACCAATACGAACTAAATATAGAGAATATTAATTGATTGGTGTTTGTTTATTTTATTTTCTTATAATCACAGTTTTTTTCAATTAGTTTTTTATATAAATGACGCTTTTTTTGCATTTTGCATAAATAAAATGGAAACGATTGCTAAGACTCTCTGTTTTTCAAGCGTCCGCCATTTTTTCAAGCAATGTAAATAAGCGGAAAACGGAAAACGTTGCAACGCAAGCCTCGGTTAACTTCCAAAATTTAAGAAGGAGAAGCCTCGGTTGACCTTCAAAATTCAAGAACACAGTATTAATGACCCTGGAGGAAGGTTACGTAAAATCCGTGAGGACCTCGGGTATGTATGAAGAGTTTGATGTCAGAGGACGAAGCTAAGGACGTATACCGCGCTTGGCGCTTGGCTCTCCCTGGGTGCCCCACTAGAGATAAACAGTGAAACAAAAAAAAGGAAAACCTGTCAATAACTCTGTAAGCAAGATATAAGAGATGCCATAAGGATATTCTAATACCATAAAAATAAATAAACGCTACTAATATACAAAGAAATTCAAATCTGTAGTACTTTTAGGTCATTCGATTTGTTTTGCCGCAGCAAGACCCTTCTCAATAGGTAATTGAGACAGGCTTATCAACAGAGTTGGATCTACAATTTGTTCTCATTTCTCTAAACACAGCACCGCCATTTTCACTTTATTGTAGCTACGAATTAGTTGAGTAAAGCCTGAGTGGTACTTTCGTCGCCAAATTATATTATCTTCGGCTGTAACTTACTTAAGACAATAATTCAATGTTAAATAGTCGTGTTTTCCAAAAATTTTGTATATTATAACTTTTGTATGCAATTGTAGTTTATTTTGTTAATATAAATAATATGCTCCTAATTTGAGGAGATATATTTTTTTTGTATTTTTACTGTTTTTTTTAAAATAATTTCATTAATTGTTTTTGCAAAAACCAGCACCTGGATTTTTGGCACTGGCCAGTGCAATGTTTTAAGCCTTTTAAATTATTTTCCATTAAAAATATATGTTGTATACAATGTTATCACAGTTATATTTATTATATTTTATTCAAATAACGCAGGGACACAACCGCGAACCTGTAAACCCAGCAGGTTCGATTCCCACTCGAGGAAATAAATATTTAATGTTTTCATTTCATCGTTCTGGTAATGAGGCAAAACGCAGTGTTGCTTTCCGTCACTCAACACGCAATACCTCCAAAATTAGAGAGAACCGGGATCGGAAGTGTATTTATGGAAGCCAAGTGCCTTAACACTAGTTTCCCAGGTTCCCTCTGCTTACTCTACTACGTGCGAAATACAGCGCTAATTAAAAAAAAAACTATAGTATATATTAACTATTATATATATAATTCTATCTTTTATTTCTATTGAGTTGTTCAAGCCCCAGCATTACAGTACTCACAGCCCTCTAACTCGTAAAGTTGGAGTACAATCAAATGGAAAGGCCATCCGACCTTGGGTTCCCGTAATGAAAACTCAATGGTTGGCATATCGACAATAATAACGAAAGTTTCCCAGTTAAATACCTGTAGCCGAAAGTTTTGGAACTAAATTTGTCGTTACTCTTCCGTTCCGTAGTTTAATAGCTTTGTTCGGTCGATGTCTAATTTTGATTTATTTATTTGGTATGTCAAATAATATTATTTATTATAATGAATAAGAATTAAAAAATAAAATCAGCTTCACGCTGTATCCCGCAGCAGGGTAGCCAAATGTTAAGACACATTCCCTACTATCCACCGAATTCTGGAAGCATTGCGTGTTGAGTGGCAGAATTCAACGCCTTGTTTTGCCTTCTGCGTTAATAAATATTTCATTATATATAATATGGATAAGAAGTTTTTTCTATAATTTTAATCAGCTTCACGCTCATAGCAGGTTAGGCAGAGGGAATCCTGTGTTAAGATATTCTTCTAGAGGATTTGCTTGTTGAGTAGCGAAACTCTACGCCGCGCTTTACCTCGACATCGGAAGGAAGAAATAAAAATAAAATATTTAGAAATACAAAATAACTCGTTTCGTTCTAAAATGCAATAATATTTTTATGCGACCCTTAAATTAAATTTAAATCTATAAAAACGATAAAATGAAGTCGTCACATCTGTTCTCAATAAAAAAGCTTCTCTTTCCACTTCTTGCGAACCACGTTCAATTTAGTCAGCTAATTGCAATTTTATAGTTAATATTTGCATATATCTTAACACAATGAGACTAGCTTTTTACAGTAAGAGCATAGTCGTAGGTTCGATTTGTACTGCTCAAAAATATTTTCAAACAAATCTCTATCAGGAATTAAGAATATGTACTAACAATAAGATATTTATCAGGAATTGAGATAATTGAAAAAAAAAGAATAAGATTTTTAAAGACTGAGACATCTGCAAGACGATAAAAAAAGTAGATCGCTCGTTCTATCACAGTTACTCATTGGATTTGAACTTCAAACTACCTTGTTGAAAAGGACTCCCTGTTCATTTCTCCAAAAGAACAATACATATTTTAGTTCATGTCTTTATTATAAAATGTAATATTCTGTCACTGTTACCTGGAGTCCTAAAATTGAATTATGTCAAACTTTTTAAAAGAACAACACTTTTAACTTTCATTAATCCAAGACACAAATATCTTTAAATTAACAAGCGAAAAATTCATAAACGAATTATTTAAAAAGAACTAAAGTTGCCTAACTCCTAATCGCGACGAAACTCCTGAGATAATAATTCACGCCCTTGAAAGCGTTCGAAGTTTGTTCCCAGCAACTTTGTTTCTACAACCATTAGTCATTCTTTTGTTAGCGATCTCGCGATGGCAAATTTTTCAAGACGAGACAAATTTTGTGAATAAATTAAGCAGTGTTGTAATCTTGTGTAATAAAAAGGAATCTTTTCCTCTCCTCCTCTTGAAAAAAGGATCTCTTCCTTTAAAAGTACCTGTCACTTTATTTGGAATTGTTCTGCAATAGCTAGCTTATAAAAAATCGTAATTTTTAATGCTTGTAGCTCATAGTAGGGATATATAGACAATTACAAAGTTCTATTATAATATTTTTATGAAAGAAAGTAATTAAATTTTTGGTTAAATATGTATAATCCGGTATTCTATACAATAACTAAGTATCATTTAGAATACGTAAAATAATTAGTGCCCGAGCACTCTGTGTATTTAATACAATACCAGTAAGTACTAGTCCACGTAACGCTTTTATAGCATAATACAAAAAATGTAAATTGTATCGTATATTAAATTATATGCACAGTCAAGGAAATATAGAAAATGTATTAATAACTTGAATGGCATTTGAACCTGTAAACATCGCGTACAGTAATCAACCTTTCATACTGTACCACAGTGTTATCTAAAACATCCTTAATATATACTTCTTGAACTTTTCTTTTCAACTTTTTCTATAATTATACGAGTATAGCAGTCTATGTAGAGAAAACCTAGCGATAAAACACTCTATCGTTCACTTTTTACAATATTTTCGTCATATTAAAGATAATCATTCCCTCGAATGGGATTTGAACCCACTACCATCACGCTTACAATCAGATCCCATCCAATTTCAGCACGGCGACCTCATTATACAGTTCGTATAACTAATTTTATTATAATTTTAACCTGAGGCGAAAATTTCATCTTTCATTAAAAAGTATTTTAAAGTATTAACGAAGAACATCCCCGGCTTGCATTTAAAGTGGTGCATGCATTAGGTAATCAGCTGAGCTGGGTAAAATTTAACATAGTTATCTTTTTACGAATATAATGTATTTTTTGCATATACATATATCACCATTGTATGTTAAATAGTATATATCCACACTTATGATAGATGTCCACGGCTTCGCCCTCGCGGTCTCACAATTGAGCAAATGGGTCCGAAGAGCTGAGGGTCGAGTGTGGTGGCGGGAATTGGGGAAGGCCTATATGCAGCAGTGGACAAAAGATGGCTGTTGATGATGATGATGATGATGAAAAATCACACTAAAATTCATCAAGCAGTTTATAATATCTATATACGTCTATCGGGGGACAGAGATTTTCATTTATATTATGTAAAGAAATTTTAATAGATATTTAAAATATTTTTTACATAGTAACTGATAACTTGGACCTAATTAATATAAATTAAAAATATATAATCGTCAAAATGAAAACATATGCTCTGTAAATTAAATCTATTTATATAAATAGTAATAAAAAATAATAGAAAACTAGTGCAGCTAACTACAAATTTCTTTTCCACACTAGAATAAAAATGAAGTAGATTTTCCGCTAAGCGAATGCATATATAACCTGTGAAGATCCTCCGCAATTCGGAGAGAGGGAAAATTATATCCCTGTGATGAATTTTCAAGTTAAGGAAAAAAGCCTAAAGGTTATTTGGAATCCACAAAAAATACGATAATGCTTCAGAAGGGTCTATGTTAATCCGATATCATTAGTCAAGTCTTTGTACGCCTATCTAGAGATCATTGTTTTATTGAAAAATATTCCTCTTGCTATGAAAAACTGTTCCCTTTTTCATAGTGTTTTTACGTTGAAGATAAAATATATATTTTTTATTAAACTCACATTCGACGTTTTAGTTTTTAAAAACGATTTAGGCCAATTTTTGAAAATGGTTATACTTATTTTGATAAGGAACAGTGTGTATAGCTGATCTATAGTTGGGGGGCTATTTGCTAATCGAGAATATTTAATATTTTTTTATGGCAGAGGGATCCTAGTATAGTGACAGTTCGTTCCTAATTTTCCAACGAATTGTGAAGACATTGCGTCTGAGTGGTGGAACTCCATCTCGAACTCACAGCGTAGAAATTAAATTATGAAATATTTCATTTCCTCAAGTGGGAATCGAAGCCACAATCTGTCGCATTTACAGTCACACTCTGTGCCACTGCGCCGCGACTGGTCTCTATATTATTTAAAATATAAGAAGTTTGAGTTTAACGGAATATCTTAACTAGATTCTAGAGAGAGAGAGAAAGATTGTTCTCTCTACCTTGTTGTACTTACGCAAGATAAAGCGTGAAAACATAAAAATATTTAGAATATATTTATTTTCAACAGACTGTTTAAAATTAAGATAAAATATAAGGTTGGATGCCATCATTCCACTCTCAATATCAAACGTATGACACAAAAATATTTTCATCCCCTTTCCCTACCCTGCTACCTGCGTGATACAGCGTGTAGCTGAAATAAAATTAAATCTTAATATAAATAAAGTGCTTTAATTTAACACTTCTTATAATTATTAATTAAACAGAACGTACGTATCTTGCGAAATTATAAATTTAGCGAGCACAACGGCGGCGCAGCAGTGAATCGCGGAAGTTTCACGAAAATTCTAACTTTGTTTTAAAGTCATTATTCATCCTTTTGTTGCCGACGCGGTGTTACTACAACATTTTACGACAAAAAGAAATTGTTAGGACAAATTAAAATCCTTTGTAATATGAGGTCCCAGTTTCCCTGATACACTTTCAAGGGAAATATCCAGGGAATTTAGCGTAAACGCTCTGATTATTTGTTGTACGTTATTTATTATTTTTTATTAAAAATGTTAATATGTTTTTTCACCTTCACGCTGTATCCCGCAGACAGCAGGATAGAAGAAATTGCGTGTTGAGCGACACCAGAGCAATGAATGGATATATAAACGTAAATAAATATTTCACTTCCTCGAGTGGGAATCGAACCTATAACCGTCGCGTTACAGTCACACCCTTGTGCCGCTTAACCAAGATCTTGCTCGTCGAAACATCAATAAAATATTTTATATGCATTTTATATCTACGTATTACTTATGAATCACTGTAGATACAAATATCTAAAAAAAAAAATATAAAATTTCTATATTTATATAATTTTAGACGATCCTATCACCACTTTAGGTTGAAATCTTAAAGCATTATGTCATTCTTCCGGACGGGAATCGAACCCACATTCAACGCACCGACGGCCTTAACTTACATGAAAAATATTAAAGCTAAAATGGATGCCTATAACAAACGTAACACTGTAAGCGGGTATATACAAATGTCAATAGTTTACAAAATAACAAATCGAATATCCTCAATCAAACTTTTGTGAAATATTTTATTCATCCATGTTTTTATTTTGTTATTGTAAAAAGCTTTCGGATAAATAACATCTAAACCTCAATATGAGGCATTTTTTTATATTGAAAAATATTTTTTCAAATCAAATTTAACAAATATTTTCACATAACAGAGCAAGCAGTAGAACCTAGTGTCGAAACACTCCCCTTTCCATCGAATTCTGGAGGCTTTCCGTAGTAATCGACCCCAGAACCGTCGCGTTTCACACGCTTATCTCTGTACCATAACTATACCGGCGTTAACTAAAATTTAACATAGCAAAAGTAACAACATAAAGTAAATTTCACAAAGAAAATTATAACGTGAAAGTAAAACGAGCAGTTTAAAACCGCCCGCTTCTGAGGGTGACTCGAAAATCCCGTGGAAGGTGGGAGTGGACAATATATTCGCATTCAAAGCAACTGCCGGCTCATTTCCGAAGTGTCACGGGGATAAAGGTACGTCCAGAATATATTAGGGAGGGGTTTTTTTAAAGTTAAAATCGAAATGGAAAAGGAAAGTTTAATTTAAAAGAAAGTATAAAAAATACAATAAATGATCGAGATGTTAAATTTACTTACAATTTTTATAGTTTTCGCCAATTATACGATAATTCATATATTTTAGAATTATTTTTAGTATGTTTCACAATAATAAAAGACATAAGGATCTGTCAGTAAAAAAGGCTTAACAAAAAACATCATTACTATTACAATATTATAATTTTTAAGGCTAACTTAAATTTCGCCTGTATTATAGAGAAAAATATTAATTTTCATATTGAAAACTAAAACTTCACCTAATCTACGTTAAATACGTTAGCAAATCATACTGTGAAAGTATATGAACGCGGCCTAACTCTCTCGTTTCGAAATTAAAAGTGAACTTTAGGGAACAACAGAGTAGTTTCGAGCTTAAACAACGTACTCGCCAGCCTCGTTGCGTTTGACTTTACTACTAGTTTACCAACTAGGCACTAGACGGGAAGTGTTTGTTCTGTTCCCAACACTAATATTAGATAAGTATTATAAGTTTCAATTATTATTACTGTATTACTCAATGACGAATTGTTTAATTAATTAATTCTTATATATATTGATTTTTTTAAAAAGTATTAATCTCTTTTGACCCCTCTTCATCGCTCTAGTTTCAAGGTAAAGCGCGGCGTTAAGTTCCACCACTCAACACACAATGAGTCCAGATATCGGAAAACCTTTGCCTACCCTGTTGTGTGCGGGATAGAACATGAAGCAACATAAAACAATGGTAGATCCTCATCTCATTAGAGAAAAATTATATGAAGTTTTAAAACTTTTTCTCGATCCCGTTAAATAAAGCAACGGGTTTTCTCCACATTGGAAATAAAATGTCTCCAAATGTAAACAACGCGACCTACTAAAATTCAACGGCTTCTTAAAATATACAGACAGACGCTCAAATATTACTATAAACCCCTTACACTTTTTTCAATTAATATTTTAAAAAATCAAGCAAAACATCGCAAACAAGCGATAAAACGTGCACTCACGATAAACCCTCCTCAACATTAAGAGTCAGGGGGGTGGAAGAGGCCGTCACTTAAAGAGGTCGAGTCAAAGGCGCGGAAATATTACCTGACTGTGTTCCTGCATACGTCAGCGAGCTGGAAACTCGAGCACAATAGCCAGACGTGGAAGCTTCTTGACGGCCAGATTAAGATAACACCTTACACTCTCGCTGCACAAATGTGCCTGCAATGGATGCGTTTCAAAAGGTACCTTTGACTTTTGAAAATACTTTCTGACATCTGACGTCTACGTCTACCTAAGAATTGAGCTCACATCGCCCTAGCTCAGCGGGAGTCGAGTCAGTCGAGTCGAGTCAAGTCGACTTTGTTAAATTGTAAAGCATTCCTCATCCAAACAAGGTTTATAAGTAACTCAGTAAACAAAGCAATATTTTCTCCTTGAGATGGTACTTTAAATAATGATCTCTTTGTCGTGGAGTGTAAAGGTCTGCTATTAACTATTGTCTAAAGAGGGTGGGAATAATGGAGGTGTTATTATTTTTTTTATATTTAATTTAATGTATGGTGTTCAAACGAAATTGCCAATTCAATTTCTGTTAGATTTTTAATCTTCTACATGTTTCGACGATGACAGATAGAAAAAAAAATGAGAAAAAACAATCCGTTCTTTATAATTATAAGCATGGTCTTCCTGACTTCTTCCGGTCTTTAGAGATAAAAATGTATTTCTAAAACCAAATTATCATATAAAATCATAATTTACAAACTAGTGACTAAAACGCGGTTTCTCTCGCTTAAAATTATTGTTATATTATAGCTAAATTATGGCTAATTATATATTTTCTATTATTCTGGTATATAAGCTATATTACTGTAAGGTTTCATCCAAATTTCATTTAAGTTCAGTAGTTTTTGCGTGAAGTGGAACATACATCCATTCTCACAAACTTTCACATTTATATTAATAGGAAGTAAAGAGATTAGTATATATTTTGTACTGTAAATAAATTATAAGCAAAAAATCATTTTTAGAAAAAGCTTTTATTTAAAAGCCCTAAAAAGGAGAAAATAAAATTTGTCTTTTAAATTTTAACTATCAACTCATAACCTCATTGTACACAATTTATATGATCATAAAAGCTTGTCGCGCGATTTACTTGTGTAACTAAACTAGTGCTAAT